>VZZY01017159.1:43495-148933 GCA_013400335.1 Eurystomus gularis
CTAACATCAGGCCAAAACCCCAGGAACATTTAAAGCTGAAATCAAAATACAAGCTGACACCAAGAAAGAACATAGAATCATCTTCATGTTTCCCACCTGTGAGATAAAGCATGGTTCTGATACTACTATGGCAACTGCTCCAGACATAATGCAAAGACTAAGAGTTTGAACTAGCATTTTGGATGAATACTTTAAAGACTACACATTTAGTATTCTGGATTTCAAAGTGTGGTTTAGTTTTAATATTTTTTTACAAATTGAAAGACTAAAAATAAAATTAAAAGTAACCTCAAGCTGGAAACACATTTGAGTGTTCGTAACAGTGAAGACTGTACATGCTAATGCAGTAGAGCTACCACTATCATCAAGGGCTGGGCCATATGATGTACAAGGACAGACAGAAGAAATCGGGCTTGTTCTGTCCTAAGAAGAGAAACCTGAGGGGAGAGCTAATTGCTGCCTGCAGCTGCCTAATGGGAAGGTGCAAAGATGACAAAGAACAAAGGCACACTCTTCTCAAAAGGTGCCCTATGAAACAACACAAGGCAACAGACACAACCTGCAGCAAGGGAAAAATCCCTGGGACAGATGCCCAGAGAGGCTGTGCACCTCCACCTTAGAGATATTCAACACTAAACTAGACACTGCCTTGAGCAACATGATCTAACAGCAAAATTGGCCTTGCTCTGAGCAGAGGTTGGCCCAGCTGACCTCCAGGGATCCCTTCCAAACTTAATTATTCTAAGACGAACTTGGAATACAGCTCCCTACATACAGCAGCTACAGTATGAGTTCGTTACTTGATGAGAGGACTTAACAGACCAACATAGAATCACAGAATCATAGAATGAGTACTACTCTGCAGGGTCTTTTTTTTCAGAAGAATCTCTCTATGTTAAAGACTGAAAATGAACAGTTTTAGGGGCAAGAGATGCTACTATTACGCATGAAGCAGGACAAGCAAGTGCAATAGCTATTAGAGCAAACAAGTCTGACTAAAAGCTCACGTAAAACAATAAACCATGCAGCTTGTCACAGGAATTATTTTGCCTTCTCTTAGTGAGCCTTGAGGGTTTTCCTCAGAATATGCTTAACTAGAAGCACAGAACTAAGTGTTCTACTACCTATGGAAAATCAGATTTAATGCAAGTAATACAAAGACTTTTGCATTACATTTAATTGAGGTGACAGACTAAGTTAGCTCAGTCCTTCCTTTAACTTAAATTCTTGTAACTGAGCAGGAGCCTTCACATGGAATTACTTACTCTAGTGCAAGTGATGTGTGCTCAGGTCTGAACTTTTCTTTGGGTAAATTCTCTCTGGATATGTGGCTTACAAATGGCAAGCTAATTCTGAGATTTTTTTTAAAAGGAAAGTTTTAGAGATCTTCCTAACTTTAGTACAAACCTGCACAGCTTAAGCACCCATGTAACGGTTTGTAGAGAGACATGGTAATGCATGTTTACACCTATGATTAATTCCGTAGGTACAGCAATAATGTAATCTATATTATTGTTATTATTCCTTATAACCCATAATAAATAATAATACATGAAAGGAAACTCACATATGAAAATAACAGCTTGGAAAGTTTGGCCAAAAGTTTGTAAAGTGGCAAGTTACATGTAGCAGCACACTAGACATAAGCTTTAATTAATAATGAAAGTAGCAGTAGGAGTAGTAACAATAATGTCAACCTTGACTTGTGCTCAGGTAATCATGCAATGTTGTACCTAAAAATAAAAGAAAAACAAATGGGCATTCTGTGGAAAGTCCATTGGTCTGACTTCCAGCAATGCTGACTACTGGCAGTTCCCGGCAACGTTGATACCCAGGAGGCTCTCCCAAGTTTCTCAGAGCATGTAGACAGTTAAGCTCATTTCTAGTGGGTTAAATTCTCCTTGTCCATTAGATGACTTTCAAAGTATGTTAAGACAACTATTTTTTGCAACTTCCTAACCAGTTTTCTGGCTGTGAGAAAGGCCTCTGAGAAGGAGTGGAAAAAGGGGGTGGGAAAAAACCCTACGAAAATGTTCAAACCGCATAACAAAAGAACAGAGCAAACCAAGAGAGATGTTACACAGCACTCACGGAGGCACGCCACCCACACACATGCACTGTACCAGGGTCTCTCATACTTGTTGCAGAAGAGGGAGTACTGCAACTCAGCAACCAGTCTGCAGTATTTAACACAGTCATGTTGTCTCCTGAGAACAGCAATGGTACAACAGTTCATTCTCCCAATGTCTGCCCAGTATACATGAACACTCTTCAAGGCAAGTAAGGGTTTTTGCATTTTGAGCCAAATCTTTTAACTGCATTGTATTGTTTTTATGAGTATTATTTCAAATGGCTTGTTTATGCAAGTATAATACAGAGGCATCTAGTTATTAGTGTTTTTAATGGTATGCTTAAGTTTTCCCTTCCCTTTATACTGGAATAAGGACTTTATCTAAAAATATGAAGAGGTTGAACGTTAACAGTTCAGCCCTTCTCTGCAGACCTCTGCTACCCTCACAGGAACATACACAAAAAAATTGCCTAAGCCTGATTTTGATGCACTTCTTTTGACAGAGATTTTAAATTAACCTAAATGTATGTGGCTCAGGTTATAAGAGTAAACTATTACTCAGCAATGACATATGATGCAGAAAATGCAATCTATTTCAAGTTACCAGCAGGTATAACCAAACCTTTAACACTTTGTCCAAATCAACCATTCCAAAATTTTCCTCATTTCACCTTTGCACAGTTCTGCCTCTTAATTCAATTGGTGCAAATTGAAGAAGTGCTGTTGGAATTAGTAGATTTACACCAGTACAACTGCCGATTTTAATAATTCTTGCTGAGTTTATAAATGGGTTTATGCTCATCCTTGACATTATGTTAAAAATGCACATTACTAAAAACTAGCCAAAACATTTCATGTGCAGCATTGTCTTATACTTACCTCCTGTTCCATTTGTTGTAACTGATGTGCTACTGAGATTAGGTTTATCCAGTTTGGAACTACCTGATGCATCACTACTTCCAACAAGATTATGAGGACTTGCTAGATCTTGCATTTCCATAGACCTGTTAAAGAAGACGGTGACAGTATTTAAATGCATTGTGATATTATCTATAATAATCTTCTTTTTCTACAACAACCTTTTTTACATGGAGAGCTTGTAAGGAAGACAGATTAAGAAATCAATATAGGTTCCTTAAGGTCTTCTTTGCTTTTTACCAAACCTAGGACAGTAGCTAATAATTTGATGTGAATAGCAACAATACCAGGTTTTTTCATTTTTCCTTTAGGTATTATGAGGTAGATGACACAGACTTATGAAACTGCTCAAAGAGCTTGTATAAGGTGTTCATGAGGGAGAGATAAATGGATAAATGCATGTATACAGGTACTTCTTAGAATAAACCTGATAAATTAAGTGAAAAGTCAATCATTACACAAAAAGTCAGAACAGGAACTTCTGCCTCCCATTAGCTGTATTCTAGCCACCAGCAGTCACTGCATCCACACTAAATCATGGGAAGAGGTGATACAGGTGAATGAACAGAACTTCCACATACATCCGGAAGACTATTCACTCTTTCTTACTAACTTGCTTGATTATTTTTTTAATTCTGAGTCACTTCTAGGAAACTTGCAAAATTTCAAGTGAATTTAGATTACAACGGATTTCAGCATCACAGTTATACTGGGGGACTGGACAGCTTCCATTCGGTGACAACAGATCTGCCTTAGACAAAGCAGTCAAAGCAAACAAGGAGCATTTCCTGTTAGACTGGTAATTGCAATCTAATTTGCAGCGTGTGCTCATCTATTCCTTGCTTCAATTTTAAATTAATTACACAGATTTTTTTCCCCCAAAGAAACATTTTTGCTATCTATAAGCGATGTTGCCAGCCTGTCTGCAATAGGAGAACTGTTTACCATATGTACACTACAAAGGCCAACAGAAAGATTGTCTTACAGATCTGTAAAAGCCCAGTTACATTGTAGAAGACTGAAATGGCTAGGAAAGGGATGAACAGTTGGGATAGTTCAGTAAGGAGAAGTGCTCCTTTATAGACATATTCCGACCAGTAAAATCGGTGACAAATCATTAAGGCAATACTCGGCATCTTAAGTATATATTGCAAACTGCACTTTGAAATTGCCTATCTTCTCTGCTCTATATATCCTCCTCGGGAAAAAAAAACAACCAACAAACCAAACAAAACCCCATCATCATTTCATAAAATATGGGTCTGCTGTCTGAAGCTATTTTTTTCCTCCAAGATAAGGAAAAGCAAACAAACAAACAAACAAAACCCAAACCACAGAACAAAAATTATGTATTCCTAATTCTATTGATGTCCTGCATGCTTTAGATTGCCTCTCATGGCATTCATTTAACCCAAGACACAGATTCAGAGTTTTCATATCTTGAGTATGTTCCAGGAAATGCAGGAAATACCACATCTCAGCTGGGAAAATGCAGCAAGGCCTTATCCAAAGGCATATGAAGCAAAGAATCTCATTTACTCCAGTAAATGCTCAAATCAAACTTGAGATGCACCAACACTCCACTGGCAGGGCAGACTCCCCAGAAGCAACCTGGATGAGCATGGGAAAACTGATACTGCAGGAGGCCGTGCATCAGCAGGTAAGAATTTTACAGCCATATTCAAGGAAATGCAAAGGCATAAACTGAGATTTGAACTGCCTTGACCTGGATTTCTTCATCTAATTGTATATACATTTCACCACATCTGTCAGCAGTGCATTTTATTTATTGTCTACTGGAAATGTGATCAGTGTTAGATGAAATAAAATGAACTCAAGTGGTTTACTAGTTTGTCAGTTTTTGTTTAGTAGTTTCCATACAAGGATAGCAGCAAAAGGTTAAAAAAAGTCTGTGAGTCTCCATCTTTTATGTGTTTAGGGAGCAGGAGAATGCCACACAAAATAAACAATGTGTGTTTCATTGCATATACAGTGTAATACTCCCCACGTGTTCACTTAGCAGTTTTAAGTGTCATGATTTCCTGTTCCAAGTACGATCAGCCAACAGATACCTAATGGGCTGTTCTAGTTTAGAAAGCTCACATGTGCTTTTTTTCTTGTTTAACATGAAAGCTACAATAATTTATTTTCAGACAAGCATAGGCACAGATGCAAATGCAAATATTTCATAAGCTAAATCATTGATTTACCTAGCTAGTTTATTTAAGAAGCATCCATCTTAAGCAATTTTCACACTCAAACGACTCAGATTTTCTTAATAAAATCAAATTTTCTTAATCAGAAAACTAAGTCTACTGACTTTAATTTGCTTGGAAAGAATATAAACAATCAAACTTCGTAAAAGGAATAGGTTTTGTTCCATATTAGTATGAAACCTTTTGTGCAGAAAAGTATTTTATTTGCTGTATATTGTTTTATCTGGTAAATAGAAAACATCCCAGTCCACAGACAAGGCAAGATAATTAACTAAGACTATTTTTAAAGTAGTGCATTTACAGATAGACATTCTCTCTGCTTGAGTAAAATACATCTTGCATTTACTGGTAGTCTATTAAGGGTAAAAAGGGTATCCAAACCAATAAAAAGTTTCACAAAAGCATGTCTATACGTTATACTTATCCTGGGTGCTCTATTCTGCGTGAACAAGTAAGGGGATTATTTTAATACATCCCTATGGAATTTCTTTGTTGAAGTACACGTTACCTTCTGTGTAACAGATGTCATTCAGTTCACCTTTCTGGATGCATTTAGTTTACCTTTAGCCAAAAAATTCTTGGGAAGATGTAACAGATCTACTAATATCTTACAGTTCCAGTGAATGAAGGGTTCAGGAAAAATGCGTAATAAAATGGATGAAATAATTCCAACATCTTGAATTCATTTTGTCAAACTAAATGTTTATCAGAGTCCTCCTTTCACCAACTTAATCAGAAGCAGGCTCAGGTTCAGTATGTGTTCTCCTGCACCAAAAAAAGTAAAGAGTGATCTCTGAAGGACCAATTAATACTTCTAAGTTTATGCAGTTATTTGTTTAAGACTCTTTTCTAGTAAATGCAGTGTGTTTCAATTTAGACAGAATAGAGCCTATTGTTAAAGCTGCTTTAAAGACTACAATGTACAGTTATATTTTCCAATTTTTGTTTCTCTGCTAGGCACTTAACGGTTTGAGGTTTAGTTTTCTTCTTCTTGCATTGTCTCAGACAATTTTAGAGTAATTAAGTAAAATGCTAAATTGTATGAAAAGATGAATTTTTGAGAGGAAATTTATTACTTGGTAAGAAGATGTTTCAATTTTGAGTGTTTGTATGAAGAATTTTAGTGTGATTCCAAGCTCCTGAGCAAAAATCTGAAATCAGGCAAAATGGATTTGTCTTTTATTCCATTTTGGCTACATTTTAAGTCTTTGAAAACCGGTATTTGCACATGCTCAATGGATCAATTTAGAGGCTTACTGGAAAAGTCTCTAAAACATCTAATCTCATAGAACAGTTTCCCAGATCCCTGAGGGCTTTAACTCCAACCTGGATGTGGACAATTGTACCAAACTGAAGTGGGTTTTCATAAAAAAGATGGCTATGCATGAATACTGGGCCTTCCACAATCAAGCATATTTTGTTCCCTGGCTTGAAGTGACATCTTGTCAAGAGCCTATGTTCAGAAGTGGGCAAGGAACAGCATCCGAAGAGAGAAATTTCCCCTGGCACCCATCTTTTCAGCTAAAGAGAACTTGTGATGCACCCCAGACCACTGAAGTGCACAGCCCAGCACCATAACCCAACTTTGCATAGGAACATTTAAGTATGGCTAATTATGATTGCTCAATCTGCTTTTGCTTGCATTGTTTTAAAGGTAAAAAGCTCAAGCCTTGCTTCTAGGATTGTGTTTTTTAAATTCCTGGTTTTTTTTTTCCTTTCATTACAATTACATACCCACCTGTTCACTGATTTTCTTCAGCAGAATTAAAATCTGTTTCCAGAAAATCTGGGTTGTTTTGACTCTGTTATCCATTTGCATTTCCAATTAAACTACTATAAACGTGGACTAAGAGCTGGGTCCTTCCACAACTTGAAACTCCATTGAAAAATGCTACAAATAGACCATATTTAGGTAATTTTCTACTTTAAAGAGATCATGTTCTAAAATGTGAACTTTTTGCTACATAATCCGCTTTTACTATATTTCAAACATTTTTACTAAAACAATTGAAAGTATGAAATCATTTATGAAGTGTTTATAGAAGAACAAATATTCTAATGTGAAAACACAGTGCTTCAAATCCTAGTCTAACCAGAACATTTTATAAATAATAATTCTTCACTGTGCAGAATTTGCAGCAAATCCAAAATAAAAGAGAACTGAAAGAAGGACTAGCTAAGGACTATTTAAAATTGAATAATTTCAGTTTATAAATTAATCAGAATAAACAAAATTAAAATTATTTTAAAGGTTTTTCCTTTTTAAAACTCTTTGATAGGAAATTCTTGACATACTTTTCTTCAGCAGAATCATTACTAAACTGTGGCAAAAATCCACTTTTTTTTCCTTCTTAGTTTCTCTCCCGCTTTTCTTACATCCCTGCTGTTGTAACCCCAGTTCTTACATATCCCAAACTTTCTCACAAAAACCTGGAGCCTTGTCCAATTAAGATGTCAGCTACCTTGGAACTTCTGAAATTAAACAAACAGGGAATTTCCCTTTATTTAAAATGAACTTTTACAGCAATATGAAAGTTGGGTAACAGAGTTGCTCAGACTGAGCTACTGCTGCAGCCTCAGCTGTGACCAACTACACAGCTTTGAAGACATGTGGGGTGGGTTTTTTTTCATTTCTCACAGAAATATTTTTAGCCAGTTCTGAACATGTTCTGAAGATGACTAGTGAGCCCACCTCTCTTTCACATGCAGTCTGAACTACTTCATACAAGACTTTCACTCCAACAAAACAGTTAGAATGGATGCACGTACACTAATGTTATTAGTCAAATAAAATCAACAAAGTTTAAAACAATAGCAATACATACAACATATTTATAGAGTTTTTTTCTAGTTTTGCTTTTTTTAGAAAACTGTTTTTTACACCTCACATGCACAGTTAGGCCAGGGATTTTTCAGGTTTACTGCATCTACACAAACAGTAAACAATGCAATTAAAAAGAAGTTACACCAACCCCTTAGTCCTCAAAGACTACAGTGGGCAGTGAGAAAGAAGGTGGAAAGACAGTGATTCTGGAGGATGGACATGTTTCCAGGGAATATGCACATGCATACAAATACATGTACGCTAACATTTAGCTACATGCAAACTTTTAATAATTCTTTGGTGCTAAATATCCGCATATACATCTGTATAAGCATATATATACATGACAAAAAACCCTTCCAACATCTTTCCACTGATGACTTCCACAAATAGTGCAACACAACACAGAGCCCAAGAACACCCCTCAAATGAGTAACATTCATTACACTAACCCAACAATACAGGTCAATAATGGCAGTCTTTGTCATTTTTTGCCACTTTAAGAGATAATGAATAAACAGAAAAACTGATGAGATAAATTTGCTCCACTGAGATGACCTCCTTCCCTCTTTTCCCAGACTTATCAACTCCTCCTGTGTATCTTTTCAAGCTTAATAGATGGCCAAAATAGCAGATCTTTTGCTATTCTAGGCACAATCCTTAAGAAGCATGCCCTTTCATTATGCGAGTTCTGGGAGCTTGCCAGAGAGTTAAAAACAATACTGCTGGACACTAGCAAGACTCCTTTCCACTCTCCTTGAGGCCTCATTTCTTAACTTGTAAAATGATCTGATACAGTGCTAATAAGCAGTAAAAAAAAAATGTCATGTTGTAGAGACAGAATCAGAAATGCTCTTCAAAGTTATTACTTTTTTTTTAACAATCCAGCAAACAAGTGCTAAACTTTTTGCAATTATTTGGGGATGGAAGGTGGATTCTAGCTGTGTATAACTTCTATCTCTCATGGTTTTGTAAGTAGGGTGCCAACTTTCATATTAAAAATGTAACAGAAAGAAGCAAAACTAATGCCACATTGATATTCCAAAAAAATACTTCTCCTCTGTTGATCTATAACCAACATCAGATAGAGAGTATCAAAGGGAGGGAACCTCAGTGAAACAATTAATTAAAACATTACAGTCTTTTACCATGCTGAAAAATACCACATAAATAATAAAAGTAGTATGAGGTTCAGCTTTGCAGAACTGTAAATGTACAGTAAGGACTGTAGTAGATTTCTTAAGATAGATGACTCATTGCACTTCCTAGAGCACTAGTTCAAGCTTACAGGGTAATTGCAATAACCTCACTGTGGAGAGGATCCTTCTAGTACGAAGTGACAATAATTTGAGGAAAACTCAAAACTGACTGATTTTGTTTAAAGTCTTTTCAATCTCAACAATGCTGCTTATCTTGCAGAGGATGGGACATCTTAGGTGATCCTTTGGGGCATAAAGTAGCACTGGTTGTGATTGTATCTCCCAATCCCATCTCATAAATGCCTATTTTCCTTCTCTTGGCTATTCAAGCTCTAATTCCAGGACAAAAAACCCTCATGCAGACAGTATTATTTTACAGGAGCTGACTGACAGGTAGCCAGTGTCAGTGCTTGGGATGCATTTGGTGCAGAGGGCTCAGCTGAGAACGTGGGCAAGCAGCTTCCGTGACAAAGGCCAGCATTGTGGTTTGCCTCCTCAGGCCGTTCACGGTGAGAGAAAACGGACATTTCTTTTAACAGCACCACAGCTTCTTTCCCAGCCCCCATTCCCATTTCCCCAGTTAAACTTTTGCTATCACCCTCCCTTTTTGACCCTGTGCCACCTTTAGATTCTCTGTGATTCCTGACAACTAGGTGTCAGATATTTTTCTTCTACTTTCCTGCCTTTCTCACTGCATAGGTTTTGTAACTCTAGCATATGACTATTGCTCTAGTAATAAGCAGATATTGTTTTACTGCAAAGGATATATGGATTTCTTCTTGATGGATCTAGTGAGAACATACGACTAAATACTGTGAGAAATAATTGCTTACAAATTGAAGTTTATTTTTGCTGGAAAAGAAAAACTCACATTTTCTTTTCCTGTCTGAGGAATAAAACAAAGATGAAAAGGTTAGGTTTGCTCTGGTGATGACTAAACACAGGAATGAATTTAGAAGGCTTGGATTGTCATGCTGTATAATTGCTGAAAACTATTATTTGCTTAAAAGTCAGTAACTGTATGGTTTCCCTGGTTTCTGATTGACTGGGACATATTATTTCAGTTTAATGTCATTTCATGTGGTTTCCAGAAAACCGCAGAAAACTGTCTATTCCAGTGCAGTTCAGCTGGCCACAAATCCACATTACATTATTTTCTCACTTTCTGACTTTTATTGGGAATGAATGTCATTTCCCTGACACAATTAAAAGACAATGTAAAATTAATTTGGATTTCCACAGTTGTGGCTAAAACACAGAGTAATCTCTAGGAGCCATTACTGGATTCTCTGGTTGGACATGTAGTCCATTTGTCCAAAGCCAACAAATATTTAAATGAATAGATAAAAACCAAGACAAATGGAGAGTGGGACATATTAAATTATTTACCTCAGCATACACTTCCAGTTCACCCTCCCTATGCTCAGGAGATTTCTTCAGTTACAAAACACAGGTCTACACAAGTGAAACGGGCAGGCTGTCACTGAAAAGGCAGATAACATGAAGCCTTTTTTTCCATAGGGCTCCCATTTCACCTCATCTCCCAACCCTGCAGTTTGGGATTGGTTTGATTTGATGAAGGCAAAGGGTAGTTTTATATGGGACACTATTCTGATGTAATAAACTGATGCACACACAAAAAGCAAAGCTATGCAAAGCAATACCTTCTGGCCAGCTGGATCCCAGCCTTTGAGATCTTTTTTCTGGGCTATCCAAATGTGGCAGCCACAGGTTTGACGTGATACAATTTTAGCTCAAGGTCTACACTTTAGGCACTGGAGGAAGTATCTGGTAAGAGGTAATGTGGTGTCTGAACAGGTATTTCGCATCTTCTCAAAGAAAAAGGCAGCTGGTTTGAGAAAACTATGCCAGAAGCCAGACAGATAACATCTAAACTAGTAAGAGGCAAGGACCAGGGACTGAAGAAATAGCAGGGAGAATGGTAGGGAGCTCAGTTCTCTTAGTTCACGTACAGATTAGCCCATCCTGAAGCTGGGCTGTACTGGACTGTGCCTGAGAACTAGCTGGCACACACCAAACCCATGCCAAGCACAGCCCCAACAGCAGCAATGATGCCATGCCACAGCTGGGCTCAGGTGGGGGCATGTCTCACACACTGCCAGTTCCTAGTCCTGGTGTGAACAGAAAATACATAAAGTTACACAGGAGGTTAAACTCATGTTTAACCTGCTACTTAAAAAAAAAGGTGACTAAAGTAGGTTTTGAAGTCATTATGTGAGCATTTAAATAAATCAAAAGTGATAATGACACTACAGTTCCACAGGGAGCAGTCAAGTATCCAACTTACATGAAATACAGACTACCAGTTTACAGATATGTAAGATCTAAATGCAAGTCTTTGGATCACAGGGCTACATTTTCAAAGAGTAGTTCACCCAACAGCTCCCATTTCCACTTCTGATCACTTCCAGATGTGATTGGCACTTGCAAATTCTGTGCTTCTTACAACATGATGTGCTGTGCCATAAACAAATAACAAACACTTCTGTAGAGACGGCTGAAATGCAAACAGCAAGTCTGTGGTGTTCCCTCCTAAGCCACAGCTTCTGCAGAACAGCTGCTCAGAGTCCCATCTGAAAAATCTGCTCAGAATTTCAGGATTCTTTCTGCACCTCCGACAGGTGACCTGGTCGGAGGTAAAGACCAGGTAACAAACCCAATGAACTGGAGAATCTCACTAAGACCTTCTTTTGTGTTTTTAACTCTAATTCGAGCAACAAAGACTATTTCTCATATATACAGAGGAACATGGAGATGATTAGCTCTGCCAGTTACTAGTCTGTTGCTAATCTGTCCTTTGTAAGACATAGCCGTTGAAGCCACACTGCTTACTGCACAGAATTTCAAAACATCTCAGGGAAAACACAAGACAGTGCTCCCATGGCATGACAGTCTGATTTTAAGTGGAACAATGAGAGGAGTTTTGAGTGGGCTGTTTGAAGCCCTGATTTCCTATGGACAATGAATAGGGGATGCTCTAGCACCTTCACTCTTTAATGAGAGGAAATGCCCTCTTCCAAACTACATGGCAGACTGAGATGGAAAGAAGTATCAAAGCACAGAAGGTCCCCTAATCCCTGGTACTCACCCACATATGAGAAAGAGGAATTTCTTGGGAAAACTTTGTCACTATGTTATCTTCTAACTACCTTTTTTTCGGAGAGAAAGTGATAAAATTCATCACACTCTTTCCTAGGGGGCTGGAGACCTGCTTTTGCAATGGGGTAGCTCTTCCCCTTAGATCTGATGTACCTCTGAAGTACTCTTCATTCTGGGCTTGTCTATGCCATAGATGGAGGTATGCTTTCAGCAAGGAGGCACATACCTCCTTCCCTTGACCTGCCGCATAAACACCACCACCACTACCAGTTAGGATGGGACAGATGGGATGCCTGGGTTCAGATACTGGTGCTTGATCCATATCTACATTATTAAGTGAAATATAGTAAATAACATTGTTAACTGCAATATAATAATGTCAACTTTATTCATGTACAACAACACTTAAAAAAATCTGAAATTGGGAAATCAGGGGTGAAAGTCTGGGAATTTTGCTGTTGGCTTCAATGGAGCCGGGACTGTGTGATGTTAAGTATGAACCCACACTTTCCTAACAAGAGAGCAGAGGGTAGGTTGTGTCTCGCTCACTCTGAATTGAAATATCTGCTGTATTTCAAACTAGTTATTGAAACATGGTTCTTCTTCATCAGAGATTGCCCAAGGGAAAAGAAGCTCTTTCAGGTGTGTTGTATTAGAGTAATCATACCTCATTTCAATGTAATTTCTTACAAGGGGCCTTGCAAGAACTTAATCCACCTCCAGAAAGGATGAGTTATGATGACAGACCAGGCAAAATACAGAAGTTCTTAAAACCTTGTAGTTTTCATGCCACATTCAAGCATCATATATTAATGCAAACATTCTGAATCCTCTCTTGTTTTTGTTTTTGGTTGGGGTTTTTTTCTGGTAAATATAAAATATAGAGAGTTACTGGCAAGCAGTCTTAACATGGGAAACATTAACGCATCTCACTTTTAACAGTGAGGTTCCCCTTAAAAGCTAAACCTGATCTGAACGTTGGCTCCCAAGACAAATATTCTGTAGTTTACCTCATGTGGAGCACATTATGTTTGGCTCCAGAACAGTTTGTGTCAAAAGCAATTATTTCTGTTCTCTAATGGCAGTCACAACAATGAGCTAGGTTTATAATATAAAATAAATATATGCAACTTTCTGACTGCTTGATGCTTTAACTGCTTCAGCATCTGATCATTCCCATTAAGTCCAGTAGACTTTACTACCTGTACACCTGAAAGAATGGGGAGATTATTGCATTCACTTATAGTAACTAATTACATGCAAACCATTTTCTGTTATTCTGAGGAAGAGACAGAACGATGCCTTGATAAGCATACTCATGCTGGCTGAACTTTACAATCGATATCAAATGATTATGTTTCATTTTGCCTCTCTGTTTGATTTCCCCAAGTGATTTTATAATTTGAGACTTAAAGCATAAACACAGTTTTTATGTACCTTTTTAATTTGGGGTGAAGTAGGTGATTTTTCTAAGAGCCAGTACATATGTGTTGCTGAGTACTCTGGGGAACAATCCTCCTTGAATTATCCTCTTGAGCCACAAGAAGAGGCAGGTACCAGCTGCAAATCTGTAACACCTCCAGTTCCAGTTCAGCCTGTGTGCCAGTATCCCAGCCGGGGGTGGGGTACCTGCCCGCCCAGGCAAGGGCAGAGCCACCACTCCAGCTCCTTGCTGCCCCGGCACACACACAGCAGCACTGGAAACCAGCCTGCTCAGTGGAAACTGTCCTTTATAGCTCCCTCTGCTCAAAGCCCAGCTTACACCAAATGGCTGGACCCCATTATGACTCCTGACATACCACCTAGCCTTTAAAAATCATTAAATATCCATGTCTGTCCAAGTTCTGAGGAAAAAGCAGGGCAGGAAATAAATCCTACAGTGTTGTTGGTTTTTAAGTTTCTACACATCTACATTGCAGACTTAAGACTGTAACTTCAGCGCATTTAGACCAGGTTCCTCAGCGGTTAAGAACCCTGTTTTGTGAGACAGGGCACTAGGGCACATGTTAATAACATCATGATTGCTTTTTATAATTAAATTACTTTTATTTCACATCAAATTTTAAAATATTACTGTTATGAAACATGGTATAATAATGAAACACTAAGGGGGATGAATACGCTTCTCTCGTACTATTTTGAGAAAGTCCTTAAAAGCACTGCATCTTTGAGAGCACAGGGTTTTTTTTCTGGTTAATTTAATTTACATAATTAGAAGGAAAATAAGACATAAGCCTGAAATAACACAGGAATAAAACCTGATCTTATGTCTAGTCACCTGCCAATTACCTCTACACCAAAAAGCAAATAAAATCCCCCAAAACCTTAAAAAATTAAAGTGACCGAGATTCAGTTGTAAACTAAAACAGAATTAAAATGAAATTAACCAGACAGGATGTTCCCTCTCTTTACCTTCTTCTGTGCTCATGCGACACAATAAATAATTCTGCTAAAAAGTCAACCTTTAGAACTGCTTTATTTATTTGGGCAGTGCGTGTGCCTTCCTCCACAGATCTGCCAAACATACCTTCCCACTGACTTGCTGCTTCAGTCGTGGGCCTCTCTTAAATGGCAGACAAGAATCCCCTAGGAATTAGATTGAGACCATCATACTCTTTTTCACATTTAACCAAATCCAGATTTGAACACAGGTTTTCAAAGGCTGATGGCTAGTGAAAGGCAAATATATTTCATGCTTCAAGGGGAGGTAAAGTTACGCCTGCTCTACAAATGACATAAAGCAATTACCAAAGAAATGTGACAATAATACAGACTTAGATCACAGTAAATTATATCACTTGGCAGCTAAACTGGAGAAATAAGTCCAAAATTGCCAACAAAACTCAAGACACACTTTTGAATATATGGAAAGCTTTGTGATTTCTAACAGAAAGGAGCCTGCATGGGCATCTAATGAGATCCATAAAGAACCTTATCAGTTGGAAAGGAGTGTGTAAATTTTGAGGATCAGATGAAAGTTTTTTGCTTTTTTTATTTTAAATAAAAGCATTCAAAAGTAGAAGATAGAACAGACAGACCATCTGCAATGTAACCACATAAAAGACCCCTGGGCAAATCCAAAGCCATTAGCAGAAGTGCCTGACAAATCTGCCAAAGAGCCAGATGCTACTTATGGAGGAGTCTCTTTCCCTACTTGTCATCTGGATCCTCTGACTTCTGTTCCCCGAAAAGGACAACAATGACTGGTGCTCAAACTAAGCTGTGTGGAGACAGCTGAAGCACAGAGTCACTCTCTAATAAGACCTTAACATAAAGAGAGGAAAGTTTAAAATTATAAAAGTAAACCAGTTTTAACACCCATATGTATAACATGGAAGATGCAGACATCAGAAAACAGAAAGTAAACTTGCAATCAGTTTATCTGCATGCAGTCTCTTTTTGTATGGACTCGCTTGGTTCATTCTATTCTTGTTACCTATTTTTTTTTTTTCTAATGACTGATTAGGATCTAGTAGTATGGCAAAGATGTGATTTTTGGCATGTTAAATACTATCACAGTATACTAACTGCATGGTGCTAGTTGAATGCTTACCGAGTACGTTGACTGATGGTATTTAAAATGTGTCTGAATGGCTTGTGAAATAGTAAGTTCCTTGCCAGGAACTTAAAAATATTCAACTGGATCTGAAGTGCAAAGTAGGCGGAACCAAATACTTTTACTATTCAGACACACCAATGGTAAAATATACTTGGAGTATCCAGGAGGCCAAAGAAGCTGGAACAGAGTCTGAGGTGGTTCTCCTGTGTACTGCTGTAATATGATATGACAAAAAATAGACCAAGAGAGAAGGAAAGTTCCTTCTCATTGTGATTATATGTGCTGTACTTGAAGAACCAACACTGTCATTTTATGGCTCAATTTCAGGATAAGGCTCTAAGAAACTACTGAATTAAGTAAAAACACTTTCACATATAATCTGAGATTATCTTCTTTTACTCAAAAATTGTATTTACCCTATGGCAAGACATTCCTGAAAGTTCAAAATTATTAAAATTCTGATTGCTACATTAATTAATACAGAAATACATGCACTCCTTTTCCCTCTCTCTGAAATTTAGGAAGATAAGGTGTACCAAAGTATCATGACTTACCAGATCAACAGATTCAGCATAAATTAGCCAAAATGGGAGTGGGTGTGCAGGGAGGAAGCACAGAGAAGGAAAGGGAAATAAAACAAATGCTCATCTTTTAAAGGTCAAACACTTGGACCTTGCCCACCCGCTTTGCAGAGCAGAACTATACACACCTTACACAGAAATTAATAGCAGCCAGCCCAGTGACTGGCAAGCTGACATCTTGGAACTGTGGCCATCCAATATCGCTTCGCAGTGAGCTAACAAATGCTGCCTGGTATATAATGCAGCATGAATAACCGATGTAAAAGTAAACTTAAATACTATCTACCTATACAATTCGTTGCAGCTCAGGCTGTATGTTGGGTACCGGTGCCCAGATCATGATCTGACAAAAGCAAGCTGTGTCACATGGAAGGTGAGGAGGACACTGGCCCACTCACCCACGCTGGTATCTGATCCATCCAAAATAGATGAGTAACAACCAAGCGCATGCTAAGCCTCCGGGATGGCTTTGGTCCAGTTCCCTCCACACACCTGCAGCTCCAGCTAGAGAAGTGTGGGAGGGAGAGTGACAACAGCCTTGCAAATGGGCTCAAAATTGCATTTAAATGCTGCCATCAGCATATATGTTACGTTGTGCCATGTCTTTATCCAGTAGTAAAGGCAGTAGAACATAAATTGTTATAATTTCTGCCTGGTATGAAAACAGTTTCTGTAGTTGCCCAAGTTATGCTGTGCAACAGCACCCACGTATAAAAGGGATGATAAAGGAGAGATACTGATGGAAGAACTGCACCACACACTGCTGTACCTGTGCTCCTAATAAGTTGTTCTGAAATGCTAATAGATTACACTGATTATTCCACAGTGCTTGTAAGAGTCTTTTATTATAATATTCATGTTAAATTGTGTACATTTTTGCTTATAGGTTGCCATTTCTAGCTGAAAATAATTGCTATAAGCAAGTCATTTTTAGTGTGCTTCTTATGTAAGCAAATTTTGAAATTTCTGTGGTGTCGTTTACTGTTCTTCAGTACTCTCTTCTCTGTTTTCAGTTGTTGGGGTATTTATGGTACTGAACTGCCATTAATACTTATTTATTGACATAGCTCCAGAGCTTCATTTTTGCAAATTTTCCCCAGATGGTATAAAGTGCACTAATATGCAGTTGGCTCATATACATATACAGTATGATGGCAGAATGTATTTAAGAGCAGTTCAGTGCACGTGAGGGTAATTTCATGGCTGGGGCCTGCTAAATAACTGGCACCCTTGCGCAGGATCAAAAATCATAAGGCATTTTAGGAGTTACAATTATGTCAAATAAATATATGGGGTGGTTCCAGTCTTCCTCACAATTAACCACAAACATTCACATATGAAAACTTCCTGTCTCTTAAGAAGGACATGTGGAAGAAAGAATGACAAGAATAATTTAAAACAGAGATGTGTACACAGGAATATCCTGGGAGTTGCCACCTTTGTTCAGATAATATAGTGGGTAAGCTAGTAAGTTCTTGAGACCATGGACAATTTCCACACAGGTCAGTCTAGGATAGCAAAAGGGACTAGATTTATGTGTGCTGGTTCAAATCCCCACTCCAAGAAATATGCAATACTTGCACCAAGTGGAATGGCTTTCATAACAGCCTCATGTTTAGGGCATTTACTTAAGATATTTAAGACAAAAGGCTATATAAAGTGAATAAATATATAAAATATAAACTCCTTTTTAATGCATATAATTTTGTATTTGTGGAGTGAAAACTAGGAAAAAAACCAGACAGTCATGAGATATATTAAGACTTGGTGGTTCAAGCCATTATTCAGTAGGATTTTAACCATTTTCAAAATACATCTAAGCAAACAGGAAAGACAGCAGGTTTCTAAGGGGATAGCAAATAAAATAAATCCTTTTAATTTAAATTAGTACATTCCAGTATGGACTTGCACAGTATTTTGTATTATCTACTCTATCTCATAAATAGGATATATTCCTACCATCAGATTACAATAAACTCAGAACTGTTAGAATAACATGTTTCTCTCTTTCTCAGAGACCTTTATCTCATTTCCAGATGAATTAGATTTTTTCTGTTTTTAAAATGGGTTTTAAATGATTAGCAGTTGTTGGTTGTTGCATTCCAGCAGCACAAATCCATACTAGAAAGCTCTGATCTTTCATAGTATGTGACGCTAGACAAAAAGGCTATGTACCTGCACTTGAGGGCGACTCCAAAATCTCCAAATTACTTCTACTAACACTTCTGTTACAATCTTCTTTATCTCTTTTTTTCAATAAGGTGATACAAATTTCCACAAACTGTTCAAGCTTCTTGGGTTTTGTTGCTTTAATTTATTCTAACCCACTATTGATTCAGATTAACAGAAGTCTTAACACTGACATGATCTGGCTGGCGATCACACATAAAAAATATTACTAATATAACAGAAAACATGTTATGCCTGATTTAAAAGAAAAAAAAAAACAGGATTTTGTAACAGACCTGATATATTACAAAAATAATTTTATTGTTAAAGCCACAGGGATCTGTTAAGATAAACCATTCAAATACTTCCCTGTGATGTCATCAATTACTATGTGTTTGCACTCTAAATAGATTATTGTACTTTCTGTAAACATATCATACATATTTTTAGAACTCTTTGGGGGCTTGACTCAGACCCAACAAAAACCAATGCGCAGACAGTGACCAGTTTCAATAGACAGTGGATAATCTGAAGACTGAATTTCTGAAGTTAACGAACAAGAACACTGGCGTACATCAGGCAAAGAGATATCACACAGTCTGCTCTAAAAATAGGAAAGATTTGCGGTGCCTGAAAGCTACATGCCTGAAAATACAGTGTACATAGCAAGGCAACATACTCCTTATAGCAACTATCATGCAATTGTTATGAATACCCTATGTCATTCAGTTACAGGTATCTGCACAATCATCTCAATAATTTATGTTACTTTGATTGACTCCAACTGCCTAAGTGGCATGCAGACTACATACGGGCACCAAACCTTTAATAAGTAACAGATTTAGGTAAAACAGTCTCTCAATTGCAAGCTATGCCTGTGTGTCCCAAAATTTAGCCTTTATGAGAAATCTTATTCCACAACGTAGTTATTTTAAAATAGGAAATTGTGATGCATTTTTTTGCCAGCCACTGTCTTGACTGAAAAGTCTGGGCTTGAGCCTGCCAAACATTTCTCTTAGGTGAAGTGTTTATTGCTATAGTGGTCTCACTGACATGAATGCTATATTCTGACAGACATATACTATCCCTCTTGTTGACTGGATTTTTTTCTTAGTTCCCCAAATTACTTGTGGCAATCTTTCAATTTCAACTTTATTTATTCTGTCTTTTCATGGCAAATTTGTGTTGCTCTATCTGTTCCTTTTTATAGTTTGTCCCAAGCCCAAGAAATACTAGCAGCTAGTCACAAAGTGTTTTTTCCTGGCTAAAGAATAATCTTATTTTTGCTTGTATTCCCTTCTGGAACTGAACAGTTTTGCAGAGTCTGTAAAATCAAAATAAATGCTTTCATTGCTTTTAGTCACATTATGTATCTAGCTGGCCTTTGTGTAATAAATCAGCAGTGCAACAGGTAATTGCTGGTGGAGTCTGCACAATTGCTCAGGAGAAGAGGGATAGAGTAGCTGCCTTCACAGTCAATAGAAAGAAGATCAGATAAATGGCATCTCAGAAGTGCCTCCCTTACACAACTACTTCAGGGTGAGATGAATCTCACCTTTGCAGTTTAAATCAAATCGAGCCCTCTCAATGTCTCATTTCCTCAAACAAAGCCCATTTATCACATCACTATGATCTACAGATTATTCAGTGTGAGATACAGTGAAGCTATGCTACTCTTGACTCAGAAAAGCATTTACATTACCCTCTAGCCAAGATAAGCTACATATGGTTCACAGACAACAAACCCTTACCTTATAAAAAAAACTTTAAAGATGGATAAGAAGAAAATGAGGGAGTGTAATGTGGCTAAACAACACACTTGAAAGCTTGGTAGTCTGAGCTTGCCCAATTTTATTGCTCAACCAATACTATTCAATTTTTCTATTATAATTGCTGAAACTTTAATGACAATTTCCATAGCTAATGCTGGCTTTTCTTGCTTGGCAGCTCAGTTGTAAAGCTCCTTTTCGCCATGTAACAAAAGCCATTTGTGGTTCATCTCTTGAACTTCACATGAATGGGAAAGGCATAACAGCTTCATCACACAATCTGTCAGATGCCTGTAAAGCATGGATTTGGGTTAAGGAGTTACAATGTTAGATCAGGTAAATATAAACAATTACATGGTACATAAAGCAAATACGTGACTGGAAGAAACAACCATTATCATCATCACCCTGAGATAAGACTGTGACAGTCTTGTTGAGAGAATTATTCAGTGAAAGAGAAATCTCAGGTGTGTCTCAGTCCAAAATTCTGAGGCTGTAACACTTATGATGATCCGGTTGCCCAGAATAATATGCAGAAGATATAGGTTATTTTCCTCTTCATTTTTGTTAAATACACAGATGGCCATGGAAACACTGTCCAGTAATGAACTCATACAATACCAGCATAGGTCAGATAGAGTAAATATAGCAGTGAACATCATATTCACAACAGTGTCTCCAAATTGCGGAGGAAACAAACCTCGATCGAGTGAACTGAATGTGAAAACTGTGGTAGCTCTCACTGGCATTCAGTACCATCTATTTACTTATGAATGCATTAACAACAGTAATTGTCTCTGGACATGTACATGTCCAGAGACTCTATACGCTGACCAGCACTCTATATGCTCTATATGCTGACCAGTGGAAATCCATGAGTAGGTATCAAAATGAGACCAGTGGGAAAACATGAAAGCCTAGTTCTCATTCAGAAGTCTTAAGAGAGATTTAAAGATGAAGAAGCAGAAACAGGAACCCCTATCTTTTAAATCTTGCTATGTGTTGCACTTTTAAGCAGTGTGGGTATGGAAAAACACAACAGCCATCATCTGATGAACAGCTGCAATCTACACTAAAAGCCTCATTGAAACCCATATTAAATTGAAATATTGGAGAGCTTTTTTAAAGACATTAAAAAATCCTCTATGCTTTTTTGGACAGCCTGTTTATCTGGCAACTGTGTCTGTGCATATGATTCAATATTTACCAGTGATCATCACTGGTGCATTTGTAGTTCAGTAATATATAGGAACGAACTTTGTCTAGCTATTATGCAATAGCCATAATGCCTCTGATTGCACTCTTCTTATAGCATCTGATAACATTTTAAAAGAGAGGCTTCTTTTCCCTTTCTTTTGCTTTTAGAAATATTTTTTTTAAGGATATAAAGGAAAAGACAAGTCAGGAAGACTGGATATAGCTTGACATATTGGATCCACAGGTTTGTAGTAACAATTACAGACAATAGAGGGCTGCTTACTCCAAAGGGCTAAGCTTTAACTTATCATTACAAAATTCCATTGCCCTTCTGTGAATACATAAGTAATATCTTTCTGACACCGATACGTATTTTCACAAGTTCATTTGTCAGCTAACTTTCATCCCAAGCTTACAGAACTACTTGTCAAAATCTTCAAGTTTTCCCTTTTATCCCCATAGGCACCATCTTCATGTTATATGGATCATGGTTTAAAGAGGGAAAGTATCTGAAATTTAGGGCCTTTTTCCTTTACCCTTCCAGGAAGAAAAGAAACTGTGTCTCAGCTGTCAGAAAAATCTCATTCTTCTGCAGACTCTTCTATCCTCTTCAGAGGGTAAAAAAGCATAATTTTTCCCCTATAATAAGTAGACTTTGAGGAAGCATCAGAAGACTCTGCTAAATTTCCATTTACAAGGACTTACTCTCCCTCCCCTCATTTCTCTCCTCATCATTTCATTTTATAGACTAGAAAAACCCAGTATTTGTTGTCAGACATCAATTCCTGACATGACTTTAGTTTTACAGTGGAATCTCTGGCAGGCCTGGTGGGAAGGGAAGGAGGATCTGGGGGCAGCAGAGATGTGTTCATCAAGCAGTCTGTTGTCTCAAGGAAAGATGATGCCCTGGGATATGTAGCCAAACCAAATGTGCTGTAGCAGAGTATGAGCAGGGGTCTGGGATCTGGTATTTATCATTTTACCAGACTTCACAATCAGTCATATTCTAGTGTTTAAATCATTTCCACAGCAAGGTCTTGGGGTTTGAAGCTGTAAGTGTAGTTTATAATTTTAAGGCAACAAAACTCCCTTATTAGAATTCAAATGGTTTATTATATTATCTGCGTAAAGAGGGAGCTCATTAATAATTGGATGAAACTTAACTTTCATGCACTGCACTAGACTTCAGTAATTCTTGTATGCCATTAAATTTAATGTAGAACCTGTTCGGCATACTTGGGATGGGTACCATTTTAAAGTATACCAAAAATATATAAGAAAATTAACAGCAGTATGTGTTTATAGGTTCTGAATATAGGAACTACTACTAAATACTCCAGTGAACTTGATCCATGGCCAGCATGTGGGAGTGGTCATCCATGCCTGTGTCTTCTGTCTCATCCAGACCTGTAGCACAACAGTTGGCAAGTCCCAACCATTTACTACCTCTGACTCACACACCAATGACTGTTGCATGACTGGATGACTATCCAGACCTGCAGGGTGAATTTGACTTTTATTACAAAATTATGAAGAAAGAATGCCATAATATTGACATAACCACAATACCACCATACTTAGGTTTAAGACCACCATTTAGGTATAATATCTAAAAATTTGGGGATAGTAGTAAGTATTCACAACCATTTCATTGGGATTTGGCAAAATAACTTTGACAAGACAAAGTCATTTGTGAATTAAAATTTATAACAGAGATACTGAAGAGTCATGCATGTTTCCTTCTGTATTTACAACTCACCTATCCACCACGACTTCACTGCTTAACTATAGCTCCCTTTTCATCTGTGCAGTTTACCTGTCTGTCGAGACAGAAACCATTTTCTATAAATAAATGCTAGCAAGCTGATTTTTACTGCATGTATAGCTGGATACTTCTGGAAAGTATTTTTTGATATGCTGCATAGGTTAGTAAATTCTCCTCCCCAAAATTTACTAGTCACATCTGCAGTTTGAATGTTTCTTTCTAAACGACAAACCAAGGCCAAGCAAGACAAAGAATCTGCTGATACACACATGTCACTCCAAGAATTCTCCTGACAAGATTCCCACACCCAATTTAATTACTTCCCTACTGTAAAAACACTTTCCATCTGCATTTATTGTAATAGTTTCATATCCAAAACCAACAGACTATAAAGCTAGCTAAATAAATGAATGATATTGGCCTTAGGTCCCAAGCCAGGAGCTATTCTGTAAGGCTGTGTGTCTCCAGCATTCATTTTTATGCTGATGTTTCACTTTATGTGCAATGTTTTCACTTAAGCCTTGTTTAGAGAAGAATTACCTTGCTCCAGGCATCACAGTTTCATGTGCGGCGCGGTGCCCTCTAGCGCTGCCCCAGCCAAAGGCCTGTCAGAGATCCCCCGGCAAGACCAAAGTCGCATCAGGAATAGGGTTCAGACCAGGAAATCCCGCTTCAGGCTGTATACACAGCACTGCACACACTCAGGCCAGGAACATTAATTCCAACTGTATCTGATACATACTCAAACCTCAGAAGCTGCGGAGCTCAAAACGAAAAGCGTTTCTGTTTGAAAATACACCTTAAAACAACCCAAAACTACCAGATTTAGCCTCCAGATTGACTATTTGTAACATGGGGTGCCTTGCGCACTTGGGAGGGAAAAGAATCCTGCTCCTCACACTTGGCCCAAAGAATTTAACTACCATAAGAACTACTATAAAGAAGAATTTAACTACTATAATAACTCTCCTGATGTGCAGAGGTAATGACAGTACATTGTATTCTGGGTTCTCAGGTTTGTTTGCAATATCATACTCTGATGAAACTATACCAGACTATGGACTTTTTTATAATTTTTAAAGATTTGAGATATAACAGTCTCATTTGTACAAGAAAGACACTTAGAACTATGCACATGAACAATTGTTTTGCTAAGTTGGGATTCTCCATGCTGTCAAAGTACTTAGAAAGAGCCTGACCTTTACAATAAATTTTAATCCAAATTAGCAGCACAGTAAATACATTTTTCCTTTAGAAGTTATTAAATGAGGACTGAAGGGCAAACATGTGTCCACTGAAGTTCAGGGAAGAACTGCTACTGAATTTACTAAACGCATATTTGGACATTGAATTTTGTATTCCCTTACGTACATTTAGTCCTTACCAAACTAAATGAAAGGATATATTAATAACTGACATGAGCTAATCAAAGAAATTCAGATGGTGCACAGCACAGCTCAAGCCACAAGTATTGTATTGGCCTTGGATATTGCACGTGACCCCCAAAAGATCCTGCTGCAACAGTGGCACAAAGACATAGTTAAGGATGAGGTTGAGGGGCAAACCTTGAATTACTTTGTTTTTCTGAGTTTTAACGACAATGTTAGCGTGAATGTCGGGCTTGTTTTGTGGCTCTCCTTTCACTATTAAAGCTTCTGAGTTTTTGTGAAACTGAAAGAGGTCTTCTAAACAGAAGCAAGACAAAGTCCAACAAAAAGCAGTACAAACCACCAAAAATTAAGAAAATCATCCACTGTAGCTCAACAGAGTTCTAATCAATAGGAAGATGCAGGCTTAATGGCACATCTCAAACAACTCAACTTCACCTGCTCAAGATTATCCATGCATATACACACATGTGCAAAACATGGAAGTTAAATCCATTTCCTTTTTCCTTTTTGCATGCACATTAGATTAGAAAAGACTGTTTTAAAAGTTTCTTTTTAAGGAATGTATGACCTCTTCCCAACTTATGAACACTGTGGCATGCTTTTCACAGGTGAAAACAAAGACATTTTGCTAAAAGTGAATTTTACCAAATAAAGACTGAATTGTCCACGCTGAAAATAAATTGTACTATCAATTAACTTTGAGACTCAGATATGCAGAAGAGGGATAAACAAAAGTGAGATTTGATTACACAGGTTTCCCTACACTATTTAATAGTTTGATTTTTTAAAAAAATTGAGGATGACACATTATGGCACTATCTACACTCAACAACCCAGATGTTAGCCTGAGCCTTAACAGGAAAAAATGGAAAAAACCCTTCCAGAGTGAAAACCATTAAAAATGATCAAAGAATTTCTTTGCAAAACATGTGTCTCGCGCTCTGATGCTATGTATCTGCAGCACAGCTCTGCCTCGTGCCCTGTCACTGCACTGCAGTCAGTCGGTGTTTGCCGTCCCGGTACCGTACCTGGGATTCTGCGGCTCTGAACCATCTGACTCCGTACACGGCTTCTTTACCTGCAAAAGCAAATGAGTGCCAGTTACTCTCACTTGAAACACAACTTCCTTGCTCACAGTTCACGCACTTACGGGGCTTAAAGTGGATCCAGCTCTGCTCACCATGATCTCTATAAAATACTTCCCTCCTTTTACAGCAGCAGTACGCAGTACTAAACAGTGTGTTTCATTATTATCCCATGAACAGCTGCCAACTGCACTTCCCCAGGCTCCATTAGTATGTAAAATGTTCAGTTAAAATAGCTTGGGAGTAGTCTAACTAGGAACAAAGAAACCAAAGAACCAGGTTCCCCACTTGGAAACAAGAAAGCCATACTGTTCTCAGTTCGGTAAAGAAATGTTTTCCCAATTGATGCTGCTTCTGTTTCCTGCTAAAGCTCATAAGAATGAACACCAGATTCTGGGGTAAAGAGCAGTGTTAGCTGAATAATTCATACCTTAATTTTGATTTTGTGAATCTGCTAACTGCATGTTAACTGTATTCTCCTATCACATCAATGTACACATACATCATTTTCACTCATATTTGCAATATATAATTACATAAAAGTTATTTCAACTTCCAATTTAATCTTGGCAGTACCTTGCTGTAGGCTAATTAAAAGTGAAAAAATACATCACTTTCAAATAAAAGCAGAAAATTGTTCTCTTGAGGACTAGGTATCTCCTTGGGATCTTCAGGATTTCCTGCAAAAAATTTAATTGTACCTTCTGGTAACCTAAATTTCGTGTACTTTCAGCAGAGAAAAAAAAAATCTTTTTGCTTATTTGTGTGCTGATGCAGAATCCAGGAATGCGTGGGAGGTTTCAAAACTCCATTTTTAAAGCCACCTAGAAACTTCATAGCTTCTCAGACTCACTTGATGTGACTGACCCAATACAAAAAACATTCCATTACAACCAGCAAGTGTTCAATGACAGTTTTGGGGATTAGCTCTCATCAAAAGATCCTTCTATACTTTTTTTGCTACTTTAAAACCATTTTGGGGAAAAAATTGTGACTGTAACTTACATCTATTGAAGTCATTGGCAAAATACTCACCAACTCCAACAGAATAAGAATTAGGTTAGTGTGAGGTATTTTCCCTAAATATCTCCACTGAATGCCATGCAACATCACTCATAGATGTCCGAGTATAAGCATGGCTCTATAGATGGTAATTTTTATTCTTCATTTGTGTTCTAGATACCGAAAAACAATACGGTTGCCTACATGGTTATTCATAGATCTCAGTGTTCAGTAGCAATAATGAAAATTTCCCCATGCTAATAAATTAAAACTGTCATTATTGTAACAGGTGTCATCCAAAACACTAAAAAAGCAGCAAACATAAGAGATTTTCTAATTATGTTTTGCTTCATTTTTACTACAAAACTTTTTTCAGCCTATCCAGTTATTCAGTTTTGTCACTACTAATTTTACTCCTCTTGCATTGTTTCTTCACTGTTCCTGCTGTGATACTCCATGGACCTGGTATTCGCAGCATGCCAGAGACGTGCAACAGCTCAGATCAGACACAGCGAAGGCTCACGTAAACCCAAAACTCACAGGCATTATTCCATGCAAACATCATTGCTATATTTTTATGTTCACTACGCTGTTATTAAAGTAAGTTAGATCTGAAATACAGTAAAATAACTGAAATATAAGCACATGATTGTGTACCAAGAAAAATGCCCACAGTGTGCATTAATATACAAACAAGTGAAATATTCTTTTAAAATAGTGTACTGAGTGTCAATATCACAGGAAACTGTTCAAAAAATAAATTCAAAATCATTCAAAGACACTGAAATTAAAACAGCCCTTCCTTGAGAGGAAGCATGTACTTTCAGAAGCAAATTGTCTCAACTGAGTTACAGAGGAGCTTGGCCAGAAAAAAAATCTTTTCATTTTACACATAAAACATAATCTAAAATAATTAAAAATATAATCTAATTAGAAGTATAAAATATAAATAAAAATATAAAATATAATTACATGGCATAATTAAAATTAACTAAAAATACAAACGCATCTTATTATAAAAAACCAAGTAAAGCTCCTTTTTCTTTGTCCCTTTATCATATACTCAGTTTCAAGCTATTTTTGCTGTCTCCTTGCTGTTAAATTTACTGGCACTTATACATTGCTTTCCAATTCCTTTGCTGTTCATGTGGTTGCCACCAGCACTGTCTGCCACATTCGCACTGGGGCTCAGATCTCACTCCCTAGGTCAGGAAAGTTCAACCACTGACTTTAACCAGTTGCTGGAGAGTTTGACACCCAGCACATCCTAACATCCTGGTTTTACAAAGTGATGGTGGGTCCTGTGGTGAGCAATGACCACAGAAGCCAAAAGATTATTCAAACACACACTAACACTATCTGAGCACTTTTAACATACACAATATACCAAGAGTCCTGGTATTCCTGGGCAGGGATGAGAAGCATTTCTTCTTCCAGTTAAGCAAAAGCTGGGTACTCACAGCTGAATTGTCCTATCCCTACTCACACTGCTACTGCATCTTGCTTTGACTGACATTACAAAGTAATTGAAATGAAAGATGACGACTGAAAGATGATGCTCTGTGTGGTGACTAGGGAAAAAAGAAAGGAAAAATAAAAGACAAATTTTGGTATACCTTAACAGGGAGTAGCAGAAAAGCCACGGACCAAAAGACTTACCTCCTGTGGGATGCAACAAACTTGGGGGGAAAAAAAGCACAAGTATTTTGTATTCAAGAATATTGCAATGAAAATAAAACATTTAAAAAAATAAGAGTATTTCAGGTTTTCAGCTTGGTAAATAGATGATGCAGTTCATCTGCGATCACTCTCTGAGGAAATGTGCAGCATAAGCACACAGTATAGATTTTTTTATTTCCTCTGGGGCTAAATGTAAACTTCATTGCTTACCTTTTGGGTCTCTCTTTGAGAGAAAAGATTTAATAAATAAAAATGTTATTTCTTAAAGAGGAACAGGCATGCGATTTTCTTTCAAGTGGCCATATGGAATGAACACCATTTCTTTTTGCTACTCAAGTAGCAAAACACATTTTGTTATTAATAACATTATGCCACTCTTGAAGGTGAAGAGAAAATCCCTGTGAAAACTTTCGATCAAAGACTAAATATTGTTTCCTTTGTCTTCAGCTGTACTGTTTTTTCTCTTAACCTGCCTTGCTTACTGTTTTCAAAATAATTAACTTTCACTAACACCACATTTATTTACATTCTCATGTGTTAAATGCTATAAAAAGAACTTCTTTCTTTACTACTGCTGTGTTTTTCTTTTTTTTCCCCTCTGTTTACACAGGTTTTCTCACCATTTTAGTTATATTCATGTTGAGAATTTTTCACAATAGTGGCAAGATACTACTTTCAGCTAAAAATCCTTAAATCCAAATTCTTGAAAAGCCACGCTGTTGTGTTCATTTTTCAAAAGTCATGCCACCATGCTGCTGAGCAGCTTTAGCAAGTTTGAAGGCAGACTCTCAAAACTGCAAGTGAGAGGAGCCCAAGGTGTACTGATGTGCAGGAATCATCATCACCTCTGAAATGGTGCCCAAATTTGTTTCAGTTCATAAGCTTCTAAAAGCCCTTTTTTTCACACCATTAGCAGACTCCTGTTATCGTCTGGCTTCTGAAGGTTTTTGAAACACCTGTCTGCATTGCACACTCTCCACCCCAAAGATGCTGGCACCAAGACTTAAGACAACTTCTCCTGAGTGCCAGAAGCCCCTGTGACATCATGCAAGGGACTGAGATTAGCAAAACTGTCAGTTCCATCTTCCACTGTGCAAGTACTCAGGCAATACACCGAAACAGAAAACCTCTGTAGGCTCAAATAGAGGGGGGAACCTAGGAAAAACAGGGACAGGGGGAGGGAATAGAAACTGGGGGACAAAAGAAGAATGGGATCTGCAGGGGGCAAAATTAAGGAAGAGCAGAAGCCTGGTGAAAAAAACGTGGTAGACATAGGGGTGGGGTGTGGGCAGTGGAAGAGTACTGGGGCTGGCTGGGATGGGACAGCACAGCACAGTTTGCTCTCCTCTTTCCTCTAATTAGATTTGAGACTAATACCACAAACACAAGCCTGAGCATTCATCACGTCTGCAAAACTCACTAGTAAAATCTTTAGTGACCAGTCTGCCCAGGGTAACAGGATAGTTACAGGATTGCTACATCAGCAGCACTACAGACCTAATTAATGATCCAAGCTGGGAAACTATATTTCAAACTTACAAGTACAAATGTTAAGTTTACCCTGAAAAATGAAGGTCTAATTTGACTCAAATTGGAGAAAACACAGTCGACATTTTATACAATTTCTACCTTCATCTCTGCCTTGGTTCACCAGATTTCAAATATTAACATTTTTCAATGTCTAATACTATGAGTTCACTAATACCATGAAAAAGAGATGCATTTATTGAACACTGTAGAACTTTGGTTAAGGTATATGAGAAATACTTGAATGACACATGATTTTATGTTAAGTATGGACTTTGGATGCTTGATGTTTAACAAATATAGAGTGAAGAACATAAAAAGAAAAAAACTACACAGTCAGTGAAAAAAGGAGAGATCCCCTGGAAACACTAGTATGTCATATAATAAGAGCTGCACCATAATGCATAAGAGACTTGATTTCCACAGGCCATATTAATTCTGGCGTTTCCTTGCTTCTGATGTTTTCCTTTGCAACCTTAACATCCTTTTAACGTGATTTCATTGGACCTCATTACATGAGATGTTAAGCCATGAACTGGGCCTGCTCTATGAGGTGTTCTCACACACGCACTCACAGTATTAAACTCATAATGCAACACAGGCAAGAAATCCCTTCTAACACTTACAATAAAGCGCAGCTGAAAAATCTTGCAACATCAGCAGTAAATTATTCTGGCATTTATCCCTCATCTAAATTATAATAATCTAAGTTATCCCTCATCTACTGCATCAAATATGGCCTTGAGCATCCCTCCCAAATCAGTAGGTGTACAATGGAGCTGAGCAGAACCCACAATGCTCTGGAGGAAGCAACTTTGCATGGTGGAGCTACGGAAGCTCTAATATCAAGGAGACAAGAATGAAGAGGGAAAAGTACTCTTTGCAGACCCAAAGACATCTCAGTGTACATCTGTGTGCTTGCTCAGCCTGTGCTAATGCCACTTCTGGAGTGTGGGCAGAGCAAGTGCATTTCTACTGCCTGGGTACTTCTCTACAGCAAATTCCCCTGGTGAAATCTCACCAGCTTCTACTCACTGTCCAGGGAAAGTGACCATGTCTGTGGAATGGCCTCAGGAAGGATGGGGCATTCAGGGAAACAGTTTCATATAAATATATGAGAAGAATATGTCTCAGGATGTCTGTGACACTGTTGCTAAGAATGTATAGTAAAGAGAAGTCACTTCTTCAAATATTTTTTAGATGCTGACTTTGACACTGTTTATATATAGTTTTGTAACTAGCTTGACAACAAAATCCTTAGCACAGAGACTGTATAGCATAAGAAAGATTTCCTTTGCTACCATGATACCCTTCACTGCTACCGTAAAACAAATAATGATATTTTCTTGACCTACAAAAGCAGGGCAAGGGCTACATTGCTGGGATTTATTAACAAATTGCAGCCATTCTGAACATGTATATGCTTTCAAACAGATTTTAAGAAAATATACAAATATTATTGAGAAAGAAGCAGTTTTTTGATGGCTAAATTCAAATAACACTATAGCTATGTATGTCCTGTGAAGACAAAATCTCAGTCAAGCTTCTGCAAAAACAAATAGAAATGCTGAAGATGCCTAGAAAAAGATCTGAAAAGAATTCTAAATAACTCCAAATTCTCAACTGAATTTCTCACAGTACATCACTGTCATGCTACACTCCTATAGGTCTCATAAAGGTTTCAGTTACTTAAGCCTAGTAATAATAATAAAATCACATAATATATATAAACAGTTTACATCAAAATGCAGTATGAAATTAAATGAACATGTGTATGAAAATGTGATACTATATAGTTACTCACCATCAAATTTTAAGTAGGTTTCTGACTTAAAAACCCAAACACTGATGCTATTGTTGAGTGAAAGACCTTGAAGGAATAGAAAATTGATTTTTTTCCCTGCTTTTTCACAGCACAGGCACTATACATAGCTGTACTTTACTGAATCACATCCTGAAGTAAATTTTTCATATCTCAGCAAATCTAGAAGTAGTTCTAATCACAAGGAAAGAATGAGGAAATCTGTGCTATATGAATCAATTTAATTTCAGGGAGAAATCAACAGGAATTCACTAGAGTGAATGTAATGCACTATTAAAGTACTATTTTTTTAAAAAAATTAAAGGCTATATGAGCTAGTCCTCAGTGAAAACAAGTTTTCAGCTCACCACCTAAACTATGTTTAGCTATTCAATAGCCTCTTCCATTTTTTTGTAATGAAATTGTTATGCCATCAACAAAAATTGACAACTCTAATCAAAACAGATCGAGTTTTGAATACGCTGAATTTCATTTTTTTAAATGAAAGTAAAGTTTAAATTATTTAAAAGTTTTGAGTATGAAAGGAGACTGCTGCAATTGACCTTTGTATTTTATGTAGCAGAGTAGATGAGACTTCCTATTTAAAGGCATCATATACATTTCCATGTCTTTATGACGTAGGAGGAATAAGAACACTGCAGATACTGTTTGGGAGCCTCAAAACTGTAGCACAGCACCAGGGGTGGAAGGAAGGGATGGGAACAGGGCAAGCCATTGCTGTTTCACCATCGCTTCTATTTTCCCTGCAAACCTCTCCTAAGACAGATATGTTCATAATAAAATGTATGATTGCTGCTCTCCTGTCTCTTCCAGCTCTCCCCAGGTGAATACAGCAGTAACTGGTTGGTAACACTATGTGGCATACGTCTAACTTGCAATGAAAAATAATCCAGAGGGGGTACATCTAGTATCAAATACCTGCAGTTTAGGCCTAAATCTATCTAGGTTTCCTTTCCTTCCTTCACACCAGGCTTCCTTTATATCTAACAGAAAGATACAGATGTATTTCACCTGACCTAGAGTAATCATCTGTTTAGACAGAGAGGAATTATGCCAAGATTGATTGTGAATAATGGCTGCTACCCTCTGCTGACTGCTGAAGAGGATACGTAGTGAGGAGAACATTGCGGAAATGGGATGGTGCTGCCAGAGACTGAGGGAGTGCCCACTGTCCCCACACAGCCTGTGTGTCTCATTACATCTTCTATGAAATCCTCTTTGTCTGCAACACTGACTACAGCAACGAAGAGTGATGGCTTCTGCTAAAGTTTCATGCTTTAGAGCCTCAGTTTCTTTGAACCAGTCACCAACTTCAATAATTTTAAGAAGGACCTATCACTTACAAAGCATATAATAGTGTGGTAAATGGTTCCACTTTTTTAGATGACACTATTCATCACTCCCACAATGATTCAGGTTTTCTGTATAAACCTCTGCAGAGAATACTGTGGATGAAACTTCAACAGGAAGCAGCCTACAGATAGGCCAAGAGGCTGCAAAGCAGCACTGTGTTTCCCCCAGATCTTATTTCACCAGGCTGGAATGATAAGCAGTGACACACTAGAGCCCTCGATTGTATGCACGGTACATAGACAGTAAAGTAAATAGGGATTTAATCAATCCAGGTAAATGCTGTTTTCATACTTAGAGGCAAACCATAATCATAGAATCATGGAATCATAGAATGCTAGGGGTTGGAAAGGACCTCTGGAGATCATCAAGTCCAACCCCCCTGCCAAGCAGGATCATAGAATCTAGGGCAGGTTACACAGGAACGCATCCAGATGGGTCTTGAAAGTCTCCAGAGATAATGATTTATCTCTGATTAATGATTTAACATAATGATTGTTTCTTTCAGGGACCCTGCATAGTCTTATCATTGACAAAAGCCTTTGTGCATAAAGCCTTTGTGCATAAAGATTTATCCAATATAAAACTTCCACTGAGAAGTTTTACAGAAGGAGGTGTCATTAAGGTATATTTATTACATAAATTGATAAAATCTCAGACAACTTTAACTCCTCAACTTTCTCTTTACTATGCCTATCTTTGTGGTCAAAACTTTCCTTCCTTGGTACTTTCTTGTTAGTGGAAGGGTTTCCTACATGTTTGTTTTTGCAACCTGATTAATGGGTTCACTCAGTTCAGAGTTCTGAGCCTCTTTCAAGTCTTTTATACCTGCACACAATTTAAAAACACATTTCAAATTGCCTTTGGCACAAGTGTACTTTAAAAATACCAGAGGGTGTGACAGTCAAGTCATAATTTTAGCAATTGGAACCTGTAAAGTACTATCTTCCACATTTTTAAGTGAATTTATACATGCACTGTGGGAAAAACTGGCATTCTTTTTTTTCTTTTTCTTTTTTTTTCCCCTCCAAAAGCAGATGTAAAAGTGAACCTTAGGAGGCATTTCCAGCCNGAAAGAAGGAAATATGCCTTCCCTTAACTGGTGGGGCAGGCAGGGCAAATGCTGCACCACAATAGCACTTTTTGTTTCAGCGTGGGTTACCTAATAGCACAGAGCTCACAGAACACTTTCCCCTGCCCTGCTGGGAGGATGGGCCATCAGCCTGGCTGCCTTCCCAGAAAGAAAGAAAGAAAGAAACAAAAGGAACTAGCTCGCCATTCAGCAGTTGCAAAGGCAGGGAAGCTCCACCAGTCTGGAGCTCACTTGTTGTCCAAGACAGATTCAACAAGAAATATTAAAGCATTAGCACTGGAAATATCTCATTCTCTTTTTTTCTCCCTCACATTCCTTTTCTGTCTCTCTTTTTACAAAAAAAATGCTAAAGATGCCTGTGGCCTTTCTTTGCCTTTTCAAATCAGCAGTATGCATCAGTGCAGCTGAAAGTGCAAGTATACCTTTAGTGCCTTCCCGGTAGCTCCAAACTGGAAATTGGATACAAGATACTGTTCTTAATCTAGACATGGAAAAACACTTCCTGTTTTCACTCCACTTATGGCCCAATGATCTCCTCGAGATTTGTTGCAATCACATCATTTTTATTAGTTTTACATGTTTGCTTTTTAAATCTCAGCATTCCCAAATACCATTGATCTCTTTTCAGGAGAAAAACGTACTGAGATGCAGGAAAAGAGTCATGCTGTGCAATGCTTTCTAGATTTAATCTTGTGATTCCTCAGCTCCATAGAAATATCATAAGCAAACTAGGTGTATCAAGACTGCTTTGGAGTTATCATTTAATATTCAAAGGAATAGCCAGTCATCTCCTGTTAAATGCATAAAAATTCAGTGCCCCCTCAGAAATCCTGAACTTATTTTCCTTCCTCCCGCTTTTCAAAACTAACCAGGGCCAACAAATGCAAAGAAAAAGAAAGTAAACTTTGAAGCTGAAATTTAAAGCAATGAAAGTCAGGAAGTTCAAAAGTTAATGTTCCTATGGCTGTGTTAACTTGGCCATGGTGCAAATACATCATGCAAATACTTCAAGCTATCTTGTTAAAGGCATATAGTACTGTGCCATAAAGCATAATAAAACATGCTGGTTTTTTTTCATGTGGAAACCATCTTGTATGAGCAATAGTACAGTGTATTTCTACCACTAACGCTGATTTCTCTATCACAAGTCAAGTATCTTTGCCACAAGGTGCTTCTCTGAACACACTGATGCCGCATTGGGATCTCGCTTTCCCTTAGCTCACCCAAGAGCTCACATACTGACCTCCCCAGAAACAAAGGCCATCTTCTCTCTTGAGTCTTTTGCCTCACCAGATAATAATCTCTCTCCCTTAAGATTAAAAAACACTTGTCACAGCTTTTCCATCCCTCACTTCAAGGAAATTTTAACAAATGGCCTTATCGGTCATCTCCTTTCTGGTTTTCGCTATCCTAGTTTCTACCTAGGAGCACACTGATACCCAAGTGCAGTAAACCACATGATCACACAGCTGTCAAATACTCATCCTCACTATCGATGATGAAACACATGTAAGTAAAATATTCTGGTTTAGCAGAGAAGACCTTTTTCTCTCCCTGTACTCTTTTCTTGGTCTTCTGTATTTTAAATATATATGTTGCTATATGCTGAGGTTAAAGGAGAACAGCCACCAAAAATATGCCTTACTCTTGGTCAATAATTTTGTGTTTCTTAGCTCCACCAAGAGTTCACTCACTGATGGGTCAGTCTTGAGTAAGAAATGTCTAGCTCACCACCAGTTTCACCATCCTCTCTGTCTCAGAAGAGTGTACTCATCAGCTGCGTTGTTCATCACAGAGCTAAAGGGACTTTAAGGTAATGATTGTGGTTCTGAACTATATTCAAAAAGTTCAGGAAATGTCATTTAGTGGAAAAGAAAGACAGATCTAATGTATTCATAATACCTTGACTTGATGTGAGCTTTGTACTAATTAGTTTTCAGGCACCAAAGTCTTAATAAAAGTCCAATCCATTTAAGAATGAATGAATACCTGACTTATATTATGGTCTAACAGAATGGGATGGAATAGTTTGGGTACATTGAAAGGAACAACTTGGTGTATTTATGATTCAGAGAAAGTTCCTAGGCTGAGACTTGAACTGTTCAAGATAAGACAGTAGACACAAGCTCTTCCAAGACTAGGCACTCTAGTCTTTTACTCTTCTTTTACTTTTACTCTTCACTAATACACTTTCAGTGAACCTTTCTTCACTGTTGGTCTTATCCCAAGCATATATAGCTATATGTAACAGTAGGAGATCAGTGTATTAACTGCAGCATCTGACATCACAATCCAGGTTGTGTGATCAGTCCAGCACATGCATGTCTTACAGAATCAGAAGAAATGTTGGTCTCGTAGAAAGGACAAAAACTAGTGATGTATTGACACTTTTAATTACATTTTATCAATGTATATCTATTGGGAAGAATACAAGTAACTTCTGTGTCTTCTGGAACCCACTTCATGTCTCAGGACAGACAACTGTATTCAGTGGGCCACGCCCTATGGGACAGAGAGTACCAGAAAGATGATAAAATGTAACTGACCGGTACTCACAGATAAAAACAGATGATCAGACTTCTTTAGACGATCAGCCTAGCTGAACAGAGTTCTGGCTGCAACGCAGGAGAAAAAGGAGAGTTTATGATCTTTGGAAGAAGGAACAGGCAATTCAGAAGGACTACAAGGGTGTCATGAGGGACATGACAGGGAGAAAATTATGCAGGGAGAAAATCAGAAGGGCCAAAGCCAAAGCCCAAACTGTCATAAAAGGCAGTTTAAAATGTTTCCATAAATACATTAGCAACAAAAGGGGGGCTAAGGAGTATCTCCGTCCTTTCTTGGATGCTAGGGAGAAAAAAAAGTGACAAAGGATGAGGAAAAGACCAAGGTACTGAATGCCTTCTTTGCCTCAGTCTTTAATAGAAAGACTGGTTGTTCTCTGAGTACCCAGCCCCCTTAGCTGGAAGACAGGGAGCAGAATAAACACCCCATAATCCAAGGGGAAATGATTAGCAACCTGCTGCACCACTTAGTGGATGAGTGAAAGGCTGTGAATGTTGTCTACTTGATCTTTAGTACGGCCTTTGACACTGTTTCCCACAGCATTCTGCTGGAGAAACTGGCTGCTCATGGTTTGGATGGGCATACATTTCACTAGATAAAAAACTGGCTGGCTGGACAGCCCCTGAGAGCTGTGGTGAGTGAAGGTAAATCCAGTTGGCAGCCAGTCACAAATAGTGTTCCTCAGTACTGAGGCCGCTTCCGTCTAACTTCTTTATCAATGATCTGGATGAGGGGTTCGACTGCACAGTATGTTTGCAGGTAACACCAAGTTGGTAATTGACATACCTGAGGGTAGGAAGCCTATACAGAGCGATCCGGACAGGTTGGATCAATGAATTGAGGCCAACAGTATGAAGTTCAACAAGGCCAAGTGTTGGATCCTACCCTTGGGTCACAACAAGCCCAGGCAACACTACATGCTTGGGGAAAGAGCAGCTGGAAAGATGCCCAGCAGAAAAGGACTTGGGGATGTTGGTCAACAGCCGGCTAAATATGAGCCAGCAGTGTGCCCAGGTGGCCAAGAAGGCCAGCGGCATCCTGGCTTATATCAGAAATAGTGTGGCCAGCAGGACTAAGGAAGTGATTGTCCCCCTGTACTCAGCACTGGTGAGGCTACGCCTTGAATATTGTGTTAAATTTTGGGCTCCTCACTACAAGAAGGACACTGAGGTGCTGGAGTGTGTCCAAAGAAGGATAACAAAGCTGGTGAAGGGTCTAGAAAGCAAGTGTTATGAGAAGCAGCTGAGGGAACTGGGTTTGTTTATCATGGAGAAAATGAGACTGAGAGGACACCTTTATCGCTCTCTACAACTACCTGAAAGGAGGTTGTAGCAAGCTGGGTCTTGGTCTCTTCTCCCAAGTAACAAGTGATAGGACAAGAAGAACAGGCCTCAAGTTATGCCAGAGAAGGTTTAGATTGGGTATTAAGAAAAAAATATTCACTGGAAGGGTTATCAAGCATTGGAACATGCTACCCAGAGAAGTGGTTGAGCCACCATCCCTGGAGGTATTTAAAAGACTCATAGATGTGGTGCTTAGGGACATGGTTTAGTGGTGGACTTAGTGACATGTGGTGTGTACTGACAAGTATTAGCAGGAGACTTGGGAGTGCTAGTTTAACAGTTTGACACAATGATCTTAAAGGTTTTTTCCAGTCTTAATAATTCTGTGATTCAGTGAAGCAATTCAGTTCCGCATCCTGACCTGAATTCAGATTGTACTTGGTCTAAAATGTCAACTTCATTTAGATGATCTTGCAGCTGGCCAATGGGCAGTTTAGCTGTGATTGGGCTCAGGAAAGAGAAGGCTGAACTGTAGCTGCAGGCAAGGATCACTCCAGATAGTTGGCTTCTTCAGTTCCAGCATGTCTGATAGAAAAAAGCAAAATCCCTGCTCTAAATGTTGTCAGGACAATTTTGCCCTTTCTGACTAAAATAGTCAACAGTTGTCAATTATAAGCAGCTGTTCACTGCTTTCCTTCACAACCCTGAAAGGCAGGAGTATCTCCATGTTGAGTACATGTACTGACATCCGGGAATACAAACAGGCTGTTTGTGGCTAACTGCAACTGCAGAAAACCCAGTGCTGCCTAAGTTTGCATGGGCTTCCACTGGTGCCTTCACCTTGCTTCAACAGTAGTGAAGGTAATAGCAACAGCTAACTGAGGCTATGTTGTATGAAGTCTCTTGGCAAAAGGCATTGCCTGAGGTAAAGAGTTGTCAAGCTTGGGACAAGCCTACAAAGACTTAAGCTTAAGTCTAAACAGGAACATGGTGGTTAGGCCCATTACTTTCAGTGAAATGATTCAGAATAAAGAAGGTAAGTATGTGAATATGCTTCTGTAGGATGGGAGACTCAATGCCAAAAAGCAACAGGTGGACAGAGCAAGAAGACAGGCTGGAGGGAGGATGAATAAGGTAATATGAGCAGGTAATATGAACACGATTTTAGCTCAGCACCTGCCTACCCATTATCAGCTGGCAGAGTCCTGTAGGCGTTGTGGAAGATGGGAATTAGTTAGAGACCATGTTAAAACAGTATTAGAATAAAATAAGTGTAAAAACAAACAAACAAAACAAATCCCCTTGTTCTGCTATTCCATGGTAGTTTTTCTTGTGGCAGTATGTCAAAAAATATTCAGCCATAAATATCTGACTTTTCAACAGCGAGTATCTATGAATCTGAACCTGAATAAATCATTTGGTCTATGAAAACAGCCAAAGCTGAAGTCATCAGCTAATTGTACAATACTGGCATTTTTTGTACAATGCACTGAAGTTATTCCAAATAAAACCACCTACTTAAAATGTATACAAATGACTACGTTACAAATTAAAAACAGAAGTGTGTTCAAAACTGGAAAAAAAGAGGAAATAGAAGGAGAAGGTAATAAGCATTGGCAAATCTCATTCACCTTGAAAATTACCAAGTAAATCGCCTGTACATTTACAGTGAACAGCTGTCCTTTTTCTTCAGTTTCTTACATTTCTGCTCTTCCTCATTACTGAAGCTAATTTGTTTAGCATCGTGGCAATAATTTCTAGCAGCTGTTGTAACATTAATAAACTACACTGGATAACAAAAAGCTACTTCTATTAGAGTAAGGATGCAAAAAATCATTTGTTGTTCAAAATACTTGCTGGTCAAAATAAAATAATCTGTTCTTTATGACCCATGTGTTGTCTAACTCCTGAAAAAGTAATTTGTTAGAAGACAAAATGACATATAATGTTGCAGCATATAAATCTCTCAAACAAGTGGACATAATCTAAAGACCTATTCACAACATTTGCATGATCATGCAGTCAAATTTATTTTGTTTCTGGTTACTTTAGTTTTCAGTGCCTCTAGAACATTTTAATACAAGTGAAGAAAACACTGATAAGAAATAACTCTTCTTTTTAAAGGGTAGAAAATAAGAATAATAATTTATCACAGGCAAACTACAAATAAAATAATTTCTAACAAGCACACAAGAAAATATAACACACTCAACGTACACATAGTTACTATGTGCAAACCACTATTTAGTGAGACTATTTTTTATATATATAATTTACAGTTAATTACTCAAATAGTAACAAACAGGTAAACTCCAGGAACATTTAGAACACAACATTCATTAAAATAATATAGTGTTAAAATATCATTCAGGGAAATTAATCATAAAAGGATAAATGATTAATTTTATCTATACACAGGGATATGTTTGCTTGTATACTAGTAACAACAACAACCACAACTAAGAAGCACACTAAAAATATCTACTATTTTTTGTATATGCTATAGTTCTTAAAACTAGCCAGAGTAGCTGTATTTGAAGTATAAAATATGTAAATAAACCTCAAACCATGTTCTAATAATATATTTTTCATCATTAGTCAATGGAGACAACATCTGAGGTAGCACAGGTCTTAAAATGTCACAAGAAAGAACCACTTTATAGATCATATTTCAGCTCATATATAAGGCACTTTTGACTTTTTCAGATTTGAAAATTTGACCGGTTTATACTAGCATACTATGTTAGCGTATCTAAATAATTTTCCAGATTTTTCATTTATACTGCTATATTGAAATTTGAAAATATTTAAAAGTATATTTTACTTTTAAAAATGTTCTATAAACAAACTAGTTGAACTAGCGTTCCAGAAGCAATTAATTAACTGGTTGTGGTTTGGTTTTCTTTCTTTTTTTTTCAAATTCATACAATTTTGCTTATATTTCAGTTCCCTAGTAAATTCTTTAACTAACAGGCAACTGCTTGGAATAAAGAGTAATTCCAATTGATTTTTGATGGTTTTATATACACATCTCAAGCATTAAATAAAAAACCTCTTTAGTTTAGGTAAATGTAACAACAAAGATTCTCTAAACTCTGAAAGCATTCAAAATAAAAATAAAAAGAGACTGCTTCATAGTGAAGGATGAATTTCATATACCAAGGTCAATGGTCAGAAATAACAGTAAAGTACATTGCAAGAGATCTGCAGTACTTTCTCCCACAAGGTTCTGTGCAATCACTTCTATTTCAGACAAACAAGCAAGTGTCCTTTGTCTCTGGCTGTAACGTGCCAAGTCTCCTGCATCTTTCGACCCCCCTCCCTTCTCTCCTGTCTCCCCAATGTGATCCTGGAATGTTTTGGCCACGAGGTTAAGAAAGATTTCCCCATTTATCACAACCTGCCAAGCACAACAGGGTCACAGTCCCAGCCCCAGTCCTACCGCTTAACTAATCCAGCCTCAACACAGGCATGAAACTTCAAAGATCTTTTGCCACAGGCAAAAATTAGTCCTTATTTGCTTTAAAATCCAAGTATCAATCAAGTTAAACTGGGCTTCAGTGGAGCTAACACTCTGAAAGTTCAGAGCAACATGTATATTTGGTTCTTAACTGTGACTCTAATTGAATGCAGAGCTCACCTGGAATAGCACTACAAATACTTTAAGTACAGCAAAAATCTAATCATGAGATAATTACTTTTATCCAGGAGAAAATTCTTGATTAAAAGAAGTGTTCAAACATGCATGCAAACATGCTAGAATATGTTTTTGTGCATGTGTGCAAATAAATATATATAGTACATACAGAATCTCTGGTTATGTGAAATCATTTCAGATTATTTTACCTTCCGAAGTTTTTATTATCAGTTATACCAGATGATCAGCCACAGTTACATAACTGTAAAGCTCAGTTAATGACTCTTAAATATACCTGAAGTGAATTTTGAAGAACAATTACAGATTTACTATAAGAACACACAGAGAACTTTGCTTCAATATTTAGGAATCAGATCTTTAATTAACTCTAGCTAAAAGAATAAATAAATTCTACTATTTTGGGATACTGCCTACCACTTTCTGCTCAATCCAACACAAATAATAAAATAATTATGATTTTTAAATCAATCCAGGTTCTTCAATATATATTTTTAACTTCAACTTTTGGGGGCTAAAATGGGATTAATTTTAAAATTAGTTTTTAAAATAATCTTCACATTTTCTTCAGCTGTTTACTTAAAATTGAATATGTTTATTTATATAGTAATGCAGGGCAATGATTAAACATCACACAGATAAATAAACCACATAGATATTATATTTCCTCTTAAGCTATTACAGAAATGTATTTTTTCCATCAGTATAATTGAAAATAGTTTATAAAATAAAATATAAAAAGTAAATATGTAGCATATTAACTAGAACATTAAATTCTACAAACTGCTCACATACCTTTATACAAATATGTAGTACAGCCATGCTCTTCTTCTATGTAAAAATACTGAAATGATATATCCCTTTTCAATAACATTCACTAAATAAATTTTCAATTCAAAGTTTAAAACTGAATAAAGTGCTACTTATTTCCTATATTCTCCCAAAGTAAATGTAACTTCAAAAAAATTAAGTATAGCCACTTGAAAAGAGAACAACAGAAAACAAAAGATGAAAAAGACAGGTATGTATGTGAGTGATGCAGTGTGGTTCTTCACTTGCTTCCTCCATTTCACAGTACACTTGGAAATTTTATCAAATCACAATCTGTTTAAGTTTAGAAAATAACCCTGTAGGCACATTCCAACATGCATATACACGCTGGTATTACCACATGAATTTATAGGTATTTCCCCAAAACCAAATCCAAGTTCTTTTGCTTGATATTATCCACATTGATACAAGGTTGATGCTACTTGATTCGCTATACCATTTAATAAGCTATACTAAGCACTTTAATAAGTCTCAAATTATCTTGGAAAAATGCTTTAGCAAGAATATTATTTTTAATTTAAAATAATACTTGGTTTATATACCTTTTCCAAATTTACATTTCATTTACTTTAGAAAATATTATAATGGCAGAAAAGGTAGTGAGACAGTTAAGAGCTGTTTAGCTGAAATGTATTTCAGAAAACAGTGAACAGTCCAAGAAAAGAAACATGCAACTGGATCCTGGTGCTTGCTGCTCACCAGACCGCAGGCACAAACTCGAAGAACTTATTGGCTGTAATAATTTACCATACCTTTCTTCCAAAGAGGTTCCCTACACATTACAGTTCTCCAGAGCAGTAAATCACAGTTTACAGATGAACCCAACTGAGTTTCCCTTTTCTCTCAGGGACTTTGCTTGCTGCACTAGGACAATAAACCAGCACTCCCAGAGTAAACCCCTCCCGCGTTTCCCTGAATGAAACAGACATTTAAGAAGCAGTCATCGTGGTGCCAGCTTCCATCGTGACCTCTTGCATGCAGCACGGCAGCGGCACTGCTGCGCCCGCCTGCTACGTGCACCCGAAGGTAGAGAAAAGCATCTGAAGGCAACGACAGCACACACACACAAACTCCTTGAAGAAGTAAGGTTTTAATCAGAATTTATTCCCCCAAAATAGTCTGTGCAATTGCAAAATGCATTCAAAAGTCTTAAACAAGTTCACAATGAAGTATGACTCAAATACAACTCATACTGCCAACTGACAGGTAACATTACAGAGAACATAAAAGCGAACTTTGAGGGGGTAGGACTGGTGCTGTAGTATAATTACACTTCAGCATTATTTGTTCCAAACCAATGTCTAATCAGCTTAGAAATGGACTAAATGTACTCAAATAAAGTATTAGTAAATTAAATTCACTTTATTTGTATACACAGTTTCTGTAGTTTAGGGCTAATTAAATAAAACTCAATATACATCTAGACACCTGTCTCAGCATACTGGCCTTTAAGTGTCTCTTACAATAATGCATTGAATAACATACCAATGAACTGCTCACAGATTTGACAAAATGTGACATTCACAGCATATTACAGAATGACACATTTTATTTCATACTGTACTTAACAAGTAACCCCCTGTCTCAAGAAAAAGCCGCTCCTGAAGAACATGACAGATTCAGTCCTGTGACCTACCGAAATGTTGTACTCTAGAGCCCTATGAACAAATGCTTTGTTCCAAAAACAAGTTTGAAACTGCTACTACAGAAATGAAAACAAAATCTTCTTTTCAGATTAGAATCTGACAGTGCAATTAATACCCACTGAAATTTCCCATTTTATCACCAAATGACATTTGTATCAATATCATGTTAAAATCCCTCAAAACCTTACCTCAGTTGTCTCTGAAGAACAGAAATGAAGTCCCCAAACGTGAAAAGTCAGTTTCCAGGACAAAAAAAAAAAAAAAAAAGGTATCTGTTACGTTCAACACTAACTAACTTCCACTGAACAGTAACTGAGGTGTGCAGACAGATTTTCAGGACCAAAAAACTTTTGCACTGGTCAGCCAGGTTTTTTTAAATTCAAAAGTACTGAAGACACTTTGTTCTTCCTCGAACAGTCACATCAAACCTAGCACAGTCCGGTTACTTAAGTTAACTAAGAAGAGACCTGGATAGTAAACAAGCTTGGCTCTGTCCAATGGCTTTCCACACCCCTCTGTTTATAGTAGGATGACTTGCATTCAGAGGTCACCCCATCAACAGCTCCTGTCTTTCAGTGGGTATCTAATGTGCTGCATTTATCCCAAGGCTCTTTTAATGAAACCACCTTCCTGGTCCCTGCTCGCCTGCTGTCGCTATGACACATCTGCTCCTTATTGTGTAAAGTCCTATTAAGTGTTAAAATATACAGAAAAGACGTATCCGGGCATATATTCTGCAAGTAATACGGATATTTGTAAGCATTAACCTTGCCTGTGAATACTGACAAAATAAAGTCTTCTTAAAGATCAAAAGAAAGAATTTTGCCAGCAACATTCATCTTGCAAATAAAAGAAATTCAGGAGGAAGGAAGATGGATGCCATTGTTTGATCTGGATTTGAAAACTTTTACAAATACTCCCTCAAAGGATAATGCATGTGCCTGTGCCAGATAGTATTTACTTGAATATGTTAACATGCTGGAAACAAGAGATGAGGAGTGTCCTCAAGCTTTGCTGCAAAATGACACGGAGCCAAGAAAAACAAGGGTCAAGTGCCAGGACCCCAGTGCAAACACCAAGTCAGTTCTGGGCTGAAAGAATACATGGAATTGATGGCTCCTACAAAATGCAGTAAATATGCAGCAGCGTACAGATGCCTAATTCTCATTTTTTATGCATACAGTGCACTACTGGTTACAAGGGGTCTGCAGTCCAACTGGCAATTTTTATTTTCTTCTATAGCATTGCAAACCAAACGGACAAAGCCCAACCTTAGCTTTCTTTACTGGAAATCACTCATCACAACAGACATTTCTAAATTAATCTTAAATATCTTAAAACGAGAACAAGAACATGGTGTTTAGCATTCTTCTTCCCAAGTTCAAGGTGTCATCAAGATAAGAATTGAGAATCCTTTCCAATTTTCTGATGCTTTTTTCCTCACTTCTTAGCCATTAATCAGCACTAGAAAGTTCAGACTTGCTTCACGTGGAGATGTGAAACTGAAGATGGCACTCTCTCCCCATGCAAACACAAACTTGACTGCTGCTCAGAAACACTCTTTGAGTGAAAGTTACACCTGCAGCATATTTTCAGCACCAGTTTTTGTCACCACTACAGCATCAAAATGACAGATAGCAGCTTGGCTATGTTAAAGCTAATAAAACATGATTGATGAACTGGGCTAGAAAGCCATGTCAGTTCAGATTAGGATATTTGTGCCATCATTTGACAGGTCCCACACTTTATTATTAGACTGCCCTGTCAGGACTGTAACGGTCATAATAAATGCATCCATCCAGATACCCTGATGCCTTTTTTTGTACTTAAAACTATATACAAAAAAGTACAAAAGTTTTTCCATATGAAATCTTCCTTAATTTTTATAAAATACTTGTGCTTAGAAATACAATATGCTTCCTTAAACAGGTGCCTGTCAGCTATTATTATCTCATGCACTGAAATCCAAGCAATCCTTATTTTACTGCATTATGTAGCATAATAGAGGCCCACCTCTTTGACAATGAAAACCCACTGGAGCATACACAAAGTATTGGGGAGAGCATAATCAGCTTTCAGATGTTGTTTCTGACATTAGCATTGGGCATAACCTCATTCTTAACTGCTGAAACAACTAATACGTCAGATGTGGAAGGTTGCTAATGCAATTCACCACCAAAAAAAGGGAAACAAAGAAAAAAAGCTATCATGGAAAATGCTGCCAAGGGAAGACTGAAAGCCACGGGACATAGATGAACAGCGAACTCTAAGGCTCAAATCCCTAAACACTGCTCAATCAACTGCAGAGTGTCTTCACAGTAGCAGATGAGGAACAGAATTTGTCTCTTCTAGTAGGCATCAGGCAGAGGAAAACCAGCCTGGCTTTACGCTCCACAATCAGTTAAAGAACATTCCATCATCGCTTCGTGCACCTCCATATGCAGGAGGTCTTCACTCGGCAGCTCCAAACCAGAGCAGAGTCATCTGCTAGCCCACGTCCACCACTTCACCTCTGTCCTCCTGTCTTCTGCCACAGACTAACACATCTCTGCTCACAAGAATGCAAGGGCCAAAGAAACTACTATCAGCCTTCCTCCTTTCCCTTGTAAAACAAGATGGTTTTATTGTTTCTCAAGCCTGGATACCTGGAGGCAAAGTACACTCACATACACTTTTAAAGGTGTTTATTGCACAGTGGAAATAAAAAAAATTCTGTGCCGTAATCCTGTGCACACAGCAGTAGTGTCAAGAGATGATCAGAGAAAATTATTACATGAACAGCACAAGCCCCTTTCTCAAGCTGACGGGGGAACCACTGCCCCAGCATCCCTGTGACTGATGAACTGCTCTGTCTGCAAATTGAGATTACTAAGGAGGAGATGTTTTCTATGGTCACAAAAATCCCAAGTTTCTTCACATCATTTATTTACACCACCATCCTAAGGACATAAACATGACAGAAAGGAAAATAGCAGACATTAGTGAAGAGAAATTGTACTCATTTGAGAAAATATAAAAGCATGAAATATTAAATATTTTTAATTTCTTGGTTCTGCAGCCAAAAGTGTTTGGTTTAGGGCCACAGTACTGAAAATTACTTCAGATATTATTTTTCCTGTTCTACGGTTTGCTTTATACGTTGCTGTTCACTGTTTGTCTTCAATACAGAGAATATCAAACCAAAAAGAAAAGCTTACCAGCATATGCCTTTACATTTTAAGTAATGTCATAAACTAACAAACTACTCAGGACCACATCAGCTACAGTTACTGTTATATCCACAGCTTTGCAGACTAATTAAAATAGGAGTGGAGGTATGAAAGATTTCTCTACTTTTGTTTTCTTTTTCCCCTAGGTGGAGAAACTGAATAAAAGTGGTAATCTCTTAAAATACTAATGGGAGCATATGCTTCCCTTGAAGGTATTTTTGCAGATGCTATGTTTTTACCATTCCCTCAGATTTCATCACACAATCTGAAGTATTTCTGAAGGTATAGGAGAGGAAAGCAGACACGGTAGCAACAGATTTTGTTGCTGTAGAGCAACGTTTTCTAATACATTCTGAGAGCCACCATGACCACTCCACATTTTGAGTCACTACTTTTTTTAAGCAAATACAGTGATGAAACCGACCAAAAAAATAATGTAAGAAGTGGAGATGCTTTTGGAGAAAGGGCAGCCTGTCAGATTTTGGGTTAGTCAACAGTTTCATAACCAGAGATCAAATTCAACGCCAAATAAATATTTTAGTGGATACTGATCTTGCATTCAAAGAGGGTTTGAAGGTGCTTTGATCAAGAGGACTGTGCCAGCCGTTGACTCTCCCTGCCTCAGGGCCTCTCTGCATTACCCTGGCTGGCTGACTGGCTCTGGCAGGTCACAGCAGGCCCTGGGGGTGTCAACCTTTATCCATATAATGGATAATGGTATAATGGTGCATCCAACCAACCCAGCTTTGTCAAAAACTAACTCACTCAGCTGCTTTTACATTTTCTTTTTGTTAGTTTGTCTTTTCAGTTACAAAACTCTCAGAAAACATAAATTCCAAGATCCAAACTGCTGTGCTTTTCCAAGAAATTTAAATTAAATTTTAAATTACATTTAAATTTACAACTCCTTCTAAGATGGCTTTGCTGTCTTGTATTTTTGTTTTGTGGCAATTCATTAGACTTTATGAGAAGACAAACTATCCTTTGAATTTCACTTCATGAGTGCTTCCTACCTGCTCCATGGCTTGTTTGTAAAATCAAGGCACTGAGACAAATAAAATCATTGCCATTATAATACTTGTATCAATATGCAATACTGCATTTATTAGACTCTCCAGCCACCACTAATGCTGTGTTATGTTCTCCTGGACACTCACCAGCCTGCAGCTCCTTAGAGCAAAGTCTGCGGTATCATCACAATCCCCACCACCTTCCCTCTCCTTATTCCTCACAGCCGTGCAGAGAGCGGCTTCTTCGACACAGAGAACAACAACAAAACAGCAGATGCCAGCTGGATTTCAGGACATGCAGTTTCAACATTATTGAAATTGGTATGAAAAAAAAAAACCTGTTTGATTACATCTCCAAAAAGAATTTGAAAAACAGAGAGAAGCTAGCTAAATTCTGAGCTTAAGGAAAGAAACAGACATGTGAGTATATAAGTGTATCAGATTTTCAAACAGTAATAATGGAAACAAATCATAAACATAAATAAGAAATCTACATTGTAAACAAATTAATAGCAGCAACAAAATGTACATGTTTACAAATGAAATTATGTTCCTGAAAGAGCTTTAAAATATCAGTTTTTGTTTTGAGGTCTTCTTTGCTTTGTTTTCTCAGCACTCGCATTTTCCAATTACATGCAGTCTTACATGTAGCTCTGTAAAACACGAGGTATACATCTTCATGTCTTTAACTTGAAATATTAAGCCTTTAACTTGAAACATTAATGTCATAAACACAATAACATTGCCATAATTTTCAGCCTCAACATCTCCATCTTGATTTCTTACACTGGTTTCAATGATTTTTATTTTTTTTTCCTAAAAAGTACTCATTTACACCTTATTTCCACCTGCCATTTTAAGTGTCTCTGATATTAATTCTGATTTAAAACAAAGAAAAAAATAAAATCCTGAACTTTTCAAAATGCATGTTAAATTCAAGGTACAGACTTTGTGAAAAGAGTTTTCATATATCTTCTCCCAGAGGGATGTTGAGAGGGATGTTGTCATGTAACATCTTAGCTTTCAAAGGCATTCAAGGTAAAAATAATTTATAAAAGTATTAAGTCAAGCCCCTGCTAGTTATTATGTGTTTTTATTACCATATATTCTAGAGCTCCAATCAAGATGAGCAACATGTCAGTGATGAGTGCTGGGCATAATTATGATCTCAACACCGGAAGCTTAAAATCTAGTTTTTCTTATGGCTCTAGAGAGTCAACTCCAGTGTAATCTTCCAGGTTTATTTTATGACCAAATAAAAAGTTTATTTAAATAAGTACAGGAGAGAATTACAGCTACGTGAAAGCTGGGAAGGAGTTTAAATTTTTGAAGCAGACTTTGAAAGCTGCAAGGGAAATAAGAGGTCAAACTGTTGGGAGTTTTTTACTTGAGCTTCTGATCGGCAGACCATATTTTCAATCATTTTAATCATTATGCATTCAAAGACATTCAGTGAGAGCGTTGGATTATCTGACGGCTTTTAGCCAAGCCTCCTATTCTAGGTAACATCCAGTTCGAGTAAACAAAACACTATCCATTTATATCTCTCATTTTTTCAGCTGGGTGTGATACTCTTCACTGCTTGTACTGAGCATTTGTTTCGGCGTTTGTTCTGCTTCTGCAATAGGCCCAGCTCTCCTCCTTTCCCCCTCCCTCAGTACACACATGGCTACTTCATTGTACATACTCAAAAATGATGGTTTGAGGAATGACAGATTTTTCATATAAAACAGGCTCTATCCTTGCTTTAACTTACTGTTTGTTTTGAAAGCTGACTGGCACCTCTGTAATTCCCACGGACCTCCTCACCAGAAAGCTAGAGCAGTATCAGGCCTGAGACTACCAAAGCAGAGATTCCTAAACTGTGGTATGCAAACCACTTCAAGGCATTACTTTTGTGCTGGGGCAGGCAGAAGTGGGAGCAGCAGCAACAGATCCTGACCTTTCTGGGCACAGTGCTAGGACTCACACTGTTTGTTTGTGCCTGGAGCAAAGCCTAGCGTGGTCAGGGAAGTGCTTTCTGCATGAGGGAAAAGACGGTGTTTAGGTTCCGACGTGGGACACGTGGGAATTAAGGAATGGCTGACTTACCCTGAAAAAGATCATCCATATATGACTCTTTTCTAGCAAATAATCTCTTTTAGGCTATCACTTTAAGGGATTAAAAAAAAAAAAAAATCAGCAGTTTAACGGAGGTCATCTCCCTTACTAAGATTGATACGTTAGTATCTAAAAAGAAAATCCATTGTCTTTTTTAAAAAAATATAACCTTTTAATGCAACACGATAAATTTTATGCATGCCTTTAAAAAACCTGGTGCAAATAAGAAATTACACAAGAAAAAAGAAATTAAAAAATCTGTAATTTTGTAATTGCCTGCAGAATAATTCTCTTAAACAAAACTAAACTAAAAGCTCTGGTTGTGAGTGAATGAAGCTTGTCTTTCATAAATTTAGGGAAGCCAGCCACTTTATACAGAAATGGTTTTCGTTGTATAAAAACCTTAAAAGGGATCATTAAGGAAAAATTAACGGCATACATGAGTTACATAGGATATTATAGTGAAAATTCTTGGGCTCCTCCATGCCTGGTTATAGACATTTCAGGGAGATAAGAATACCTAGCTTACCTGAGCCAGTGAACTTGGTCTTTCCTGGAAAAAGACTTTTTTAAAGACAATTATGAGAAACTCTTTCAAAAAATGTCCTTTAAAAATTTGGACAATAGATAAATTAACACATTACTTTTTTTTAGTACAAAGTTTTATAGCTCTTTCTGTACAATTACATTTATGCTTAAGTCATCAATGTGTTAATAAAGAAGCCATACTATGAAAGTACTGCTGAGCCATACTATTAATCTATCAGTCTTTTAATCTGACGAGACTAAATGCTAGTTAACAAAAACCCTCTCATATCACATCAAAATGAACATATTTTAGCTGGCTTTCCCCCAAAGTTACACTGTAACTGTTAGGCAAGTTAGTATTCCACATTTTTTAGGCATGCATCTGTTGTAAAATAATTACTTAGAAACATAATTATTACATTTCTTATATGCTTTCTTAATCTGGGTAAGATCTCTGTCCTTTTTGCATAATGCTTACAAAAAGTTTGTATCCAACATGGTACTGATGAATTTGTTCCTTCGCATGTATATATTCCCCTACTCATCAAAGGAGGACTCACACAGAAGTTTCCATTTTTTCCTTTGTTTGTGTTGGCAGCTTTACCAATGGGAATTACAAAGAATTTCACAGCCTGGCAAAGGGAGGAAGTGACATCTCTATATCCCCAAATTACCCAGCTTTCAGCAGCTCGCTCCTTTTTCTGCTGTGCTACACTACAAGCTTTTATTCCTTTTTCCTCTAGTGACAGCTTACTGCTTAACTAAAATACAATCCTCCCTCTTTGTAATTTTATTAAATCCTCCCTTTGCTTTAAGCTATTGCATCCTGAAGCCTAAGTTTTTAGTCCTCTGCAATACAGAAAAACATAGGGGCATATTCTGTTCTCTAGAGGCATTCATTGTTGTGTGGAATGCACCACAATAATCAAGAGCAGAATGTGAGTTTTGGCTTCCACAAATAGTTTTGCCAAAACACCATTATATTACACAGATCACTTACTAAACTCTACAAGATTTTAAAATTTGTAAAACACCTTAAAATTCTACATTGCTTCATATGCAAGGATCCTTCAGCATTTTTCAAACACGAACATTTCCAACCGGAAATATAATTATATTAATGACGACTTAGAACAATATTCTTCTTTACTGCTGCATCAATCTACAACCACCCACGACACAGCAGCAAAATTTGGCCCTTGCTGTGCTTTTTTACATAGCATTTCTATGTATAAATTAAGTTTTAATTCACTGCATCCTATATTCTTCTCATCATATTTGCAATTCTGCTACAGTCAATGGGGTTGCACTGTTGTAAGTGACATCAAAATTTGGATCAGGATACAGATTTCAACATCACTCTCCTCAAAAATATAGTATTTCAGAGGTTTTACCACAACATCAAAGGTGGATCATCTTACAAGTGACTAGTGTTAGAGAGTGAACATCCTCCATCCACCAATTTTTCAGCATCAGCCCAAGAATTACTTAGTTTACATCATGATCTCTATTTCTGGACAAAAGGACAGAAATGCAGATATGTTGCTTTTACATCCTATTTAGATTTTCATATATAAATGAGGAATAAGATATCAAAAATCACAGTATTTTGAAACGTGACTCTGAAGCGTTAATAAAATCAGGTTTCTATCACTGTCATGAGATAATATGAGATGCCAAAAGATAAAATGGATAACAAAAAATCCAATAATTTAAAAAGCCTACAGTGAGGGTTTTTTTCTTCTTGCATACCTATAAATTTATTTTTCTAAACCAGACCTCTAAAAATGTACATTATAGTCTAAATAGAGAATTTTGTATTCTGCTTCTCCAACTAGGCTTTTGATCATTTCCACTAATCAAACAGTACCTTTTCAAGATGGAGACTAAAATGTAAAAGATTCAATGCTTTTTCTGTAGAGAAAGAAGTGAACTGAAAGAATTTAAAGAAAACCCAGTAACTTTTGCAGGTAAACAAATTTCAGTGTTTGAACTGGGAACCAAGCATGAAACCCTAGTAGAATACAGAGAAAAAACATTCATGGTATTTCCTCGTAGTACACCAAAGTGATTTTTCTCAGCTTTGAAGGTAATGTAGTAATACTGGTTATTAGCCCTACAAAATAAGTACAGATAAATATTTTTCTTCTCTCTCAGACAGAAACAACCATATTTTGGTAATTTTCAGAATACAAGAAAAAGCGTTTTGGAGATACACATTTAAGCAAGGCATTGCTTTCAAAATACTGGTTTATATGCCAATAAGAGTATCCAACATAACCTACTAAAAACCACATGTATGTGCTTCACATGTGAATTATTTCACTGGCTTTAATAAGTGTTTAATTCACAGTGTGCATTCAGGTGTAAATCACCACACAAATGGAACCTGCACTGAAGGAGTGTTGTTAAGATTCTGACAGTGATTTCAGGTCTCTTCTCTTTTCCAGATTTGCAAAACTTCTTTGTTTTCAATGAAAAAGACATCACACTGTAATATGTGCAATTAGAAATGAGACTTACTCCTCACACATACTTCTAGAGATCTACAAACACCTTAGGATATTACTAAAAAAATGATATAGCGCATGAAAATACTGCTTCAGAGATTTGAAATAATTCAAGCACACATATATTAACTAAAAATGAATCCACTATAAATATCTTCAGTTTTAGCAAGAGTTCAACAGAATATTAGAAAATACTAAGAAATATTTTAAATACCTCGAAGTGCACAGCAGAGAGAGGAAATATGAAAGATGGTAACTAAAAGAGCTAGCTAAAATAAAGCACAACTGTTTCATTGCAAGAAAAATTGTACCACATATTTAAACGCATTGCTGACCGGCAAAGCCATGTATGAAAGGTTTATGTTGATTTGGCCCAAAACTGTCACATGTGGACAGAGGCAGGGCCCAATACTAACTAGTACCCTGTTACTATATGTAACTGCAGTTCTGCTTTCTGCCTGCTGTGAGCGGCAAGCACTGTATTACAAAGCACTGAGGGATAAAAGGAAGTTTCAAACAACCTCCCAAGTGTATTTTAACAAATTAAATAAAATTAAATATATGCCTGCCTGTGCCTGCGCAGAACAGCAGGGTAGAAAGAGAGTCAAAAGAGAAGTCCTTCTGACAAGAGCACCTGTGTGAGAGAACAGTATGGACAACTGGGACTAGAAAAGGGTATCACAGGGTTTTTTTTCCCCAGTGAGTGCTGCACTCCAGAGCTGGCTGAGAGCTCAGTTTAGAAGATAGCTACCATAGTATCTGTGCCTTCAGTCTCTATTACGAATTAGAATACCAGATTAGATCTTTGGAGTATACAGGACACAATTACATATTTATGAAAGTGGACAATACTGATGGTTTTTAAAGTTGATGAAAGAGTCACTCTGCTGTCCAGTGAAGTTATGGAACAATCTGCCAGGAGAAGGAGGTTAGTCTTACCTCTATACTATATGGATTTGTTGGCGTGTGAAATACAGATATTTCTATCTGACCAAAGCAAAACTACTTAATATTTGTGGATAGTCTTATTTTTCATGAAATTATTTCAGTCATACAGCCATCCGTGCTCTCCGGTGGTAATAATTCCAAATCTTTATTATGTGTTGGTAGAAAAATATTCCTTTTATTAGTTCGAAATACATTTCAATTTCTCTTAATACTCCCTAAATTGCAGCCCTTGACTTATAGTCTCTATCCTAGTCATTATTGCATATGCATTACTGCACTCATCTGTCAACTATATTTGTCACAGTCCATAAAGGAGGGTTGAGGTTTTGAATGTCTTTATTAATTTCCATTTGCCATATCTGAATTCTGTAATTCTTCCAAATCCATAGCAGGTTGAGCAAACAGAACTGAACACAGAGCACGATTTCCTTCCCCCCCTTCCTCCCTCCCTCTGCACTTTCCTGTGGCAGCACAGAAAGATTGAGACTCAAAACCAACCACTGGGTAATCTTACTGTAGATTTTGTGTGAGGTCATTTATGCTGTCCAACTCTCCTACCTACCTAAGTAGTGGAGGGAGGGTGGCAGGGCAGAGGGCTCTACTCACACTTTAGGGAACTACAAAACAAATCTATTCCACTGCTTTTTTCTGAATAGCCCACTTCTCAGTTCAGTCCTGAGACTTTTACAGCATGAGACTCAGCAAACAAAGATCCAATTTACTATTGCAGAAGCCACATCTCTTCATTGGCTGACTTGTAACTTGGGTTCCTCAATGGGGAGTTACAGTTAGGTTGGATGAACCTGAATTTTGATTCACCACATATCTACATAAAGTTAGATGACTGAAGCAGTTGTGTGAACTCTCCTTTTTATCATATCTAAACAGACAGTTCTGTAGTGCAACCAAAGATTTTGCTGTAGTGACAATTAAACTCAAGACTTGGCACCTTGAGGCTGATACTTTAGGTTTTAGTTAAACAAAACCTAAACTTCTGGTTTCTATAATAAGATTTCCATATAGACAAAAAGGGAGTAACAACCACAGATTACTAGGTTAGTTTTGCAAGCTCAGTGGGACGCACTGTCTTAGAGTTGGTTATTGGGAAAGGAACATAAATAGGACCTGGAGATGCACCAAGTTTAAGAGTAAACTAAGCAGATCAAAAGAGGAATTCTGGGGGGACAAGTAGCTTGAAACAGCTATCATCTCAACAAAATGTAGGAAATCAAAAAAAAAAAGAGCCAACAGATTTTTTTCAGAACACATGTGAATGAATAATTAACCTTGAGCATTTGGAAAAAATTAACTAATGCTTTCCATGAAAAGAATATTTAGTTTCCCACTGCATGAAACAAACTCTATGCCTTGCTTTTTCTGAATCTTTATCATATAAGTCTCATCAGCACAGAAAAAGACCTAATCAGGGGTCCCTAAAGTTGAAGATGGAAAATGGATTTTTTAATTAAATCTCTATTTTTATGATAAAAGACTACACGGATTCTTAGATTTCAGAAGTTTAATAAATTAGCTGAGGAGTTACTCAGCAAAATTAAGTTAAACAGAAGCCATTTTCTGAAGGTCAGAGAGCAAATTCAGACAGCTAATTCAACTCAAAGGGAATTAAAAATGAGAATGAATATAGGCAGTAGCTGTGCTACCAGTAAAAAGACAGAAAATAGACATTACAAAAATGTTATATTCTGCAAGATTTTTAAAATTTACATAGGAATGTTGGGCACTAAACCATGCCGTTTTTTGAAATTTCAGGCACTAAAAGTTTTCATAGTCACTGCTAGGTTAAATACAACAACGTACAACTAATTTAATTAATTTCATCTACATGAAAGAATCAGCACTGAGGAATGTGACTTAAAAAACCCAAACATTAAAATTTTTGATAGAATACAATTAGAAATCCCTAACCTTGAACATAAATCAGGACAATCGTTATGACCTGCAACCAGTTACCAAGTAGCATCTTTCAGATTTTGTCATGATGTTTAAGTTGTACAAGGTTGGAAAGTTATCAAGTTATGAAGAGACAATTAACATGAGCTAGCGCGCTTCCAACTTTAAGAAGATGGTCTGAAAGTCTACCAGGGTAAGAGTGAAAATTCTGCTGAGGAGTAAAGAAGGCCTGATATCACTCATACAAACTCTCCAAAGGTGTGGCAGATATGGCTATCTTTCTACAAAATTGTCTTGTTAACAGATGGACAGTTTCTTTAAAGTGCTATTGCAGTATCTGGAAAGATAGCAGAAACAATTAAAGGTACCAAAAAATTCCAAAATACTTGTGTCATTCATTTCGAAGAACTGTCAAAGACACATTTTAAGGGACATGTATTTTCTACTATTTACATCATTTGCATTCAATTTTAAGCATTTTAAAGTTATAATTATAGGTTTCTCTACTAACACAAAAACTATTGAGTGAATAGCATTTTTTAATAATAGTCTCATTGAATTACTATTAAATGTATAAACAAAAACTTCTATTTTAATCTCAGACATAAATAGAAAGAAAAACTTCTAAGTATAAATCAAGTTTAAGAAGTAAACTGCAAAAATCATACTATACTCAATTGGTAATTGCTTTATGGTATACAATGGATAAAATGTTGGCGATTATATGTTTTTCAGATATTTTGCTTTCACCTGCACAGAACTGAGTTTTCCTAGACACTTTAAGTTTCAGTTTTATTATCAAAGGAAATAGAGTTTTTCTACCTCTAATGTAAAAGAATTCAATTAAGATACGCAAAAGCAGGAAATTGTCTATTTTCCAATCCATATAACAAATAAAAAAATAGAAGCTGAGCTTTACTAATTAAACTAATTTTTGAAGGTTTCTGGCACACTGAACTTCAAAGGTGTCTATGCAGGAAGAGATCTAATTGTCAATGCAAATTCATGTTTTCAATTAATTTCATTTGTAATATGGGAAATACTCCTGTATACACCTTTCAACGCCTTTATGTATCCGGACAGCTTTGAAAATCTCTCTCAATGTGATGACTTGTTCACTTAATAACTGTGATTAATAATTCTCTTGTATAATAAATCCTTTAGACTTGCATGAAAAAAATTTATTATGCAATCAAACTATTTAAGGCTGTTTTAATTCAATAAAATAAATCAAAAGTTTTTCTGCATTTGCGTGGAATTCTGATTTGCATCCAAACTGCAAGTTGATCCAAATAATGAGTTCAAATTTAAATTTCTACAAAGTAACCAACGTGGTATCCTTATTTTTGACAAAATCTAAACTGAGATTCAAAACTTGAGTAAGCCCATAAAATTACTTGGTTTTCAGGTGTCATGCAAGACAGGTCCTCATTTCATGGTTATAATGTCAATGACAAGGTTTCTAAAAAAACCCAAACCAACCCAACTTTAAAATACTTACAAAAGCAAGATAAAGACCCTTTTTTTTCTGATGGGTGATTCAAATCATGGTTGGAATTGATGTTTAACACACTTTGATTGAAACCAGGCAACCCTGGGAAGTAGAATGACTTGAATTAATTCTAAGAAATCTTCAACAAAAGCAACACAACTATTATTTTGAAGGTCTGATCTTTTACCACTGAGGTCAAGAGCAGATCTACCATAAATCTCATAGGCCAGACCCAGAATGCTCTGAGGAGTCCAGGGCATGTTAGCTTGATTTTTATTCTCTTGACGCTTGGCATGGCAGAACAGGCCTTAAGACTGAAATGAATGAATCTAGAATAATAAAATCGGCAAATTTATATCCACACTCACAAACTGTGGCTTACCTTTTCGTATGTATTATCTCTGAACTTGAATTATTAAATTTGTTTGAGCTTCTAAAGGTGTTGGTGATAGACTGAATGATCAGGAGAGAAGGTAAACAGGTAATGCAACTAAAAGGAGCACACATTAATAAGTTAGTTATCGACTCCTATAGTAACTTACACCTTCTTCTGGCTCTTTGGTATGTAAATTAAAGTGATGGAAACCAATTTACATTCACATGTATACAACAGAAAGTGGGTGGAAAACTAGATTGGCTGAACTTATGAATCCCAATTTCTTGGCAAGTTAGATATCTCACCTAAAATCTCCTTATCCATTTATACATTAGGAAATGCAGACAAACCAATTATGGAACAGACACAGACCCAATGAGATCAAAAGCAGATCAGTATGCAAGGGTGATATGCCTAATGAAAACATGGTTTCAAATGGCATATTTTAAACTCAGTGGGAGCCAACTGGGACTTTGGGAAACAGAAAAAAGTATACGAGGATAAGTCCAAATGCACAGAGTTTACGTACACATATTAACTGTGGAGAGCAGACACTTCTCAGCAGTTAAGGAAAGCCTAAGTTAATAGCATGGCAATTGCTTTGACTCTGAGTCAAGACAATTAGGGGACTGCCCAATATTATGGCTGTCCTGTCCAAGAAGACTACTAGAACATTCTACCGAGCTGCGCTCTTCCAATCAGATCATGTCCAACTGGCCAGGGTTTAATTTTGCAACTTAACAATGATATTAAACATTTGTCCAGATCTCAGTATGTGCTTGAAGAAAGAATGGGATGGAGTGTTAAATATACAAAGACTAGCGAATATTACCCTCAAATCTGTCATCTATTGAATGCATCTGGGAGAAGCTGGACAGAAGACTAAAGCATTTAAAATAAATCCACAGATCACCGAAATATTGCAATAATTCTCCCCAAAAGCTAGAAATTAATTGGATCATCAGACAACTTTGCAAACACATACATGCCTGGGTGTGGGTGCAAACCCACCCTCAGAAACAGATTTCCTAACATCTGCCAGGCCATCATGCCAGAAGTGAGTTTTCTCTTTTCTGACTGGATAGTATTATTTTTATGTGCAGCTGTTGAACAAAATATTCTCCATAGCCCCTGGATAATAAATCCTTTGAACACATCTAAGTGTGTGTGCATGCATGTGTGAAACAGTGACTTTTCTTTGAATGTTTCCAGCCTGTATTGTAACACTCAACTTGTGCCAAAGCCTACAGCAGTTACTTGGAAGACTCCTCTAATTGTCAGTGCGCTTTGGATCAGCTCCTGGAGAACAAAGCCAACTTGAAGTCTCATTGCAATGCAGAGATGCATGTAGGAACTCAGCAGAAGCAGAAAAATAAACCTGGCTGCTAACCACAGTGGAACATCCTGCATTTGAACGGCACACACAGACACAGGGGCTGACTGGCAGTACCAGAGAAGTTACAGCACTGAGCTCAGTGGCTCAAAATCAAGTGAAACGTGCCCCTGTAGTGAAGTACAAGGTATTCTGTTTGGAGGCACATGCAGCTCCCAAATGAACACACCCTGTCCTAGCAGAGTGGGTCACACTGCATTCCTAGAACGTGTGATCTCCCTACAGTCTGCTTGGGAGATCACACTATTGCACAATGCTCAAGGAGCTTCTCAGACATGATCCAAGTTAATGCAAATTTTTCTACATTCAGTAACTCTTTGCTTAAGAACATAAGTAGATCTGTTCAAGATAACAAAACAATGCACTGAGTCCAATGTTGCACCTTCAGCAGATACTGAAAATATGCAAGAACAGGGAAATCATGTAGTAATACTTGCCAAAAATATTCTCCAGCTCTCCCATCTTTAAATGTTAACTTTTTTAACTGACACCTAAAAAAGAGTCATTTTTCCCATTATGTCATGCAGTCCCTTTTAACCATTTCACTCCTTGCTTTCTATCCCTTAACCAGAATTTTATCCATGTGACAATCTACCCTTTCCTCCCAAGCCTGTCAAAAGTCCTCAAAAGCAGCTTAATGCATAACACTACTGCATGCCTTTTGGAAATGAATGAAGAGCTGATCAGCCACATCTCCATCTCTTGGGAGAACTCTAAACCAACAGCCTCTTGCTTACCACCTCATGAAATAGGAATCTGGAGGGGGTAATATCCTTACTGGATGAAAAGTTTTGGATAACGTATACCAAAGCAGATACTATATGTCACATACACTGAGAAATTGGTAAGATTTTGGTACAACAGATTTCAATCTTCTGATTTTAGTAAAAAAATAGAAAAGAAATACATTGTGACTTCAGCATGCTTCACATTTTGGTGAATTTCCCCAGTATTTTTAGGACTTGCTTTTAAATGAGCTAAAGAACTCTTTTAGGCTGAAATATGTTTCTTTCTTTAATTAACATCCTACAAAAATCTACTCAGTCATATTGCACATTGTACTTACTTAAAACATAACATATTTATCCTATCTAATACTTATAATTACTTCTAATATATAGCATAGGCTCTATAGAACAAAAAGTCCAGACATCACTGTATTATGCAAGCAGTGATATCCACTAAGAAAGTTGATAAAGAGTGAAAACTGCTCTTTCCAAAGTCATTAGCACCTGAGAGTATTATAGACCACAGTCAAGAAAGTTTCTGGGACACAAACAATTCCCATTTCAAATAATTTTCCACTGTCCTAAAACTAACAGTAAGTCACTTCAGTTCATGATTTCTAGATATTTCTGCTTTTATCACTGTTTGTTACAAGTGAAATGATGCCATTATAAGATCCAACTGGTGTAACTTTACGTTTCTGTGTGTTTGGGAGGGATGAAGACATAAGGCCATTTCCCATCATGTAACTATCAGCATATAAAACTCGAATACGGATCCCTTTATCCTTTCAGGAGAGCCACATAGTTACCATGTAACTGTGAAATTTTGTAGGTAGGAAAGGTTACATAAAAGTGGCACTGCAATTCCCTACCTTCTCCAGTCACCACTGCTGATAAAAGCTGTGAAATGCTTGGGAGACAACTGCTGTATGCTGCTAAAGAATATGATAGCTGCTAGAAGTACAGTATTTTGGCTTGACAAGAGACACAACTTTGCTGCGGCACCAGAGCTTAGATTTGGGCTCTGCTGAAACAGATGGCGAATTCCTATCAATTCTATTGGAGGTAGGATCTTGCTTTGAAGGTCTTTTGGTTTTCCATGCCTTTTATTTCTACCTCCTGTGCCAGTGGCTTCCCTTCAGCACCTAAGGGCCACAAAGTACTGCCAAGCCCCTTCACCAATACATCTAGGCTGAGCTGGAAAAAGATATCTAGCCCAAGCTGGAAAATTCTTCTGAAAAAGACCTTAAGTCCAGCCCACAATGGCTGCAGAGGAAGGAATTCCCTCAGCTTAGAGGGAGGAGTCTGCTCACAGGCTTACTCATTCTCTCATCTAATGAGGCCTAAAAGTGCGCTGCGCTCAGGCAAACAGGCTAATGGTAGCCTACAAAAATTGCATTCATTAAGGAACTCCTGCATGTGGCAGATTGTAAGTGGCACTCAGCATCAACAGCCCTTGTTCTAGCTTTGGTCTTATTCTTTCTGAAGCAAAATGATTTTTTAACAAGAGACAATGAAGGAAAACCAAATATTAATGGAATGCTGGAACTAAAACAAATGGCAGTTCCTCCAAAACAAATACAGATGGCAGGGAATGTGCACGGCCCAGAAGGCCAAAGAAATGATCACTCTGTGAGCAGTGAATAATCAACTCCAGCCCTGTGGAACCAGTTTGCACTTGGCAAGTGGGAGCACACTGGTGTTCTGGTTGTTAATGGAGGTGAAGGCAAAAGGGTTCATTCCTCATGTAACATAATCATAACAAGGCTCTCAGAGCATTCGTGGCTGGTAGCCATAGGGATCCTTTTTCCTGTGCCAGCCATGCTTTCCAGACAAACTTCTGTTATGGCCAAGTAACAAAAGCCCTTATATACAGCATTCATTAGACAAATACTAATGTAATCCACATGAAGATGGACATTACAGCAGAACAGCGGAGAAGCTGCACGACTGTGAGCACATGTATGCATATAAACATAGATGTGATAGTATAGACTAGCCCAAAGCCTTGCACATTTTGGACAGAGCCTCAATAAATTGTACCTACACTGCTTACCTCTAAAATATTACTTACGATAATTAATTACTATAGATGAAAACAAAACCATTATTCCATTTCTGGAATAATAAAGGTGACTGGCTATATAATGAGTGAATCAAATGAAATATTAAAATATCAACAGTAACTCATTAACAGAAACAGGACTAATATTCTGCCTTAAAGTTTGAAACGGAAACCAAACTCCATAAAACACAGATCATGATAGCACAAAAAAACCCAACACAGCTTCATGAAAAGCACTGCCCTTCTGAAGTAGGTCCTTTCTTAGAAATAGAGCAGACACAGCTTCCATTTATTATTTATGGTGCCTTGTGCCTGTGTCAGCTCCTGATTAATAATTAAAATTAATCTCATTAAGGCAGATTTCATTACAGGATAATTTAATTAAATGATGAATTGGCTCCCAGATGTCACCATTTGTGCCATCTTTTAAAAGATCCTGATGATGACACAGATTTACAAGGTTTAAGTCCTAATCTGAAAAGCTACATTATTTAACAGATTTATAGCAATTTTTCACAAGTAAGGCACACAACCTGAAATATAATTCAGATCATGTGAGACAGACACTTACAAGTATAAACAGAGGTATATGTATTTTTCTGTATGGCATGAGGAATGAGGAGTTCAGCTTCAAATTTTTTACAAGGAACTCTAACTTCAGTACTTCTGATGATCCTCCATATCAGTTTTTCAAGCAACTTCTTCCTTGCATCATAAAGCAGCTGAGAAAGCTGCAAAGGAAAAATTGTTTTAGATAGCTTTACAGAAAATTATTTTGAATTTCCAAATTCAGTGTCTCAAGACCTAAAAGAACCAGAGGAGACAGTTGCATGAAACAAAGAAATGTCACTGGTAGCAGGAGAAGATGAACCTGGCTGTTACTATACTTCCTGCAACTGTTTTCATAATGCTACACAAGTTTTCTCTTGCTTGTTAACTAAAAAAAACTACCCACTGGAGTATCAGCTACTGCTAAATCAGCACTATTAGAACAGATCAGAAAGAAAGCTAGTGAGGGTGTTTCAAAAGCCACAGAGCAAACAAACAAACAAAAGAGTAGGGAGGATACCCTGTAGTGAGACAGAAAACTGTGACAAAAAGGTTCACAATAGTGGAAAGGCATTTTCTCTAATATCTCTCATGTACAGGACATATGTCACAGTAACAGGTTACATTCCATAAAACCTCGCAGATGTTTTTAAAAGACTTAGTGTAAGGAAAATGAAAAAAATGCATAAAGCTGAATTGTGAGAGTGCACCATGCCAATATGGACATTTGTGGGTAAATGGTGCTATTTTTAGGCAGCTACATTTGCTGAAGTAATGACCATCAACCTGCTCTTGATCAGCTGCATATTACTGCTTTCCCAAAACACAGTTTCATGTATGAAAAGCACCAACTACGTTGATGTTCATGATCACTGAACATTCTTTAAATGTATCAGACAGAGAGATGGCATAGCTAAAACGTCAATTAGTATTCTGTTCACGCCAGAGATTGCTCCTAATAAAGATGCAAGTTCTTTGTAAGTATGGATACTTTTGATTAAAATAATACAAAATCACTTGAAATACTTTGAATTTGAAGCTGCACCTCTCTTAGGTTTCCCCAATCCATTCAGACCACCCACACTCTGCCACAGGAGTGCTGTTAACACAGCTCTCAGTGGAAAAGACATCTCTGCTCCTGTTTCTGTTCAGTAACAAGCAAGGTAGTACTCACTTACGGGTTATTAATCTGCTGGCCATTTTGGTCACCAGATAATCTTACTGAGCAGCTAGCAACCAGGTACCAAGGGCTAAATTAGAAGAACAGATTTAGGTATTTAGAACTAAGCAGAATCTTGAGGCCCAGTTTACTTTTGGGGCTCTATATACAATACATAGAGGGAGAAAGACAGTGCCAAAGAAGTTAGCCTACTGTAATCATTTACCCAGTCAGAAATGCTGAGCAGAGAAAACAGGCTTGACTGTTAACCTGCTATTTACCAGCTAGATCAGTGATCCATGACTCTGTCTTGGCTTCTCAACTATGAGCCACCCGGTCCAGTTAGGTGCATAGGCGACTGGCCTTTTTGGCTTTTTATGGCCAGGAGGGTGTTGTCCAATAAAAGAGTAAAGGAATGGCTTGCAATAGATCAATAGATACATATTTAAGTTCTTAGTCCATCTGACATGCAGCAAAAAATTTAACATAAAGGGCACTCAATTCCCATGTCCTAGAGGAATGAAAAAATCCACAGGTGGACATACATGCAGACACACCCCCAAATGTCTAAACTCCCTATGTCCCATGAAGTCATACAAGATTTCAGTGTTAGAAATTCAGTGCTGAGGACAATATGCAAAAAAGAGACAAGTACTTACAGTAAGACTGGAGTAATACATGTCAAAATCTAAAATTGCATTCCTCAACCCCCCTGTTTATAACCTGTAATTCTTCTTGATGTTGTATCTCTGCTTCTGCATGAAGTCAGAAGTATCTTATATTGAAACTGACAGCACTTATCTCTTGTTCTATCTCCATGGAGCATCATGGAAGGGTGCATCTTTAGTGTTCTTGCAAATATCACAGATTCTGCTTTGTTCCTTATACAAACCGTAGAAAATATGTAACTGCTTCTCTTTTTTTTTTTTAAAAAAAAAAAAGTAAATTGCAACAGTACTGTGCAATTTAGGAAACTGCTTTTATATATATATATATATAAAATGTTCTAATTCACAGAATAGCTGTATAAATTTTTAAAGTATTCATACATAATTTCTTTTTAAAGACTACAGAAATAAACACCTTTGTTCTATAAATCTGCAGATGGTAACAAAATTAATATATCAGTCCTTCAATACAATATGACTAGGCTTCCAGCAACAAACTACTACCTGAAATGTGAAAAACAGAAAGTCATTGTTTACTCTTGCCAGTCCCATGGCTCCACTGCATGTTGTAACATCTTCTTTTCCTAGAGCTGCATTTTAATTATCATGAAGCATCGGTTTCACTTACAGTATTTCATTTGTTTAATAGTTCATAATTAGAAAGATATGTATTTTGCAATGAGTTTAGAACAGCTATAATTTAGGGATGATTTGACATGATTTCCATACATAAAAGCTACGGGTTATCACAAAAATATATTATTTAGCAGCAGTTCTGGTTATACAAATCTATATGAAGAAACTTATCTCCTCCTAATATATTACCTGCCTCTGATCCCTCCTCTCCACCAGGCAGGGGAGAGGGCAGGAAGGAAAGAGAGAAAGACATCTTCTTCAATATCTGTTTTGCTCTGCATCCAAATCCATGCAGGTTATCTTAAAAAATTACAGTCAAAGAGTTAACTGGTTTATATCCTTTTAAAAGGGATGCAGGCTATGTTGGTAAAAATCTACAATGCCATGCTATAATTCAAAATTTGAATATAATATAGAAGCTACATTCTTTCACTGCTTTTCTGTCTTGATCTGTGATTTCTGGGGAAGCTACAGAAAATTTCCAAAAAGCAAGCCTCTGCACTTAAAATCCTTCATCAATATAGTTACGGTCTTTGTAACCCATCACCTTGAGTAGTTATAATAGGTACCTCCTTATCAAAATCAGCGTTTCTCTGCTGAAAAAACTATCCACAAATAAATGGACAAAAAAGACAGGTATGTTCTTATTTCGATAAACATGACATATTTTCTGCGATTTTCTGCCATTTACCTGCTGGTTAAAGTGTCTCCAGTTTCTCACCCTACCTTTCCATACATCTTGCCAGGCTGGGCTCAGCATCATGCTTCCAGTCTGTTAACTAGCATAGACACCACTGTGTATTCCTACTTTGCACCACTGCATGGTGCAGGCATGCCCAGTTCTTCCACGAGGTCATCTTTCCCAACAAAATATAATTTCAAGGGGGAGGGAAAAGGCAAAACAAAACTGACATTCTAGGTTGACAGAGAGACAGAAAAAAATATCTATTACAGAGCAGCTGAAAATAACAGCATATATATAATGAACAGATACGTGATTTTCTATATCTTATGGTTGCCTTTAACATAATATACTAGTGAGCAGATCAAATGCAATTCTTTATTCTCACTCTTAAAAAAGCTTTTAGCAAAATTGTTTTTTTCTCACCAGACTATACATCCTCTGGCTTTCCTCAGGTGTAGTAGGAAAAAGAAATTTAAACGTGATGCATAGTTAGGTGCTCAGTGTTACATCTTCCTATCTTCTTGAAGAATTACAGAGTGTTCCCTCTGGTGATTTAACACCATCACCGTACACTAAGCTGAGAAGACATTCTGAGGCATTATCATGGAGTTTTAAACACAACGATGCTTACACTCCAACTTAATTGCAGTACAGGTAGGGGAAAATGCATTAATCCCATTGACTTGAGCCTGCATATATAAATTTTGCCTACTATCTCTGGAACTATGTAGCAGTGGTTTAAGAAAGCATCAATTACTAACTTAGTCAATTATACTATTCTTCTGGATCAAAATGGATGTACATCACTAGTGTAAATGTGTTTCAGAAATTATGCTCTGGTCACTAAACTAAGGTGGAAAAGGTTTGAATTTGCTTTCTCCCACACATACCTGCTTCACTCTTGATTCCATCTATACTTGTGTTTTTCTGATGGAAAACCTTTTTCTCTGCCAAGAAAACTGAACATATGCAAAAAGTATGCAACAACACAGTGAGAAGCTGCAGAGAAACCGCTGCCACTCTGCCTTCAAACAGATAATTGCAATTACTGCTGTCTCTTGCACAGAAACCATTTTATACTAATAATAGAATTATACAAAGGAAGATATATTCCACATATGTGGTTAAATGCCCCACCTTAGATGCCATATCTGAGTGGTTTCTTGGACCAGTCAGAAGAGGACAACAGTAGCTGATGCTTGGTCATTCAGTTGCTTTATCTGAGTAAATTTGCTTTGTGACTCATTCCCTGCCCTTATCCCTTTTGAGGCAAGAGACCCAAGCTCATCAGTGACATCAAACAATGCTGTTACAGAAATGAGATATACAGCTGTTTTCCATCAGTTTATTGCCAGACCCATGAACTCAAAAGGACAGAGGTGGAAGGAGACTAGCAAAAACACTGGAGCAGGAAGTGGAGGCATTTACTTCTGTAATTTTGCCCTGGGTTCTCAAACCTCTGTCTATTTAAAAAAGAAAAGTTTATTTCACCTATGTTAGGAGATTTCCATCTACTAAGGACATTGTTTATAATTGCTTTTGATTGACTTCCTAGAACTGATTTTATTATATGCTATATATAATTATGGGAATACCACTAAAAATTAGACTGGCTTCTTATCAATCTAGCTTTGAATTACTTTCCTGAAGATTATCAATTCATAAAATAAGTAAAATTCTATGAGCATATAATTTGCTCTAAGAGAATTGTACAAATCACCTCAACTCACCAGCAGGCCAAGAAGTTAATAGATATTTACCAGTTTTGATGCTTCATCTTACAGGCAAAACAGCCCAGCATCCATTGGATACAAAGTGAAACAATAATGCGTTTACATTTTGAGGTCAGCATTTTTCCCTCAACATACTTTTCTTTTTCCTTGCATCTATTGAGTAATAAAAGCAGCATTTTCAGCAACAGTCTTTCTGTTACCTATTTCACAATGTTCTATGAAGGATCTAAAAACTTAATTAATAATGAAGAGCTGGAAGTACGTTAGGGTGACACTGATAATCCAAAGACTGAAAAAATAAGGATGAATATTTTTATTTCAGTATCTTTTAGTAAAACTTATTCTGCCAAAAATACGTGCCACTTCGTAAGGGTAAACTCAGAGAAGAGCAAGCCTGAAAATTTAATTCAAGATGCACTATAGGCCTTTGGAAAGTTTTTTTCCTATAAATGTGGTTTTCAAGAAGGTTCTTTCCAACAAACTCTTGCCAGTTTCACAGTAGTTAGGTGAATAGGTAAGGCTTTTTCTCATTTTTTTGCTCAGCTGGTAACTTAGGCAATACTTCTCCATTACCACAGTCTGATTCTAAAGCTACTTTAATTCTTAATGCCTTAATCACTTGTGCTTATTAAATTATTCAAACTTTGCTCTGAGCAACAAAGAAAAGAAGGATCTTCCCTTGCAGATAATGAAGCAAAGGAAAGTTCTGGTTTCGCAGAACATGTAGGGTTGAATGGGCAGCTGAGGAAAGATGCCCTTGAGAGTTTTCTTTTACGCCTTTTGCCTTATTTTTCTACTTACAGAAGAGGGAAATAAATAAATAAATAAATGAAATCGGTGAAATAGTAGTAGCAGAGTTGCTATCTCATTATAAATTTCTTCCCAACACAAAATAATTACTTTTTCCTGGTTCTGCTCATTCATAATGTCTCATGATCATCTTCATATTCAGTAGTTCTTGCACCTCAAGATGTAGGTAACAAAACTGAGGCTACTGCTTCAGTGTCATCACAGCATAACATGCCCTAAAGGCTGTATAGGGAATCTGCATCTCCTCTACAGATACTTCCTCACAAAAAGCTGTAAAACAGGTAGCAGACGGAAACAATGAAAAGGGGGGAATCCAAGCCCCTTCTTTGGTACTAGGCACATGAGCCACAAATGGTAGTGTCTATCAAGGGATACATTTAAATATGGGAAGAAAGGGTCAGGGACCATATTAGGGGTGGTATATGGGCATGGCAAGTGGATCGGTGATTGTGTCTACCCTTTGAACAACCTGTTTTCCACAGGGCTGGAAAACAGTGTCTGAACCCATACATTAACGGTTGCTAACTAGGGGAAGGATATACTCCATCACAGCTGCCAGAAATGTTCTTTAATGAGACTAAGCACAGAGCAATCAGCAAGTACTATCAGCCTCCACAGAGAACATCCCACATTATCACAGACTACAGGGACCTGGGCATGGGTTTTGGTCACTCTCCTTTTCATATTCTTCCTTTCTGCTCCCAGGCTGTTCCTCTCCTAAGAGAATCACTTTAGCAAGGTTTATAAAGTATTAAGCATTCTTCAAGAAAAAAGAAAAAACAAGCCTACAATGTTAAGATGTGTCTATCCAAGCAATGCAATAGTTAAAAAGGCTATTTATACAACCAAAAGACAGCTTGGAAGAAATGGTACAAGTATGAAATGAGCATAACCACAGAAGACCACAGAACAGCTTAAAAAAAAAAGTTAAATTACTTTAACAAAATAAAAAGCCAACTTTTTTCCACTCATCCAAAGATCCTTTCTGATATATGTATTTTGTAATATTTTATTACTTTGCCAAGTATAAAGAATATTTTGTGTTCATGAATACAGAGACAAAGCTTCTTGATTCCTGTGCATTTTTTCTGTTAAATACTCAACAGAGACCTCAAAGGAAACACTGGAACCTACCAGAATTCTCTGAAATGACGAATAGCATGAAGACTACAGAGTTTATGTTATTTGAATAACCTCCCAAAACTAGACACCAAACAAATCTTGAAATGTATTTGAATTTTATGTATATACAATGACTTAGATGTGGTAAATATAATAAAATTTGTGATTTTGTGATTTGTGACCTTTTTTTTCTCCTTAGTAGAAAGGCAACAACACTAAATCAGCAATACATTATTACTAAACATTATAGAAATTATCAAGGGTGAAATCAAATTTATTGCAGCTGTAGCACTTCCAAAAGAGAACAGGAATCTGGGTCTGTGCCAAAGAACATATTTTGGGTAGTTGATCACATGATCTTCTAAATAACTAAATTAATTTTGATGTAAAAATAAAAACTAAACCCCACTAAATATCAACACCAAAGAGTATAAAAGCGATTTCCAGATTAAGAAGGCTTTCTTTAATTTCTTTAGCAGTTGCCGTGGCATCTAGCTTTCTAACATGAAATGCAAATATACTTTCTATCAGTTACAACCTGTATTTATTCAAAGCAAAGGGATTTAAGTGATGAATACCATAAATGTAAAGCCTGATTCAGCTCACAGATGAATGTACCTTATAAAAAACTGGAATCATCTAGAGCAGCAGCAGATCTCCAGAAAGCAGAAAAACCAGGAAAAAAAATGACGTTGTCTTCTAATATCTACCCTTAGAATGTCCCAGGTGGGAGATTACAGCCCACGTGCCAGTTACTCTTACCTGATTCACAAAAGCATACCTATTCAGGAAAGCACTTAATTAAGCACATGCTTATATGCTTTTCTGAATTAGGTCCATGGTACCACAGGAAATGGGTATAACAGACACACAATGCATAGTAGCTAAGAACGTAGCTCCATAGCATAAGCTTTCATTTATGTACTTCTGTGTTTTTCAGATATGATGCACTGCTTAAAACAGCACAGCTAAGCATACTCAACTGTAAAATGCAGCATAGCTGAAAGGAGACCTGAGTATAACCATATCCCAGGACCAATTCAGTATCTCACATGCCTAGTCCACTGCAAAAAGTGCAGCAAAAGTGCAAAGTACCTTTTTTCTTTCTTTTTTCTTCTTTTCTTTTCTTTTTTTTAAAAATTATTTTATGATGCAGATGAGGAGCTTTGGACATATTGATATAATGGGGATAAATGGCAGGTGGCCAAAGAGCTGTTCCTCATGGTGGTTTGGAGCTACTGATACATACCTAGTTAGAGTCAATAAAAACAGGCAGCGAGGAGGGAAAGAGCCCTGTACGTGTTAATTATGCACAGGAAAGATGACTTCAAGAAGGTCATTCCTTCTTTTTCACTAGCAGCACTACAAAGGAGAAAAAAAAATCGTATTTTCCCTTTCATTCAGCGCTGCTCAAGGTTGCCCAGCAGCTGCTTTGAGTAAAGCAGGAAGCTGACTGAGGGCACACATGGGCCAGGTGGACTACGAGCCACTGGTAAGGTCAGAAAAATGCTGAGTTTTGATATGCTGTCAGATCTGCATGTGATTACCAGCCAGCGGGAAAACCCTGCTTTCTGCACTGGAGAAAATCAAGTTTAAGAATGGCAATTATGTGCATGTATGGGAATACCAGACCCCTTATTTTGTTTCAAATAACTGTTTTGCTAGAAAAGGTTACTGTTTTCACCTAGTTCATGTTGGTTTTTTATCACTTAAAAATAATACTAAGCTGAATAAAAGTATATAATAGCAGAACAATTCAGAAAATTACACTGAGAACCACAAAGTTTAAAAATACTGCCAATAAGAGCTTTGATCAAAGAGATAAAGGCTAGATTTGGAAACTCCCTCACTGCATAATAACTATAGTTTTAAGACATGAAAATTGTGTAGCTGCAGTTTCATTCCTTGGCAATTTTTATTAACACTGGAAATCAGCAGACACTTTATTAAGAACCAGCCACTCTAAACTTTGGATTTAACAATCCAGAAGGTACACAAACTCTCTCACAACATTGCTCACATATTTTGCAATTAGTAAACCTGTCAAAATGCAGAGGTTTTTGTATTATTCAATTATTGAGTTATTAAACGTAGTTCTGTGAAATAATCCTGAAAGCTAAAATAGCCAGACTAGCGAGATATTAACTTCTACTTGCTAAAACACAACATCATGCAATTAAATCAACAGACTAGTTTTCAACTAGGCAACATTCAGAAAATGGGAACCTGTTGGTCCACCCAACTCTATGTAATGGAAAGGTGTATATAACCTGAGCATACTAACAGGGCTGCAGAGGTATTTCAGGGAAGCAAGGCTCTTTTCAAGTTGCAGCAACATGACAAATAAGTAGGACAGAAATAGCAAAGGGCTGAAAATTCTGCATAAAAATTGATGCATGACTACCATCAACTGACTTATTTCTGAAGGCTTTACTTTTCATCATGCAATAATCATTGAAGGATCTCTAAGGCATTGCATATCAAATCACAAACTCATGCAATCACTCAAAGTTTATTTACTGTGTGCTTTTAGTATGCCAAATAAGGAGGTAGGAGTTCCTCTCTCTGAGTATGAAGACGAAATACTCTGTCAGGGGCTGTTTCTCTCCACAGCCCTCAAAACCCAGCACTTTTTGTTAACCAGGCTAATCACAAATACTCTACAGAATTAGCTGAGTTGGATTTTATTTATTCCTCATGATTCTCTATAGCTCATTCTTCGTATCAATTTCTCTTAATAGCCAATATCCATACACAGCAGGAATTTACAGATACTTGCTGGGCCACACACCATTATAACTTAAACGAGCTTGATCAAATCTCTAAAAGTTTGCCAGATTTTCTCTCATCCTCACACTGAATTTACTCAAATGATAAACATTTCCAGTATGAACTACAAAACACTGGTGCATAAAGTGCACAAACCTATTAATCCCACTGCAGTGGAATACAGTGGATGGTCTGTAGGGTTTGCTTTGGTGACCATGTATTTTGTTTCTTTCTTTACTCTTGATTTGGGAGACAAGAATTTTCTGTTGAATTAGCAGGTGTTTATTGGCTTATCAAAATTCAAAATTTCAAGTATTAACATATTTCAGTATTTAAACAGTGGGGTTTTTTGCTGGAGATGTAACAGGTATTTAAACTGATTCATTAAAAAATAACCTTCAAACCGTTACCACAAAATTTTACATAATGAAATATTTACACTGATAGTAAGTGTGAAAACCTTATTTCTTCATATCATACTGGGAGATTTTAATCCTCAACCCAGCTCTTCCCTTGCATACAAGCAAACAATGTTATGTTACATGTAAATGGAGCACATGACTCCCAAGAAAGGGCAGGATATACTGTAAAACTATGGTGGTCCTAATTTTAATCTATGATTTCTTTCCTTTAAAGAGAGTTTCAGATTATTAAAGTCCCAGGGAAGCAATAACTCTTAAGCCAAAAAGTAATACTGACCTTAGACACTTAGTCTGCTGTTCAATATATACAGTAATAATGTTTTAATAAATACAACTACAACTATTCAAAAGAGTCTAGTGTCATACAAATGGGGAAGGTCTTTAACTGATGGTAGAAAATTGTATGTAGTATTTCTTCCTAAAATGACACAACGATTTCCAGTTGTACATATTACGCAATAAGTAGGGAGAGCTTTAGATTCTATAGTTTAACGATTTAAAATGTACAATACCATATTAGGCATGTGAAATAGTTCATAATATATAGCCAATTATACACATAATAACAGCTGCTGTTGTCACAAGAAGACGTCTGCTGGCATAATAACAGTTATGCTTCCCACTCAATGCACATTTTCTGCTAACTATAAATGTTTGCTTTGCTGATACGTGTAAAGACCCAGTCATTTATCCATAATTACAAAAAAGGGGACTTGTACATTTGAATAAAATGTAAGTTTTTACAGTATCTAAATGTTGTCAAAATTCGAGGACTTGATTGTTTTTGAGGGCAGAAAATGTCATGATCTACTGGGATTATGCTATAAATCTCTTGGTAGTAAGACAGATGTTGGAAAATTTTCAAAATATACTGACTTGAAACAGGATCCGGGATATGCAGGCATACAATGAGACTACTAATGAACCTTAGACTGCTATTCATCACAAACTAGATTCTGGAAAAATTTTTGCCTTCTCCCAAAAGATTCACTCAAATATATTTCAAGCAAAGCAAGCTTGTACTGAATGAAGTTAAAAAAAAATAAAAGGGAAAAAAACAATAGCCTCACTAGCCTTAAGGTAGATGGGGATAGAAAGACAGTTAACTGGAGCAGACACAATATTTCGCACACTTTCTTATTATATCACCTGCAATAGAACCCTTTAATGCTAGTTGTGCCACAGCATTTTACATTTCGCCGCACTGAAAAGACACATCTCTTTTGCTACACATCACTTGTGCGGGTATCAGGGAGAGCAAACACAGGAGTTCTCTCTCGTATTCTAGTACATTCTGACATTAATATAATGTGTAATTAGTAGCTTCCTTCAAGTGACTAAGAGAAGTACAACAACAAAGGATGGCTGCAGGACCACACAGCATCTACCCAGTTATGTATCCTTCCAGTGGAAAACAGTGCCAAATACACACTATATGATACCTTTATTACACTTTATTACATTTTTAGTATTCACTTTTTATTAATGCAAGATAGTCTCGTCAGCTCCAGGAGTGAGAGAATTATTTATTCCGTCATTTTCTTTACGTTCGCAAGGCAGCTATAGTTTCTCTGTTTCTAAGACAAATCTTTTATCCATTCTCCCCCTTTAAACTGATATCATTATGATTGCAACTTACAGGGCATTACAACCTCACAGTACATACAATATGATGTCAAACGGAATAGGATTCCCAGTGGACCTCATGGATGTCAAACTCACAAGCATACCTTAGTTTGGCCTAGGGTAATTCACTCATTGGATTTCTCTAATTTAAATGGAGATATTTTCCTCCGGGAAAGCAGAAAAGTCACAGATACAAACCTACCAGGTGACATTACTAACATTTATAGTGAAGAAGGCAGCTTAGTCTTTTCCCTTAGCTGGACTGAGCTTACTGTAGACCAAGAAATGGAAGACAATGGCAGGAATGGGGTTTTGGTCTTCCTGTAACAGTAACCTCTTTATGTAGTCAAATGTAAAGGCCTCATCTCTAGTGCCAGTCATAACAGAGACAAGATTACTGTAGAGATCTTCAAACCTTATTCTTATAGACAGATTTACACATAAATCTTTGCTGCCTGCTCTGTGCTCTGGCAATTGCTAAAGACCATTTTCCAAACCCAAATTTGAAGGGAAGCTTTCTACAGTCCCCTGAGAGAGAAGGGTCTAATAAACTACAAGAAAGGACAGAGAATAAAAAAAAATGTTAAAATAAAGCAGCTGGAGATATTCTCTGTACAATCTAATATGTCTGTGTCCCTAATGATCTTCAAGACTTTTATAATGGTCTGACTGTCTGATAAATTTTTTGTTAGCATTAAGCTCAAAAGCCACCACTGAGCAGCAGCAGAATAGCAAGGACTGATGCTACCACTCCCTCCCAGCAACCAGCAGAAAAGGACAAGTGAGTACTGGGAACACACCAGGTTAGCTCCAAACATCAGAGGATGTTTCATGAGCCTCCTCTAGACAACATTTATTTCATTTTTCAAATAGTTCTCAGTCATGGCACTTTGATGTTTTGTTACAGCAGCAGCACCGAAAAGTAAGAAACATGAAAAGTAAACACCATGGCTTAGAAAAAGTAACAGCCAAGGAGCCGTGTCTGTATTATTCACATCAGCAGGCAGCCATGCTGCATTTCACATTTCTACAGTGCTGTGTATATACCTGGTCAAATTATACTCACAGTTACCACTTATACATTTGGTTACTCTTTTCCTGCATGGATGCTATTTTGCATCTTTTTCTCTCTTTCAGTACTAAAAATCTGCAGGAAAATCACCCATAACCTACACATTCCCATGTATGCTTTCCATGGAAAACTTCCTCAGTCAAAATGTAAATCTTTCAAAAGAAATGAGCTAGGTATTGCAGATGGTACGAGTATTATATGTTAAAAAAAGAAAACAAACCACAAACAAAAGAAAAACCAAAACAACAACAACAAAAAAACCAACCAACCAAAAAAACACCCAAAACAGAGAAAAGGGTTCACCTTTCACCTATGAAATCTAGCAATGTTATATGTCTCAATGTAATTCATGAAGAAACAACATTGTGTCTTGACACTACAGTGTATAGAATGTCATATACAAACGTGGGTATGGACAACACCTCACACAATTCCTGTATGTTGAGAAAAATATTCCACATAGAAGTGTCAATGCTGGTGTCATTCTTCTGCACTTCAGATGTCGTTTCTGATCTATCCACTGCAATCCTTCTTAGAGGAATTAACATATGCCATTGCTACTAGAGCCTTGCTACTAAAGGGTAGGTGAGTAGAAGTTACAGCAGCTCAAAGCTGTCATAGTATCGCAGTAAAATAAACAACCTTGTTGATGTTTTCCATTTCAGCTAAGAGTAGAAAGAATTGTAGAATTACCGTGCTTAAGCAGTGATGGCTCCAGTTAAATCCTTCCAGTCCAAGGGGCTAGGTCACCAGTACTGCATAGACATAGAAAGGAAACCATGCAAAACATGCACAGCCAAAACTCACAAACTGAGTCTCTTCATTCAGAACAAGAGTTTAAAATATTACTCATGAAGAAAAATGAACTGTATTTTCTTCCTCTTACGACCCAGGGAAGGGCTCAACTGAAAGAAGACAAAGAAAGTCTGCTGGAAGGATACTGGCTACTACAAATGGCAATAAAGTTTCAAACTCCAAAAAAAGGAATATGGCCATTTCCACAGAGTATCAGCTGTGCCAGGTTTCTTCTTTCCCTTTTTTCCCCCTCCTTTTTCCTTAGTTTTATGGTGTACGTAATAAGGACGTTTTTAAAAGTACACTCTTAATTAGACTGCTTTGTGAATGTTGGTATTTTTCTCTCATCTTTTCCTAAAACTATGCTAGCAGCAAGTATAATTTTTGAGCCCTGTGAGGCACTCAGCTGAAAGTTTCAAATGTTTCAAAATACTACATCATTCCTGGTTAGACACCACATCCCGTATTCACTAAAGGCCTCAAGAGTGTCCCTTGAGACTGCTGGAAATTGGAAGAGGACAGCTAGTAGAGCTCCTGCTCTTAAGACTTGCCAGATGGATTTCTGTAACTCATGATTTTAAAGAAGCCACGCTCCAGGCCTCTTACAAACAGCTGGCATCCTCCCTCTTCAATGCATGTCATGTTAGATGAACCCAGACAGCAAAGAATAAATCACCAGCCCTGATATAATTACAGTTATTTGTTAGCTCCATACTCTTACAGGTAAAATGGATTAATTTTGCAGCATGATTTGCAGAGACACAATCAACAGCACTGACTGAGTATTATTGCAAGATCAGTTATAAATGGAAGTACACTTAGACATAAAATTTTGATGCACAGTAGGCTATTCATAAACTTGAGAAATTCATTAATCCATGAAGGAATATGTAGTACAAGCTTGCTGACTATTATAGTCTGCTTTTTATCATTATGTATTTTAGCATGTAGACTACACTGAGATTTCCTTGTCTGACAAAATATACAATTTCCCATACACCGCAGAAGATTAAAGTAGCAATTAGCACAATCTAAACATACCTCTTTTTCTCCTGTCTTTTTTAAGTGCTCACATAAGATCTTCGCACAGTAAGTCTGCTTGACACCCTACAGATAGGCTTTCAACAACTAGTGAATTTTACAGCTGCATGACACAGCAATAATTAGTGGAATCGGGCTCTATATAGATACTCAATTTTTGTTGTCATAAGAACAGAAACATCAACAGGTTAAATACAGCTGTATGGTGACAGAATGTGTAAAACGCCAATACTCTAAATAATTCTAAGTCTTCTTTTATCAATACACAGGCATTTAGATAAAAGTACAAAGCAGGTCTGTAGACTTTCCAAATCTATCAACTGCAAAAAATTAACTCACTTCTTCAAACCTGATTATATTTGGCAGAATATCCCGTTAGGCCATTATTCATAGTCTTACTCATCACAGCTCAACACCACAACTTGCAACAGAACTTTTTATAAAGTTAATGCCCAAAACAGAAGATATCCAACAGCATCAGAAAAAGCAGCTGAAGTGTACCATTATTATTGTAATACATCTGCTACCATAGGCATATTCTAAAAAACAGTTTAAATAATATGACCTTGGAAATTTTCAGTAAATAGTTCAGGATAATATTCTCAAAATGCTAGCTAATTCTACCCTGTTTAAATTAAAATTAGATATTATTTCAACCTGGAAAGTTCAGGCCAATGTTGACTCTTCAGGAAAATCTTATCAATATATGTTTGCATTTGTTAAAATTAAGTACTATTGAACTCTAGTACTAACAGGAAAGAAACAAAGAGTTTATGAACAATCAATGAATGATGCACCACATAACTGCTAATTATCTCCAGCATCTTGCAAGAAAAATGTAAAATTTCTCTTAATTAATTTAACTTAAGATTCCTTGACTTAAAAGTAAGACGTGCGCAAGACCCAGTATGGTATCAACTCCTTGGAAGCCTATGATGTCCCCTTATGATGCCCTGAAGAGCATCGTTTAAATTGTCATTTACTACAGTTATCAACAAACACATAAATGCATTCCATCTGAAATAATAAACTCATGAGAAGAGGCCCCTCACCCCTTCAAAGCTATGGGGAAAGGGGAAATTAGTTTTGTTTCTAGAAATCTTGTAGATACAGGTGCCACATTACAGAGGCTACAGGTTAATCCTTACTTGTATAATGAAGTGCTAAAAAGCCATGAAAACTCATTATCAAAGCTATTTAACTTGGACAATGATTTTGAGAACATGATAGACAAGCAGTCTGGTAACAGGATGAAGTGCAGCATGTCCAGATGTCCGTAGCCCATCAAAGCTCCAGCATCAACACAAGAACCACTACTACTAAATAGAAGATAATGTACAGAGAAAGAAATAAACAAATACAGCTATTAAGGTTATTTAACATAAACTGAACATGTGACTGTGCTAAAGACTAGTGCTTGAGCTTAGTCTGAGTAATTAATCACTTGAAAAGTAGATATTATTATTTATGTAATGGAAGATGATAACCAGTAGCTCATTGTATGACTCAGTGTACAAGAAATTGATTACATGTATATAGAGGGAAACTGTGGTTGGATTCAAGCTCCAGTGAAAGGATAGAAACCCTCCACAGATTTCACTGCAGAATTATTTTAACTTCATTGTTTCAAAAATTGTCATGCTATCAACTTTACATCACATCTGAAATCAAACAAGCTATAAAGGAGGAGAGGAAATGACAGCCCATTCCACTCAAGCAAACATCTTAACTGCTGGGAGGCAATATGCTGCACTTAAGGCACAGGCTACTGCAAGAATTTTAGCAGCAAAGCAAGAATCTTTCAATGGGTGGGGAAAAAAAAGCAGCTACAGGTTTTTCTAACTGCTCGAGAGCCAATATGAGGACCACCATTTCATGAATAAGTTCTTTCTCACACTTACTCCTACTTGGGCTGATAAATGCACAAATCCTATTTACTCAGAGTCAGTAAAAAGAATTCCTAAAAATGGTTTAAGCACACATTACTCACTGCCGATTTCTGAACTCATCATAGTTTGACTTTTCTAAAGAAGGAATTTACAATCTACACTGCCATGTCCAGCGACATGAGGTTCCCAAGCTGTGGGTGTTTACTATATAAATCTCAGCACCCCAGTGCATTTCACTACAAAGTCATGAGTAGTCCCACAGGGCAGATGGCTGCATGACAAACTGAAACTTGAAAATCTGTGCCAATTTTTTAACAGTATTGCTACCTGAAATAAGAAAACCATTCTTTTTTGTATCAGAAGTGAGGTTTGCCTTAGCTCTTTCCATTGTATACTTTGATTGAATCACAGAATCATAGAGGTTGGAAGGGACCTCTAGAGATCATCAAGTTCAACCCCCCTGCCAAAGCAGGATCACCTAGGGCAGGCCTGAATGACAGAAATAAAAGTTTCATGTGGTCCAGAATCAAAGAGTAAAAATTTAAAGCCAAATACAGTTTCACAGAATCAGGAACACCTAAGGATTTTCACTATAAAATATTTTTTTTGTTACAGAAATCCCATTAGTAACTGTTTCTACTACAAAACAAAAAACAAAACAAAAAACCCAAGAAAGAAAAATACTAAGAAGCAAGGGAGTCAGTTAACATTCATTCTTCTATATTTAACCTAAGATTCAGATTTAACATTTCAGGTTTATATTAACCTTATCAAATTATATCATATGTGCCTCAAAAATTCTATGTCCATTATTTTCCAGACTGAAGCCTGTCAGGGCTGAGGATGGGAGGCAGTGCAAGAGAAGGAAGCAAAGAAGCATTAGGGATCAAAATGCACCTTTCTTCCAGGTCCTCTGAAACAGAGATGCTCTCCCAAGTACCTTCCCTGTACCTTACCTGCTAGTCAGATGTAAAGAGCATACTGAAAGTACGGATGAGGCTGCCAACCTGCATATACCCAACTCTGAGCAGAATACTTGAATGATCTCAAGGATAAAAACACCGTGTTTAGTCCCCACTTTGAAATCTGTTTTGCAGCAGACTCTCTTCATTTTCATGCTACCGAATTCAGCAAGTGTTTTCACAGGGAAAAAAGTAAATTGCCCACGTATTCTCCATTAGCATTAAAAAATGTGAATTCACACTAGAAAGCAGTGTCTTTTAAACTTCTTTAAGAAATTGGCCAGGAAAGCCACACAGCATGCTGAGCACACTAGAAGTACTACATCGATAAAACATATATAATACCATAATATCTTGGGCATTGTGACACCACTATTTTTGTTCCTGTTAAAAAAAATAAATGTTATTTATTGTAAATATTTGGTTTTTTCTAGTGCATACCAGTGACTATTCATATTACAAAGCACATCTGACGACAACATCAGTCAGATCTCTGTATATAGCTTTTTCTTTCACTACAGGAAAGCACATTAAACTTTTAAGATTAGAATTTATATCAGTCTCAAACACAGAAAGAAATGGCTTCTCTGCCTGTTGCCCAGATACGGCTCCATCATCTACTGGTGTCAGCAGAAGAACACACATGCATCAACCAGCAAGTCCTACTGCATTTGAGACTCAGGCCAATCCAAAGGCATCTGTACAGACCCCTAGATGTTTTTTCCTCGTTTGTTTTTTTGGTTTGTTTGTTTGTTTGTTGCTTTAGGCAATGCACTTGGAAAATGAGAAAACCTCTTTGCTCTACTGAAACACTAAAATTTTACTACAGGTGGTGTAGGTTTTCCAGGGCAAGTAAATTTTCTGTAAAAAACCTTCAATTTCAGGTACAGGTTCTTAAACACTACAGGACTATATATCTTTTCAGAGTACTTCTCAGCCCTGTTGTCAGTTGACAAACGACACTCAGCTCTTTAGGGGCTCCATTCAACAACAACTTTCTGGTCTGGTTTTGCCTTAAATATCATAAAACCAGTGCCAGGATGCGGTTAACATAGACAAAGAAAGAGCTATGATAAACCAGGTCTGTCACCACATTTAAGAAAAGGCTTGTTTAGTCAGCTCTGGTATTGGCTGAAATAAACTTAGTTTCTCACCTAGCAGTGCCTTTACAACAGTAACACTCAAACACAAAACCCCTGTCTCCCAGCCACAATGCTGCTTCATATTTGGGACAGTGGACCTCTTAGACTATCTACACAATCACTGCTAAGTCCAAGTACTGGCACGCTGCAAAGCATGCTGCAGCAACAATATTCTTACCTGTCATCAGGGGGTGCTTTCAGGAGCATGGAGGATGAACCAATCCTAGATTATTTTACTAATTAATAAATAATAAAATAAGCAACAGAAGTTTTGCATTGTTTCTTCAATGGGATCCTCTGAGACAATTTCTGCCTTAAGTTATATTATGGCAAAACTATTTCCATTCACTGTAGCCATAATGTTTTAACAGTTTTAACTTTTCCTCCTTTAAGTTGCTAGAGATTTAATCTAATATAAAAAAGGACAAGGATATGACTGTGGTTTAATGGGTATGCGTGTGCTCAATGTGTTTAAGACATACTCTATAAAATATGAAATAAGATTCTTCATCTAGTGTCATTTTACTATTTAAAAATGTAACACTTCTCCCTGTCATTCTTCTCTTTTTTAATAGGAGTTGACTTGGAAGTCAATGACTCAGATACTGAGGTAAGGCACAGAGAAAAGTTACTACAGGGAGAAGAAAGAGACCATGACTGTTACATGATGCTGAACAAATATTAGGCACAGCCACAAATTATTCACAAGTATTTGCTAATCAAATACTTCTGAAATTATTGCTTTTATTTTGTACTGTATTTCCAAGTCTTTTCCAGGAAAATATTTAAGCATAGGCCTAACTTAAAGCGCATGAGAAATCCTATTGATTTCAGTGGGCTTAATCACATCCCTTAAGTCCCACACAATCTTTAGCACACTGCTGCATTTGGACTTTTCACAATAATCAAATGAGAATAAACCAAATATATGTTCAGTGTAATCCACACTTTTCAAGTGAAAACGTAGACAAAGTCATTTAATAGACGTGAAAGCACTAGGCTTTCAGACTTACAAAATGAAAAGGCTAGAGAAGATTGATTCACTGTCATATTTTCAAATACTTTGTGGGCATTACAAAACTCTGACCCCTTTTTACTGAAGAAGAAATTATTTCTGGACATATTAACATCACCTGGACACTTGTCAATATCAGGAGCCTAAGCTGATGTACAATCACTGTCGTAAGGAAATCACTACATTTTCATTTTGCATTCACAGATAGGACTGACATGGACATCCTTGGAAACTTCATGAGTAATTCCAAGGTAAAGTACAATATTAAAATTAATTAAAAGTATAGTATTTAAAAATCTGGCATTTTAAATGCTTGAACAAGTATCATTTCTTACGAGAAAAGTCCATCAGCAAAGTTGAATGTGTCTGTCAGATTCTGATGATTTAATATAAAGAAGCGTCATTTATAGAGAGAGGCAGTAATTTTATTAAACTGGTTTATACGTTCCAAATCTTATGTATACATGTGTATATACAAACCTTTTCTTAGGTGAATAAGCCCTTGTTGAAGCTCCAAAGAAGGTCTAAGTTGGCCCAGTTTTCAGGCACTGAAAATAAGTTTTTGTACCTGAAAATAATTATTTTACATTTTTTTCTAGTGGTATTATCTGTTATAATATAATAGCAGTCACCTCTGATATCCCTATAGCATCAGAACTGTAACATCACTATTAATACAGAATTGCATGTTCCAGGAACCCTACAGTTCCCTGTGCAGAAGATGGTATCTACCTTGAGGGAAGTTCATGTAGCTTATGGAAGTAGCAGTTTTCCCAAGTACTTTTCTCCCTAAAATTCCAGTTCGGGGCCTCTCTGGAGCCATGAATCCCAGTCATAACAAACTATATAGTAGCTATGTGTCAGTACTTGTCAGTGCTCCAAGGACAGTATGTGATAACAGAACATATTTCTTTGATTGGTTTCCCTTGTTATTTAACACAGCCCACATGATGCCTGTCCATTTAAACCTCTGGTACTGACTCAGTGACATCTTTCAGGAAACAGGTGGAGAACTGAACCAGAGGAGACGTGACATTGCCAATCACAAGAACATTTCTATTTGTTCACCAGCCCCTCTTCTCACCACATCTTGCAAAGTTACAAGCCATGGACACCTGTCACATTCTCTTGGATATTTTTTGAAGAGATTGTCTATCTGGAGTGCTTTCAAATTACAATTTTAATTAACTCAGAAAGAATGGACATTTCTATTGCATATGTGTCAACAGTTAACATTTGTATCTTTGACCAATGCCAAACGGTATTTCTCAAGTGACATGCAACTCATACGAAACACAAATTGGGTCAGTTTATTCTGTGTGCCAAAATGAATTATCTGCTTCTGAGTGCTGTCTCATTTGGTCTGCCCTATTTGGTAAATGGGAAGAATAAAATACATACACAGCCACTAACATAGTTTGGAAAAACCACCTTCAAATTTAGGACTGGTCGATTATGGTATAGAAATTATAGCATGCTGAAGTGGTAGAGGGCAAAGTAATGAGAAAAAACAGTATTTATGTGTTTGCGTGGGCTGTTATGACATATGTAAGGGTCTTGTAGCAGGAAGAGAACAACAGTGATGTTTCTGCCTCAAACTCCTGTTAGATTACAGACAAGGAATTATGGTACTACGCTTTATTCTTAATCTACTGTAACTCAAAGTGGGCAATAATTTGCATCACCTATGGCAAGCCATCTCCCTGTGCCAGTTACTATGTCTACAGAATGGGGGTAATAAAATACCTAAACAACTCTCAAAAACGCTTGAAATATACCTTAGAAAAAGACATACTAATTATCTTTTACTTCAGCTGACTTCAAGTTATGGCATTTTTCTTAAATGATTGCTTTTATTTAAAAGCAAATAATCCCTCATTACGGCAACTCATTTTTACTTGCTAAACCTGCAATTTCTTCAGTAGTTACTTGCTGACTGATATTTAATATAGTTCACTGCTTTCATAATAGTAAAATATTTCTTCATACTGCTAGCATTTCATGACCAGAAGCTAGACTAGATAACTTCCAGAGATATCTTTCAACATGACTAATTTGACAAGATTATTTGCCTGTAATATTCCAAGTCCTACAAATATTGATATCACAAAGATAAGAACCACAACATGCTATGCTGTGGCACAGAGCAGTCTTCTAAAGTATGACTGACATTTAAAACTCAGTAGAAGATTTTAAACTATATTTCATTTCATTGAAATGAGCTTCAGCTGAAGTTCCCAGGGTGCAAGCAGGCTGCCCATCTCAGAGAGGGGAAGACTAAATGCTGCAGGCGCAGGGCTCACACAACAGAGAAATAGCTACAGCTGAAAAATGATGTGCAAGGGGATCACATCTGACACCTTCACAGGCAAAAACAAAACAAAAATGGGGAAACAACATGGCCCAAAAAGGTTGCTAGGTATCGTCCAGCTGCAAGTAGGGCATAAATGCAAGTAACAGATATGATAGGTTGTATAATCAGATTAAAAACAAATAACTTACCCAGAACACAATGGGGATGATTGTCTAAACATCACAGAAATGAAAACCTGTTCATTCAGGTTTAGCCTCACATATGCTAGTGTCCCATCATACAGCACTGCAATCTATTGTTTAATTCTAGGTTAAAATGGAGCAATCCAAATATGCACGCTGTTATACACAAGGGCCAGGAGATGGAATTACACCAGTTTCTAATAAGGCCTTTTGAAATCCTAAACTAGCAAGTTAGCAGCCAAATTATTTTTCTTCTACTAATACAGACCGAACAGCAAATGGCAACTAGAATAAGATAAAATAGTGCAAAACTGTAGTTTTCAAAATCCTATCTGTGTTTGCTATACCAAGGCACAACAAAGGACTATATCCTTTTGTCAACCATCTCCAAGACCAGTCGTAAAAAACTTTTGTCTCCCAATTGCTAGAGTCTTCATAAATACAAGAGCATATTCTGCATCTGAATTGGAAAGAAAAAGAGAGTTGTGAGCTCTTTAGGACACACACCCATCCCAGAAGTGCAGTACTATGATGAGCCCCAGGCCAGCCCACTCCATTGCCAGCAGCAGGAACCCACTGGATCTCAGCTGTACCTGATGAATCCCAGCTCTCCTCTGCGCCAGGTAGTAACTTGCATCGTTTTCCTGCTGATCTTCAAAATACATGCACAGTTGTGTGTGAAGACAAGAAAACCAAAGTATAATAAAGTCTGCTCTGATTCTGACTCTTTTTTTCACTCTATGATATAAATTAAACTTGATTCCCCCACCTCTACCACATGGGACAGGGAGCAAGAAGGCCAAGGAAAGCAAGCATAACAGATTTCTCAGCACAGAGGCCCTACAGGACAACAAGCAGGCAAACAGACTGATTCTGCTCAGTCATGTGTGAGGATTTAAAATGAAGCAGGGGCAAGGAATTTACTACAAATAAAGGAAAGAGAAAATATATAAATTAGTCATGTAATGCAATAAATGGTGTCTATATTATATCTAATCGAGCTGGCATCTCAGAAAACGGCAGCTGCTCAATTCAGTCAAATGCAATTCTTTAGAGGCTCAGAGAACAGAGTTCACTTAGATTTCTGAAGCAACATGTGGTTATGCAGTCACTGTCTGTTTAAGGACAGAAATCATAGGACCAAACATTTATTTTAAAATACACTAATAACAATACAGTAAACAACAAAAACTCAAGGTAGAAAAATAGTAGGGCTCTCAGAATTATGGAGAAGACTGTCACAATAAAAGCTGCAATACAGTCCATCACACTTCAGGAGGACAACCTACTTGCAGAAATTAGCATAATTTCTTTTCTTTAAAATAAATCTTGAAAATTAATCTTGTTAACTAACCCAAGTAAATGTGCCTGGCCTCTTTTCCCAAAGATAAAAGGCTCCTAATAGACTGCCCAGGGAAATTAATTCAATAAAGGAATCTCTCTATTCAGAAAATTCAACTGTCCATCAAACATACTATGCAACAGCACGTACCTTCTAACCCATCTCGATTGCAGAGACAGTCAGTCTTTCAATTAACCAAGGACTAGAATATGCAGGGCAAGGTGCCAGCACAAGTTTGAGCACAGGTCTTGCATTCATGCTTATTCACACAATCTAATATGCTCACAGCAGCAGCTAGATCCTTAGGCTCCTTGAATTTCCATGATCTAAATCTTACACACCCAGCTCCCAGAGAGGAATCCTGAAGTCAGAATGAAGTACCTAGGCTCCCTGAATATGCCAAGAACCAGAACCTTCATGATGAGCAGAAACTGCCTAGAGCTAACCAGTACAAAACACATTAAACATTACAAAGCACCTGGGCAGTACCTAGAGCTTAAACCACCAAAGCCTCAGCTAGAGAATGTGCCCTTCTACCTAGGATCTCCAGCCCACAGCCCTCCCCTGTGGCTTTTGAAGAACTAAGCCAGAAATAGTATATACTTCTATAAAACTTGGCTGTGGGAGGAGTTTAACCATGGTAAAATAGTGAAAAAGCTTTTGAAGTGGGGAAATGAAGGTTCAGTATGTGCTCTAGGCAGATGGACCTCACACACCACAATTCCTTTTCCCAGGACAGTCCCCAACACCTTGGTGAGATCACTTGCTGAGATGTACATCATCTGCCACAGTCTGACCATCTGCAATTTCTTGTTTGCGTTTCTGGTAACTCTTGATTTGATAAAACTGGCAGACCACTATGGATATACATTTTGATATCATTATTTGAAAAAGGCATACCACTGTGCAAGTTTTATTTTTCCAAAGTAACTTAATTATATTCATCAGCCCTCCAACAATTCTAGTTGGGCAAAATCCTATAGAACTATGATCTCTTACCTTTCAACAGGTAACAAAGATTTAAAACAATCATCTCATGTACAAACTGAGAAAAGGTTTGAATCTGGAAGCTCAGAAGATTTCCCCAGATCTTACTATAATTCACAAATCTGAAGTAAAATCCCTTCAAACACAACTTGAACAGAGTTCAATTTATTCCGTTCAGTTTAGTAACATTTGTACTTACTGACTGTTCATTTAGATCCTGAGAGTCTTCCATGGAGGTTATTGACCCTTCTTTTCCCCCACAATCAGAAATTACCTTCTCTTCAATTTACAGCTCAGTAGTCTAAATTAAAAAAGAAGATAAATAATTAACATGTTAGACAGTGGTCCTCACTTCTCAGGCAAATCTGCAATAAACAAGCATCCTAACTGAGGCTTCACTAAAATCTGCAGCAAAGTTCCTGTCGACTTCTGCAAGCCTAGTTTCATATAAGATGTTTCAATATCTCCAGTATCATTTCCAGAAGCTATCTAAAATGCATCAACAGAAACAGGAATACACTTAAAGTAACAATTATTCAACCCTTGCAAGAAAAAAATAGTTATGAAAATTAACCAGTAAAAAGCTAAAATGTTTAATATCAGCAGCTGTTTAAGTAGACAACAAAAGATAACCCTTGGGAGAACACATTAGAAAGACAATTACTGAATGTCAAACAGAACTGCTTAATACACATTTAATGATAACCTCTTAGTCATTAAGTGTCTGGCAGAAAAAAGTTACTATGCAGTTATCAGCATGAAGTCCCTTCTCTAAGGTCCATTAAATTCCTTTAGGATTAAATAAAATACACAAAGTGCTTTATAACAAGCAGCTCCCTACAAAGTGCTAAATGACAGACATTGCCCTAATTATCTGCTATGTCTATGCCTTCTCTCATAGAGTGCATCACTCTCATCAAATATTGAGATCCTCAATACGAAAATTCTATTTTCCAAGAGTTCTGCATATGAATGATTACAGTAACCTTAACTATAAAGCCACAAAATTATATTATAATCTCCATTCTCGGAAAAGATCCACTTTGGAGTAATGCAAATTTGCATAATTTAGAACAAAACCAGTGCCAGGGATATTTCATATATGCAGTAATCATAATATTATTCATCAAAGTCAACACTACATTTAAAAGAAAACAAAATATATAAACAGTATGTAAATACATAAATTAAGGAACCCAAACAACCTGTATTTATTTATCAAGAAGTCACCCCAAGAACCCATTACCTGGGAGTATGTCCAATAACATAAACACATACTGGGACCAGTGCTGTTTAGTATCTTCATTAGTGACATAGACAGGCATTGAGCACACCCTCAGCAAGTTTGCAGATGACACCAAACTGAGAAGTGGAGTTGACAGAGGGATGAGATGCCATCCAGAGGGACCCAGACAAGCTTGAGGAGTGACCCTGTGTGAACCTCATGAGGTCCAACAAAGAGAAGTGCAAGGTCTTGCACCTGTGTCAGGACAATCCTTGGTACAGGCTGGGGGATGATGTGATTGAGAGCTGCCCTGCAGATACGGACTTGGGGGTACTGGTGGATGAAAAGCTGGACATGAACCAGCAATGTGTACTCACAGCACAGAAGGGTAACTATATCCTGGGCTGCATCAAAAGAAGTGTGGTCAGCAGGTAGAGAGGTGATTCTGCCCTTCTGCTCTGGTAGAACCTCACCTGGAGCACTGTATCCAGCTCTGGAGTCCTCAGCACAAGAAAGACATGGACCTGTTGGAGCAGGTCCAAAGGAGGCCCACAAAACTGATCAGAGGGCTGGAACACCTGTGCTATGAAGAAAGGCTGAGGTTGTTCAGCTTGGAGAAGAGAAGGCTCCAGGAAGACCTTATTGCAGCCTTTCAATACTTAAAGGGGGCCTATTGGAAAAATGGGGACAGTCTTTATAGCAGGGCCTGTTGCGTCAGGACAGGAGGTAATAGTTTTAAACTCAAGGACAGCAGATTTAGACTAGATATGAGAAAGAAAGTTTTTTTACAATGAGGGTGGTGAGACACTGGAATGTGTTGCTCAGAGAGGTGGTGGATGTCCCATTCCTGGAAACATTCAAGAGCCACCTGACCTAGTTAAAGATGTCCCTGCTCACTGCAGGGGTGTTGGGACTTGATGACCTTCAAAGGTCCCTTCTAACCCAAACCATTCCATGATTCTATGATTATGGATCTTTGTTTTAAATTCTGACCAGCAAGCACTTATGCCTCATGCTACCCCCACCCTGCATAAAGGTAACCATTACTTATAAAAGGTCAAACAATAGCATAGCTCTGTTGGCACTTGCAGAACATTAGAAAAGAATCAGAGCTACAAGCCATTGAGACCACATATTCCAACCCATTGCCCTACATTTTACTGTGAATACCTCCTCTCTTAGACTGAAATGCCACTTACCTGCCACACCTCCATTTACTTCTTAAAATGTAACTCCCAAAATTTCCTTGTGTTTCACATTGGATATTTCCTAGAACATACAGACACGCACGTTTACATCTCCAGTCTACTTTCTTATCAGTCTCACTTGGATTTTTCCTGCCATTAGATTACATTCTCCTGTTTTCCTTCTCTCTTCTCTGAGTTTCAAAATATTTTCATTCATGTTTCTTTAATTTTTGCTATGATGTTACATAAGGAAAAGACCAACTGCAAGTAAATTGTAATAGATGTCTTTCACCTTATCAGAAGGCTAAAAATAATTCCTGTGTTTCAAAAAGGCTTCAGTTTCCTCTCAATTTCAGAGGAACCCAAGACATTGTCATGTTCACACATGATGCTTTCACCGAAACAGTAACCAGTTCCCGTATTTTTTCCGTCAATTTGGAGCCCACACCTTTCTACTTGTAAAAATCTTCTGCAGTCTTTGTCCAATGGAGACAAAAGGTGAATTTAAAAGCTTCTTTAAAACACCCAACAAAAACAAATTTCAGAAAGAAGCCTACCAAGAACAATAGGTATTTTGAGAGAAAACAGCTCTACACAGTGTTTCCTGTGGCAGCTCCTGCCAAAGGAGGCAATTCCAAACACAAAGGCACATTTTCACAACTGATCCTAAAATATTCCATTAATAACTTAAACACAAAATCTGCTTTAATTAAAATTTTGAATTGTGTGCACGTTATTGCATTAGTAAGAATGTAAGTGGAAAGAAACAGTTATTCGGTACTAAAATACAGAATTCTGAACAAATTGACTGGTTTCTAAATTTAGTGACTGAAAGTCAGTGCCTGGCTTATATTCAAATATTAAATGCTCTGTCTGTCGGTCACTGGAGGAGACACTTTCTGTGTGAAACTCAACTACAGAGCCGTGTCATAACAGACAGACCCATATTCATATTTCTTTCTATATTGATCATGATCTTAACCAAGGCACACTGAAATAAACAGATGGATGCCATATTTTTCCTTAAAAAATAAAGTGTATCAATATTTTAAATACATCCTAATCATGTAAGTCCAACAGGAGTTTTACTATTAAGAACTGCCTATGACTCACCCACAATATGTGTGTTGTGTCCCAAAATTCAGGTGGATGTATCCACTAGAGCGCCAGTGGATCATTAAATACTGCACTTATGTTAGTTGTCTTCTAAAAAAGACTGACCTTCAAGAATTTTTAAACTTACTTTACTGAATTGCAAGACAAAGATTACGATGTGTTAAATATATCCTTTGCATGAACATATTAAATTATAATAGTTTCTAGGGCTCTGTTGTTTATCTTCACGATGCCTGAAAATTTGAATAGTCTTAGTGGAAACAGAGCTCTAAAAAATAAATTTCAGAATTAATATTTTATCAGTATTCTACCTATCAACAGCTACATCCTGCTAGATTTTAAGCCTGGTTCATGTCGCTGATTATAACCAACTGCTTACACAATGATTTTTATAATGGCAGTTATGCCAATTGCACTTAGACCAAATCCTTTAGGGTTTAGTTTTATAAATTTGTAAAAGAGGAGAAAAACCATTAGAGAAGTCAATGATTTAAATAAGACCAGCATTACTCCCTAATAAAGATATAAAATTAAAGGATAATAGTAACCTCGTGCTGTTTTATGAGGCAATAATCCAGTTACCAATTCAACCTTGTAGTTTATCCCATCAAGAGAACCAGATTAAAAACAGAGGGAGGGAGGGCACTCTTATCCCTATTATATTGCAAGTGTTTCTAACTGGGTTTAACTATTTTAAAAACTGTTGTTAAAAGTCTTAAACTCACAGACAAGCCAGAATGAAGAAAAATGCCTGTTTCTGCTCTTGATCCAGTCCTTGCAGATGTGGCTTTAAAACTGATGAAGTGTTTTATGTTCCCAGATAAAAATTTTACCTTTCTAAGAAATGTCTTAATTAGGAGGATTCCTGACTTTCCTCATCAACAAATGCATTTAAATCTAATTTTTTATTTATTTATTTTTATCTGGGGGAATAAAACACTTCATCAAATTTAAACTGCAACTTCCAGGACTCGACCATGAGAAGAAACATGTGTTTCCTCCCAGAGATACACCCATAACTTAAAAAAAACAAACAAACAAAACACACACAAAAAAACAACCGAAAAACAAACTACTTGAAGATCTGTGTGTCACTTTGTAAATTACTGATAATGTGGCACAGCAAGGATGTGGTCTCTCCCTTCACAATGATTTCTTCAGAAAATTAGGATTGCAACAAATTAAACACTGACTGAGGTAGTTTCAATTTCTATGGGATATCTAATAAGATCCTGTGCTGCAACTTCCACAAGCTCAAGACAGAATATGAAGCTCAAGGATCCAGAGGTAAAAAACAGCCTTGACATTTCCCAAGAGTATTTCAGAGGCTGCTTCAGGCCCTCCCATCAGCCAGATGGAAAGATGAAGCTCCAAGAAGAATCCATCATCTGGAAGAGGAGTTTGACCATCAGATAAAAATTTTCCTCCCTTTCACTTCAACCCAAAAACTTAGGAAGTCCTCACTCGGTCCACTAGGACTTGGTCTTAAAATTATGATGGAGTGGTCCTCATTTTCTACCACAACAATTTAATTCATATGATAATCTCCTTGGGCACATTGTCACGTTCTTTCTATTTTATTTCATCTAAAGCACACCTGCTTCTACCAAGGTTGTATCATGGTGATGCTCTAGCAGTATAGTATAGGAGCTACAGGATCCCAGTCAAATTTACTTTTTTTTTTTTTTTTACGTTTTGAAATGTGTCAATAAGATGCCTAGAGAATTAACAGAAAGGATGCTGCTGTGGTTAACACAACTCATAGACACAAAGAACTCAATTCTGTCACAGCCACAGGTTGAGTCAAAATGCTAAGTGAGAAGGGGTCACAAATAGAGCAATTTCTCATTTTCTAGTGCTCTGCTTCAGAAAACTGTGATAGTGGAAGTACTTAGTGCTTACAACTGCAACTGAACGTATGCAGGGTGTGCAGCAGTAAGATGCCAATAGATGAGGAAAAGGCTCTGGGGTTTAAACTCCCCCAGCCTCAGGCAAGCTTCTACCTCGGTTTGCACTGTTCCTACAGAACATCTGAGAAGAGTGAAGCACATCTGAGACACTGTGAAATGTTATGTGCATGACAGGTAATGAGAAAATGAATTTCTCTAGAATCAGTGCAAGGAACTAGTGCATATGCACTGCAGTCTCACTAAATGAGATGATTTCATGTTAGTTGTTTCCCATGAAACTGATTTCTTTCAAGAAACAGGAAAGTGTACAGGCAGTAACAAACAGGCATCACCTAACATTCAATAATTTCTTCCTTAAGAAAACATTCTTCTAATTGTCTACATGCATATTACATGTAGTCTCATGTGAAAAAGATAAAACATAACCTAAGTTAAAAGAAAAGGAAACCAAATGCTGATTTATTAGCATTTTGACTTAGTCTATATCTACAGTTCAAAACATTCTGCTTTCTCAATCCCTAAAAGCACCACATTTGGAAAAGAAGAAACATCCATGCTCCAGAGAAGGAATGAGACTGATGTGCTTTATAACCTAGCTTTCTTCAAAACTCAAGTGAAACTATTAACAGGCAAGTCAGCAAACAAAATTCACAGGGCTTTCTAAAACCTGGAGATCACTGTGCTTTGGTAGAAAAAGATGCCAGCTTTCTTATGTTGTAAGACAAAATGAAAACTCAGCTCTTAATCTCCAAAAAGCTATTGCTTGAGATATTTCTAATTAATTTCAGAACTAATTTATATTTATATTAACTATTTTTTAGTCTTTGTTGGCTTTTGTGTTTTCTTGAAAGGAGTGTCAACCCTAACAAAAACAATTCTTCTTTAGTGGAAAAAAAAGAGTAAGAAACATTATTATCTGTATCTAACTTCAAGGGAGAGCAAATGAGTAACAAATTTTAAATACCATAAACATAATAAACAGCCAAAAAGGCAAGCAAAGCCATCCTGAGAGTATGACCTAATCAGGGACATGTACTGCTTTCCTGAGAAAAATTGGCAGGTCGAGAGAAAGTATACAGATTTATTTTTTTTTAATTCCCCAAATTTTTATTTTCACATTACTTTTGATCAGAAGGCTTCTTGCAGGAAGTAGAAGAGGCTCAGGAATTTTGCATGCATTATTTAGGCTTAGCTGAGGTAACTGGTCTCCACCTCCTGATACCAAGGTGAGTAAAATGAGCCTCCTGAAAAAATCATACTTCATTGTAGAAGCAAATCTTGTTCCACAGTTAGAGAATTAAGGGAAATGTGGAATGCCTGTCTTTCCCTTCCTCCTCTTCTAATACTTTGCCTTTCCTCAAGCCCTCATCTCCAGAGGGTTAGATATGGCTCTCTTCAGTTTGGTTTCAGTCCACTTTCAGGTTGTTGAGGATGAGAATTTTACCATCAGAAAACTTTTAGAGCTTTCTGGAACCCTCTGAGGCACATCGGGACCCACTTCTCCATCTATTAGTGACCTTCAAAACGCTGAGCTCCTTCCTCGCCCGGAGCCCTTGGTCTGCAGCCGAGAGGACAGCGTGCCCTGCCATCCTCAGCCCACGGCCCTTGCCAGCTCTGAGCGCGTCCAGCGGCCCCTGGTGGGGGGAAACCATCTTCGCTGGGTTTCGTGTTCTGCTCAGCACCTGCCCACAGCAATTTGCATTTGTAGATGGATTGCTGCAGTAGAGAAGCTCCATTATTCCTTATTTTGAATTATCAGAGTTATTACCCTAGGAGTTCATACAACAACTCACACAACTTCTGTAGGCTTCTGAGCACAGATGAATTTCCTGCCTACTGCGACCATGCACCCTGTCCTGCTACTCATTAACAAGGAAGGAATACAGGAGGAATTTCCAGGATATGCTGAAACGCAAACAGACCCCACTGCTTCCTCTCTAAATATGGATATGTCTAAACTGGGTATACAGTATATATTCTAATGTATATAGAAACTGTGCTTCTGAAATGAGTAAGTTTCAAGGTGCAATATCGGACATTATTACTACAAAAAAAAACGAAATAGGAATTAAAAATAAAATCCTGGTATTCTATCATCAGGACACTGATAACCTCAAGGCTAAGATTCATAGAAGAAGACTTAGGGTCTTACTATGATCCCTGCTGGAGACAAAAGTGTTTTTTCCTGGTAACATAGCTCAGCCACTTGCATATCTTGAGACAATAGACTTATCCATACTGGGTTACAATATATACTAAGAACAGGGAAGGGATCCTCAATACCCATCATGTGTTTATAGTTTTGTGCTCATCTAGTTCCCTTGTACCTTTTTTCTCCTCTAAAAAATTTCACATCTGCAACTGGGACGTAATCTGTTATTTCCATCTTCCTTTCTGAGCATGTGAATTCATGCCAGACATTAAATACAGCACTCAAAACAGACATGATTCATGCCACCAAACTGTAATACACTGAAAACTTCTCAAAATTCAAGTCAAATAATTGGTTTTCATGCCAGTCACTATACATTTGTTACACATAGTCTTGCAAATTCTGCATGTTTTTCGGTGAGCACTCGTATTATTGTCAGTTTAGTGCAGTGTGCTTCCTTGAATCAAGTTTCCTGAAGAGTGGAATTGCTTGCGTGGCATTTGTGGATATTTTATTCAAGAAAAATTAAGATGATATTGCCACTCTGCATCAGGAATTTCTAACTTAGAAACATGTCCCATCACCACAAAGCCATTTTGTATCAGTCAAAAGCAGGCATCAATACAAAAAAGAAGAGCAACACAGACCATGACGTCTCTGAATCACATAGGTATGTAAAACAGGTAAGAAATGGAAAGGATCTATCATAAGAGGTTTGCCTGCTGTTCCATTACCATCATACAACAGAACAAGTGGGAAAACAGGAAAACAGAAAGACTTCTGGGCAAATGGTAAACAAATGCAAGCACTGTACCTCATTTACTTCAGGTAAAATAATACTTCAGTGCAGCATTTATCTCCCTTGCAAAACTGGGTACCAATTCTACAGACACCCAACTATGGCTAAAACTGACACCCCCACTCTTCCTACCACTCCCATCCCATACCTGTGCAACAACTAAGATGGATTATCCTGAAGAATTCAGAGCACAAAATTATAAACGCAGCAATTCTTCCCTTACCCTAACATTACGCAATATGCCGTGAAATTGCCAAGATTGAAACCAGAGCTGTGAATCCACTGATGCTTGGGGGCTTCCCAACTGTGAGAGACCTCTTCACTCACACTTCGATAAGGCATGAAGATACACAGACCTCTTCTGACTCATTCCAGATTAATCAGTTGCAGATTATTCCAACCAGAAGTAAATAAAACAAATGCTGGCCTGGATTTGTAAACAAATCTAATCTAGAATCCCACTGTGTTCCCCTAAAAATAAAGGAAAACTGATTTGCAAAAAAATTTAGATGCGATGTTTTCAAACTCATGATTGATTAAACACACACAATCTTTACCAAAGACGATTCCTGGGGATGGGGTGGGGAGGGGAAGTAATGCAAAGATCCCACAGATAGAAACATAATCTTAGATTTTTATCAAAAAATTTGGGTTTATTTTCCTACTAGCTGGCCATTTCAATATTTTGAACAACTAGATTTTTTTAGGGGAAAGGATTTTTTTTTTTTTTTACTACACAGCGTATTTTGATTAATTTCTGTTGACATTTTCCTTCTCTTTTTTTGTAGAAAATAGATGAAAACAAACAAACAAATTTCCATTCTTTATAAACAAGCCACTGAAAACAGAAAGAAAAAAGTTATACTTCGTTAGTCAGAATATTTAAGAGACATTGTCAACTGGAAAATATTATTTATTTGTTATTTCCTCTACCCAAAAAAAGGTCACATTTACCTTTCACACATGAAAGAAAAAAATAATCATGTGATGCAAAAATAGCATAAAGTAACAATAAAGGTTATTTCTAAAACAGAAACCCTATTTATTGGTTTAGAATTTAGGAGAACCTGAAAATGAGCACACTCCTCCAGGTAAAAGCAAACAGCAGTTTTACAAGGCTAACCCAAAGAACCTAATCACATCTTAAAATGAAGGCCATGACAGCATAGTATCTATACACCCTATTTGTTTTAAAAAGGCACCGCACACTTCCAAGAGCATATTCAGCAGTGTAAGTATACAATAGTAGTTATTGAAGAAGTTCAAATACTCACTAAGATTCCTAGAAACATCCTGACGAAGGAGGAAGCGCGCAGCTTGCCCTTCCTTTTCAGCTGTCAGTGTCATTGCCCTGGCAATGACAGCTGCCATTCCTGTTACTGCAAGTGTTTCACATACAGTTCTTCAATTGAACACTTTGAAATGCCAGAAAGAAATATAAAAGTAAAGCCACTGAAAATAAACATGGGTACTTTCATTCTGGCTTGGGAGGAGAAATGCAACCTTTTTCTTAATTGAAGCTGACAGTAACCCCTAAATATTGAAAACGAGAAAGTGTTCCATTCTCAAGGAATTACTGAACAACGGGAAACAAAACATGTCAATGCAAAACTGTCCCAGAATAAGGAACTCCTGCTGGTGCCAGCACGTCGCTCAGCCCATTTCTGACAGAACACAAGGACAATTATTACTCATCAAACCTAACACTGCTGCATCACAGCCACCAAGTCAAACTGAAACCACTGGAACACAACAAATTAAAAGTAGCAAAATTCCTATGTGCCACTGTTATTCAGCACAAAGAAAACACTAAACCCCGTATTAGAAGTGCTGTGTAGTCTACATTTTTGTGCTGCTGAGCCTCCCAAGAGCTGCCTGCACTCACTTCAGTTCCTGACCTATCAGTGGTCCCCACATGCAACTGAAATGCCTTGACATCCATGGAACAGCTCACCATCCCACAGGCAAGTCTCTTTTACTAAGAGCCAGCATTAAGTACGCAACACAGAGTAACTGTGAGAAACAGGTATTCCCAGATTTTAATTACAACAACAATGAATTGACAATGAATCCTTTATTAGGTTTCCTTTCCCCCATTTAGATATTTATTAGCTGTGATCAAACTATGCTACACTCTCCTTTGGTAAACTAAGATCTGTTCATCCTCTAGAATACATGTTTTTCAACTGTTTAATTACTCCTTCGGTCTTACATCTGAAGCTTCTCCAATTTTTCAAGCTTCCTTTCTAAAACTAAAAAAGGGCATGGATTTCCAGTAGTAGCTGCACCCACAATATCTACACAGGCAATGTAACCCCTCTTACCCTGCCTAGTATTTTATTTAAATTACTTCTCTTTTTTTGGCTGTGATTATTTGCTATGGCCTCCAGATTTTTTTTTTAAATAAACCGCTGGCTTGTTGTGAAGCACAGACTCTTTGCTTGCTCTCAGCCAGACTACTGTGCTCTCTTCATTACTCACTCTTCCCTCAGTCTTTGTAGTAGCAGTACTGTAGGCATTACAGTCTAACAACAGAAGTATACAAAAGTTTGTAAGAAGAAAGATTAGGTCAGCAACTGATCTAATCAAAGGAACTAGTTCTTGTAGGACTTACTAATCTTTCTGTCCCCAGTACAATAATAAATAGGTTTTGATTTGATCACCAGCCCCTGAAAAACTCTTTGTAATGGCATCCTCTTCAAAGACTCATTAACAAATAAGTATTTTTGAAATCTATGCTTTAGTTTGCTGTTTAATCCATTTTATTTGTGCCAAGCTGATTTTGTATCCTTCAAGTTTACTAATCAAAAAATCATGTCAACTCAAAACCCGTACAGAATTTTATTACATCACTGCTCTTATCTCTAGAAATCAAACTTGTACTCACATAAAAAATAGTATTGCTAGCTTGGCATGCTGGAGTGTCCAAAACCCACTGAAACACTGAAATGCATATTTCAGTGTTATATGGGAACAATATACAAAAGGCATTTGGAACTTGATAGCATGCAAGTTAATAGTTTGTGACAGTGAAGACTAATAAAAAATAGTTGCCATAAATTAAGCACTCATCTACGGTGACAGCTAAGTAATGGCCACTTTTAAGAAATTATTTCACTTCTTTCCCAAGAAATAGTGATAAAAGAATGCAGCCCATCATAAGCGCTGCAGCCTTCCGTGATGACATCCTTCTAGTGGAGTTACACTCTGCCCATCCCCCGTGGGCCCAGATTTTGGACAGCGGTGAAAAGACAGCCCTGGATCAGTATCACATCTGAACTCCTGCCTTCCTTTGAGAACATCTCAGCTGTCCCCTCCAAAAGTACTATAATTTCTCTACTGTTTTAACCTGCACGTACATCTGAAATTATCTGTAGAAACTTTAGTTTTAGTTAAAAAAAACCCACCTCAACAAAACATTTTGGTTAAATATCAAGGTACCATTTTTGTAGACAATCTTTTCGTTCTGAAAAATTCCACCTATCCCGCAGACTTGACCCTGCACTTCAGTTAATAGAGGTGGCAGATTAGGTAACGGAGACTGTGGTTCCACAGCTATTTCTGCAGTGTCGGTGCCAGGCTCGGCTGTGCGGGTGCTGCCACTCATTCTGACCTTTGCCTTGTGCCAGCAAGGAACAGATCCAGCTTAAATGAGTGGCCAGCAGAGGAGGGATAGGCTGCTTAAGAAGCACTGCCACCAAACACAAAACTATAGCTTCGCGTTCTTCCGTCCTCTGTTGCAGAAAACGGATGGATGTAGGAACTTCAGATTCTATTGGTCATACACAGCAACGAGTCACACACAGAGTGCTGCTACTACTGCTTATATGAACCAATATCCCTAGCAAACTATATATAAGCAGAGCAAAATGATGGCCCTCTTCTACAGACCTTACAGTCAAACTGCTGCAGGCTTAGTCCTGACAGCATCTCTCCAGCTGCAGTCTTAATCATGGACTTTCTTCAGTGCAGAGATAAGCAAGACCCCAGAAAGCTGAGTAGTTTCTGACCACTCAGCCCTCGGAGAAATTAGACTATAGTTTAATCAGAAAGTTGGAAAACAAGCTGAATCATAGCTAAATAGCTACCAGAAATTACTGGGAACACATCACCTGGCCATTTTAGCTGAAAGACCCTATCCTCTTATATCAGGTGACTCCCAGCCATACTGCTGCATAGTGAGCTCAGCACTCAGATGGTGCTTTGAACACAAAAATTGCTTCTCTGAAGGAGCAATCAATGGAACCCAAATTAATGTGAATATTACATCAGCTCCTTCTCTCACACCAAATCAGAATAAACATAAAAATAGGTGGCTGAGTGGAAAAGTGCCTTAATCTTTCCACTCGGGAAACCTACCACAGTTCCAAATCTTGACCTGGGGTAACCTGGAAATTTATTTTAGAGACCCTTTCCCAGTATGTAATTATTCTGTTTGTAAAACCTCTATACCGTTCAGCCCTCTTAGTTTCCAGCTCCCTAGTTCTCTGTGTTAAGACGACCAGAACGGGAACACGAGGTTGAGCCTGAGGTGCATTGCTAGAACTTGGCAGAGGAAATGCGCATAAGCTGCCTGAGCTGTGCCTGGTTTTGTGAAACCGTGTCTATGCTAGGACACTCAGGAGAGCTGGAAAAAAGACCTCACATATAGCGTGATGCATAAAATGGAGTGTACAGGGGCTGGTTTAAGCTGCTGCCACTTGGGAGTAAGATGAACTTCATTTTTCATGATTCTTTGGAAACATACTGAAATAAACAAGAAGGAACATCCAGTGGGGATTTAACATGGTAAATGGACTTTACATCTTTCATTGAATAGGCTTGGTATTCACAAAATGTCTCTGGGTAAACCCAACCTGAGTATTCACTTCTGTGAGCAACAAAGTTGCCTGAAAGAAATTAAAAGAATCAACAATATTTCTAACTGCATAATTTTCAGGAATACAATTACTGTAAAAGACATTGCTGTGGTCATTTATAAAATGCTGTAAAAAAATTAAAAGATATATTCTAACACAGGGATATGAAAATGTCTTCAAATGGAAGAAAACATGAATATATGATTTGGACATTTATACTTAACCCTCATCTGTTTTTCTAAGTATTGCAGGATCACTCTGTGCATGTGATCTCACACATATAAAGTATACTACAATACCCACCCCCACCCCCTGAAAAAACAGACTGCACTAAGAATAGAGGACTAGATACTCATCTGACATAATGTGAGACCACTCCAGTAATTTCAACATTCCTACTCCAATTTGCAACAGCTAAGGATCTGGCACAAAACATCAAGTTAAGTTTCCAATTACCTCATGCCCCAGCATTGATTTCAATAGTTATATACACATAGTCATAAAGGAGAATTATTTTAAAAGTTGCAAACTCAGCTCTGTATTTCTTTTACTTTTGTGGTCTAAATCAGACCCTTCGTGATATTTTAATGTAGGTTTCTGTGGTTTAATTATATATGTGTCAAGAACAGAATCATTACTTGCTGCGTCTACCCAGTTGAAAAAAAATAAAAGGCAGCAGTAATTCTTTACACTGCTGACAATGTCAACTTGTACTGGAACATGTCACAATAGTAATAAATTTTAATGTTGCCAAAAGATCTAGTGCATATTAACTTAAATATGTAAGTTAAAAGTTATCACCTATGTGAAAATTAGTCTTCTGTATGTGAACATTTTGCCGGTTGCCTCGGGAACTCTTTTTGCAATTTGTTGCTCCAAGTTAGTCAAATTGTATAGTCCAGCCACAATAGGAGGCAATCCTGGCGTAAAGACACAGTATTCAGTCAGTCCAGACAGACCGAGTTCTTCAGAGACAGCACTTAAATTACCTTCAGTTGAACAATCCCGCACAGTCCTGCAACATTACTTGCTGCAGTGTACTTCCATGGACAGCTGCTTAATGAAAAATCATCATAATTTTATTTATTTTTTTAATTCTAGGAAAAGGACTCAGACCTCCTAAGGAATGCAGGCACAGAAAACCTCCAAAATCCTTCTTTTCAAACCCATGGTAGTTGCAGTCTAAATCAAAGTTTAGTGTCTAGTATCTAAGCCTAATAGCTTAAGATCAAATATATACTAGTCTCACTGGTATATGGACGTCCAAAAGTTCTGAGGATAATCACTCCTCATTATAATCTTCCCTTATCACGAAGAAATTTTAAACAAATTGAAAATAAAATGCTTAAACTTTAGTATTCCTCAGACAGTCATTAGCATTTGACATTTTGCTCAAAAGTCTGACAACTACCCTATATACAATCCTGTGAGTGAGACTGCCCAGTGATGCATTGTGATATAGGACAATCAATCACCAAAGTAATTTTACTGTTTAACATTAAAGCAAAAGGCAAGCTAGCTATTTGATACCTTTCTTAGGCTTAGAGACAAAAAGAAGAAACTGCTTTAAAATAGTTTTCACCAAGACCCTGTATTACAGGCATCCCAAAAGGAATCTTTCTGGCATCATTACATTTTTACTCCACACTGTAGATTGTAAGTTTTATTCCCTTTTCAAATAAATTTTACTCTTTACTTGACAGATATGCACTCTTCATATCTGAGCTTTTACACTGCAAAGTGTGTCCAAGTTCCTTTAAGCACTTCTGATTTAATGACAGATTCAATAACACTGCAACACAGAAGTGTGGACTTGGCCAAAAAAAAAAAAAATTCATAAAAATCTGATTTCTGTACAGCAACATCTGAAATGTCACCTAATACATATAAGTAAAGCAGAAAGTTTTTAATGTATATTGTAGAGCCAAGGGCTTTGATAGGTAAAACATACACTGGCTTTAAAAGACTATAAAGATAATTTATTTTTAATAACCTTTTTTATTTAATTTTAAAAAGAGTAGCAGTTTATGCCTTCAGTAGAACCATGCCCTGAAATCTCAGGGGTGATTAAAGGGCCATGCCAAAGCTGAAAGGTTTCAAATATCAAACTATACAATTATGTCAGGGCTAGCAAGATCAATTAGCGCTTTTCAATGACAAAAAAGGTTAAGTTGGACACGCATTTGCACAGTATTTAAATCCCCCAAAAGAAAAATAGCACATACTAAGTTTACTTATAAACCTCTCAATCAATGACCAAATATCAAAACTCTTCTTCTACTTGCACAACAGAAACACTGCTTTTCTAACGCAAAATGGCAAGAAGATAATAGATACGTTAGATAGTAGAAATAATATTGGATTCTCAAGTACAAAGTAAAGTCCAAAGACATCTGAGTGCTTCTGCTACCAGACTTGGTTTAGCGCTGAACTTTCAAAAAGCTTTAAAAATACCTGATCAGCTTGACAGATGTCTGTTAGTCTGAGCCCCCTGCACTTGCATTCTTCTTGCAAACCGTGACAGTACTAAAAATGAATGATCATGAGCAAATAAGCCTATTCCCATGTTCAATTAAAAGACAAATGGAAAATGACCAAACAACAAAACCCCAGAAATTAAAAATACTAATCTGTAAATTAACTCACTTAAAACCGGAGAAAAAAAGCAAGTATACACCTTCTGCAATTAAAAGCCATATAGAAACATGTACACCAGGAAGCAAGACAATGTTTCAGTGCTTAGCATCAGAAGAACACTGGAAGTACAGGTATGTTAGACATTAATTCCACACCTGTTAATACAAGCATTGCCACAGTAAACATAGCTTGAACAAAATACCAGGTTAGAATATCAAATAAAGTCAGTATAAAATCACAATAGAAGTGCGGGAGATGAAGAAAACTGAAAGAAGAAGCACGCTGTGCTGAAATCAGTGATTTAGATTGTAATTGCATTATTCTCAGTAAAAGCAAAGCAATAATAGTTTTGTTTAATTATATATTTCAAAGTGTCCTTTTTAAAAAAAGCCTATTTCTCTATTTATTTCTTCAAGGAGTGATTTGAAATATTTACTACCAGACAGTACCTAATTTTAGGTTTTAAGTGCTTTAACAGCTCTATGAAATATGATCAGCAGCTGCAATATAGAAGTATGCTGAATAAACTCTCCTTATAAAAAGGGAGACCTGTTTTACCCTGAGTTCATAAAATCTCTACTTTCGAGAAAGAAAAAGATAATACGGAAAAAAAAAAAGCGGTTGCGTCCTACAGCGTTTGACAGAAATTCCAGGAATTTCTTTCTTCTTTTTGTAGTAACTTTTCTATTTAACAGAGGAAAAAGCAGTCTACATTTTAACACTGGAGGATTGCATTGAACATCATGCAGTACCACCAGGTCATCAAGGAAACAGACAGGTACCTTTCCCATACCAAATGCCAGTGGCTAACATTGGTTAATTCTAGAACTGAAAGGTAAAAGCTGCATAAAGTTTAAAGAGTAGCTCTCAAAGCTTGCATCAGAGGCTAAAAATATGTAACAGGATACTATCTATAGCTGTATTTCTAGTTGCCTTGTTTGAAACATTTTAACTGGGAACTGCAATTAACTGGAAACTCGGTTTTCTACTCGTTAAATTCCTCATTGAGACTTTGTCTATCCCATTGGCATTATCCATACAGCAGAATAAATTTACATTGCAAAGTGTTGTGAAGCCATTAAGGAATACAAATCCAGCAAGAGTATCCTTCAACTAAATTTATTAGCAGTACAACATATACATATAACACTTTATAACTGCATATGAACTATCTGAACAAAGATACATAAAAGATTAGCCAGCCTACTCCTTCATTTTTATTAAATTTGACTGAAGAACATTTGGTAACAGAAATACCAACATTTTCAAGGGAAAGCAAGAAGAGTTGTTTCAGACGTAGCCCAACTAATGTTAGATGTCAAACGTACAGGAAGAGTCACGGGGAAGAGGCATAAATGTCAATCTGTATTTCCACTTGACACACAGTACGATACATACCCTAGGCATGCAAACATTTGTTATACGGCAACATTTTCAAAAATACTAAGAGAAAAAGCCAAACCCCACAGTAATTTTACAACACTTCTCTTCCGAGCGCTAAGGAGACGAAGCAATGATACAACCCGAGCTTTAATTCACTCTTCAAACAACAAGTAAGCGCCGAGGTCACCCCCACACACAGTATTTACCATACAGCGGAGACGCTTGCTTTGTATACTCCAAACTGTTGATTAGTTCATCTTAGACACACTTTCTAGGCTAAGCAAGCGAAGGACCTAAAGCAAAACTCTGAAAACGGAAAATACTGGTTTCTTACTGTTCTAGCACGACTTCATGCTTAAACCCGAGCCGGCCCAGGCGCTCCCTCGTCCGCCCGGCGTGCCTCCCAGGATTTGTGCCGCTAGCCGCTATTTCGCATCGCCCCTGGCCCCAGGAGCGCCGGCCCCCGCCTGCGCCGCTCTACATCCTGCCCGCGGGATAACGGGAAGGCAGCACCGTCCCTCCTTGGCTCTCAGCGGCCGTTTCATAAATGTAAGTGAAACTTTAGATGCCAATTACGGACTGGCAGCGGGGCTGCCGTGGGATGCCGCTCTCGCAGCCCCGGGTGGGTGCCGGCCGGCGGCCCCGGGGCCAACCCCCCCCTC
>VZZY01017159.1:149837-223034 GCA_013400335.1 Eurystomus gularis
CGCCGCTACCGGGGCGGGCGGGAGGCGCAGGCTGGCAGCCGGCACGGCTGGCGCCTGTCCTCGGGCTTACCCCTGCAGCCACGGTAACAGCCAGAGGTGAGGGCTAAACCGCGGGGACTGTCATCTGGAGAGAGGCGGAAAGTCCGGCTGGACAAGTAAAAAGTCACCCCCTCCTGCCCGGAGACCGGGTTTTTTGAAACTAAACTCGCGTGGGAGCGGGGGTGAAAGTCCGTCTCTGCCCCGCCATGGACGGCTCTGCTGCTCCTTCCCATCACGTTCGTTTTACAGCAACTTTTGTCATCGGCCCAACACGAAAAGAATGCTAAGTAAACCCTAAACACAAGCACACGCACACACCCATCTCCACGGACACACGCACATGCGGCCGGGAACCGGTTTCCTCCACCTCTGAGCAGAAGGGGTGGGAGGGAGACGCGGGGACGGGGAAGTCAGAGAGACACTCACCTTCTCGCTGCCGGGATATGCCGCTACCTTTATTTTAGGGCGGCTCCTTATTTATTTATTCTCGTCCCTTCTCCGAGCCGAGGTTCCCCTTTTGCACTGTTCCTCTAGCAAAAACAGGACATCCCCTCTACAAGTCGTCCGCCCCCCCATCCCCCCCCCCTTTCTCCACACATAAATAAAACTCGGAGCAAACCGGGAGGGGAGACTCGGGGCGGGGGGGATGGGGGGGAGGTCAATGGAAGAGGAGGAGGAGGAGGCTGGTACAGGGAAGCGAAACCCTCCTCGCACTTCAGCGAGCGTAACTAGTTACCTCTCACGCACAGGCACGTAGAAAGTTTCCCTGCCACGGGACGGGGCTTTGCTAAGAGAAGGTAACCCCCTCCCTCCCAAAAAGGTCGTCCCGGGAGCGGGGAGGTAAGGGGCGAGGAGCGCCGGAGCCAGCGCTGCCCTACGGCACCGCTTTGCACTTGTGCCGGGAGGAGCGGCCGGGGCTGCGCCCGGCGNAGCCTCGCAGCCCGAGGCCTGGACTCTTCACCTTCGCTACTCCCCGGCAGCTGCAGCTAGCAGTGGTGGGAGCAAGGAAGGAGAGGACCCTGAAGGGCATGGGTCGCAAGCCAGCCCGTGGTTGGCTAAGGCCAATCCACGCGAGTACAGGTACTAAAGTCTGCGCTTCACATTTTGTTTCTTCTACAATGAACCAGCAGCGTAAAGTAATCCTGACTTTGGGAGAGTTGGAAGTATATGAATGGTCAAGGATGACCAAGTGCTACACAACAGGACCTGTTCCCGTACCCTTTGGCAGGAAGCATTTGTCTCCTTCTCGAGCTGATCAGTGTGGATGGCGACGAAGTCCCTTCCTGCTTTGAAAGCACTTTTCTGCTGGAAATTCAGATGCTGTGTTTGGGCCTCTTTGCTACCTAGTGTAGGGAAGCAGAAGAAAATCCCTAGTTGCTTAGTTACCTTTCATACTTGTATCCTTCACCTTGTATTATCTCCTGAGTATTACTTCACTGAGTGGATTGTGTCACCCTCTTTCTATCAAGTTAACTTAACTCTCCAAGGGGGTGTAAGTCGAAAATTGAAGAGGAAGCCCTATAATTAAAGTTAGGCCCTATAGCTGGAAAGAGATGTGAGACAAAAGTCTTAGTTTTCAGACATACTGAATGTCAGAAGATTTTGAGGTCAGCAAATCACATGAAATGAGGGGGGAAAAAAGTACAGATTTGTGAAGATTCTTTCCTACCTGCCTTGTTTACTTTGCATCTGGTGATACTACTTAAAGCAGAAACTCACTCAAGCCATCTGCCTTCGAATTTCATAATTAGCATTCAACAAATTGTACTAACATGGTCATCTTTCTCCTTAATAATTTTCGACTTACCATGACTAAATCTTATTGAAAACAAGTCTATAAAAACCTTGTATTTGCTGCCCTGAGAGAGTCGCCACTCAGAAAGAGAACAGACTTGGAAAACTCTTTTGACCTACACAAATACAGCTAGAAAAACATTTAAAGTAAAAAGTCCCCAAAAGCCAGCCTTCAAATTGACATACTGTAGGACAAGCCAGAAATATGAAGTGAATTTTGAGGCTGGGAGTTTAGAGAGTAATTGACTGGGGGGAAAACTCAGATTTGCAGGAATAATTGTGATTGACAGCCCTGCCACAGAGTAACAGCCATGACTAACGCCAGCACCCATCTTGCTAGCAGTCTCCTTCTGTAGAGAGAGGACTTGTGTGAACAGCAGTGGTCCAATGTGAAGTACTCGAACACGATAATAAAGGTTTTCTGAAGTCTGGTCTCCTTCCACTTTACTTTAGTGAAGTGATTCCTGTTACAGGGAACAGTCCCCTAGTAACATGGGTTGTTTTAATAGACGTATCACTGTAAAGCAAGCTTTTAACCATCTGTTGCACCCTCTCTTAAACTGTAAGATGCAATTATGTGTGATCTTTGTTCGGTGTAAAATGTTTCAAATTGAAGGAAGGATGGGAGAATTGCACTGCTGTTACATGGTACAGACCCAAGGCAAGTCTCCCTTTAAAGCGCTTGCTTGGTCTTGCTGTCATTGAACCATGTTGCTATTTTGCTATTGATTTCAGTAAGAGTGGGCAGGTTCACGCATGAAACTAATGAGCATTTGGCCTGGGTCACATGTGCCAAAGGAAGTCCTGCAGAAACTAATCTCGTAACCAAACACTAATTTTTCACAGTGATTTATTGTAAATATGACTTTCACTGGTTGGCATTAAATGATGATTTTGTTTAAATCAGTGTCTTTGGGCTAAGGTAAATTCCACTGAGCTCAGTGGAAGTGATTTCAGAAGGTGGCCAATCCAAAATCTAGTACAATATACTGAGTCATATAAATGACTCTGTGTGACCATATAGAGCCCTGCAGGGAGAAGGTCATGCTAGAAATAGTCCTAACAGAGCCCAAGGAAGGGCTGTAGGATCCACTTTTACACAAGAATAGAGGAATAATACCTTACCCATTTAAAGCAACAGGGGAATGTAAGTAGGCAGGATGTAATTATCTAGATTGGTATTTGGCCAGGCCCTCCTACACTTGCAAAAACTACCATAGTGTGTTTAATGACCGCAAGTGCTTGGTATCCTTGGTTTTACCTCTTATATAAAGGCTGCACTTGTGATCATATACTTTATGCTGGTTCAATACTGAGTCAGCAGAAGAATGTTGCCCTGCACAAATACCAGTTCATACAGTAACTCGGAGGTCTTCCATGCAAATACTATAGACCCAACCCTACTTACCTTGTGAAATCTCATGAGATTACAGCTGTAAGTAGTATGTATGGTTCCAGATAATCGTGTTTGCATATGTTACTACAAACAATGGACTTTATAAATGGATCTTTATAAATAATTTGGAAAGGAAACCAATATACTTTTATGTTGCATCTCAGTGATAAAAAGGTTTTGCTGTTGTTGTTGTTGTTTAAGCAAAGGGATTATACTTAGTTATTCTGAGAAAATCTAATGACAGACAGCCAGTATTTTGGCAGTGTATCATTATTATGATTTATTGAAGTGCCTACCATATGCTGCATCCAGCTTAGGTACCTGTTGTAAGTTTTGTTTTACAAAAGCAGGACTTACAAATCTGGTTTCTTATTTTCAGGTTCAACTATGAAATCCTAAAGTGTGTTTATTAGGCAAAATTTGCTGATCTGTATACTTAAGGTTATTATTGGTGCTTCATGGCTTTATAGTCATAAAAAGAAAGAATGAATGGGGGTTCTTTTGCCCTGGTTATCAGATTTCAGGTTTAAAAAGAAGGTGACGCACCCTTTTCAGTAATTTGACATGCAGGGTTCAGCTGTGGGTTCAAAAGCAGGTTACAACTGGCTAGTCATTGTGATCTTGAAGTGCCAACTGTGCCTTTAAGTATGTTATATAACCTATTTTTGGTTTCAGTTTTCAAGTATGCCATCATTTCAGTGTTATTTGGATTTCCATATATTTTTTTAATCCAAACAAATCTGACCTCAATCATAAGGTTACATGGCTCCAAATAGCCGAGCTTTTCTAATATTTTATTTTGAGTGCCTACGTTCAATACTTCATCACATAGATATGTGTTGCGGGCAGTGCCAAATGCGGTGCCAGGGGTGTCCTCAATTATCTTCAGTGCTTACCAGGAGAGGGCTCTGTTCTGCATCCCGTACACAGGCAAAGTCCCACTTAAATTAGTGCAAGTTTTGTCTTTAAAGCTTGCTTGAAGCGAAGCTAAGTGCTTAGGAAAACCTGCATTCTTCAGCTGGCTGTGCAGGTAGAATGAGGTGTGCTTGATAATTTAAATTTTCATCTTGCAATTATACTGGGATCATTTTTTCCTTTCCTGGGAGAGACCCACTCTGCTTCCAGCAAGATACCATATTCCTTCATGTTTCATGGAATTATCATGAAGTTTCATTTAAGTAATATATGGAGCCTACTCAGGGAAAATGCTGGGCCATTGATTTTTTAATTTATTTTTTTTTTTTTACAAACCATGAGTTCCCTGGAACTGTGGGATACAAAAGCTATATCTGCACTGATTGTGGCCAGTACACAGATCTGTTAGCTTGCATCTTGGCATGGTATTACTCTCACCAGTTAGTGTTTTCCTAAAAAGTGTCCTGGTACAACTCAGGCTATAGTATGGGCCAAGGACTATTCCTGGTGCTTTGTCTGGTTCAGGCATCCTGTGCTGGAGAATAAGAGTGTTTATAGTGAGAGTTTTAGCCTTACAGAAACACTGCTCTGGCAGATGGCCTTAGGGCAGAGGAGCAATCTCCAGACCATTTCCTAGTGCAGATGAAGCCTGAAAGTCACTCTTTGACCTGTTCCAGGGACAACACTGGGTCAGGTTGATGAAGAGATGGGAGAGCTCTCAGGGCTGACTTTAACCTCACCTTCAGAGCCTCTGTCACTGGAGGAGGGCTGAGGGTGTGTCCCACATCCATCCATGTTTATTCTGGACATAGAACCTTGCTTCAGATTTCATTTAATCACAAATAAAATAAAGATCATTCCTTGGATAATTCATAAAAATGTCAACATTTTAGTCTGTTTCATTAAACATTAGTTCTGCTGCTTAGTATAATTCCTTTGTATTTGCTTTTTAATCAGTTTCACATTAAATGTAGTTTCCTCACTTTCTCATTACTTCTAGAAATCATCCATCTTTTAAGACTTCTCTCTGCTTATTTATACCCATGTACAACATTCTTCAATGGAATAACTTTGAGATGGCCACCATATTATTTCTATAAGTCTATTTAAAGTGTCCTCAAATTCTGTGAGACATAAACTCCAGCATTTTGAACATAGTTTTTGCTTAAATATATAGATAGCTTAAACCAAATTTTACTTAAACCAATTTTACTGTCACTGGTCAGAAACAGTTTGCGTAAGAGAGTTTATTAGTCAACTATCAGACATGTCGAGGTTTCCGGTGAAGCCAATGGAAAAGCATTCATCAATGTCATTGTCAGCAGGCTTGAGCTTGTTATGCAATAAACTCAAACAGATTCATGCCAAGAACTTTTTACTACACTGTAGCATCATATTGTTGCTGTATTGCATTATAATACAATAACATCTATTCAGTAAAGAATAATTGGCCATGAGCTTTTTCACATCTTTTATAGAAGCAAAAATGTCATTGCCAAATGACGCTACAAATGACATTATATATTACCGTTACACTAAAAATAACTTTATTTCTTCCAGAAGTATGTTTGAATTTGATTATCATAGTAGTATGAGATTAAATGAAGCTCAGGCAATTTCACTCATTTATTTGCAGGTGGTGTGCAATAGAGGAAGGAAACAGAAAAACTATAAAATGACAAGCAGAGATTCAAAAAAGTTATGTCAAAGAGTGTTTTCAGAAAACCTGCTTTATTTCAAAGTACAAGTTCCTTTCCCTTGTTGAAATGTTAAATTCAAAAGCCTTAGACATTTCTAAACTTATAAATTACTGCTCCAAAAGTATATGTAGATTTAAGCTGCTAGTTTAGTTACAGCACTGTGAGTATAGTAGTAAGTAGAAAGCTGGACATAGCATTTAGGGGTAATTACCCTTCATTTTCAGAAAGTAGTGCAATGTTGTCTTGTGTTGGGATATTCCTGACCAGATTCTTCAGGTGTTAGTTTCTGTGAACCACTCATCCTTAATCTCAGAGATATTGATTAGAAATAAATAGTTTACATTACTTTAAGGACATTTCAACAGAAGTTGTAGAGGGCTGTTTTGTACATCACTGTGAGTTAATCTTGAGGGCAAACTCCTTGTTAAATCATTCTTTACGCACTGAAATCTTAAGACATCCAGCAAGAGGTAAGTTTGTTCCATTCTGGCTGTGAAGTAATAAATGTACTCTTAAAGAATCATTAATGTTCATGGCTTCTGCATTCTTCCAATGGGTCTAGCCTGTTTAAGTAATATATTATTAGCTATTAATGTAGTTATTATATTTACATTTGGTTACTTATTAAGGTTTACTCATAATTTATACATTCTGCTTGGAGTTCTTATTGCGCTCTGTGAACACACAGGCAAGCACGGACCCTACCCCAGGGATCTTACCAGCTAGCCTCATGTAAACCACACAAAAGAAATTACTAATATGATTTCCTCTGACATGATGATCCACCAGTTGAAGTCAATGGAAAGGAGCATTTCAGTTTAGTATTAACTGGAACATACCTTCATGCATATCTGTTGCTTTTGTGTGGACATTATTACTGTAATTACACTGCACTGAATATATGATGGAACAAACTTTCAGCAGAGAAGCAGGTAATCATTTGATGTATGTTCTGAAACCACCAGCTCCAAACTAGAAGCAAGATAAGAAGATGCTTCTATGATCCTATTTAAGGCCATATAGCCTTATTTCAGCTAACTGAACAATGTTGAGCTACCTGGACATCAGTCAGCTGATTTTCTCCAATCAGACAAGTAGAGATCTTGTGCCTTCTCAGTTCCATTGCTAGGGGAGAAGAGCTCATCAGACAGTTGCTATGTGTGATTGAGTATTGCTGCAATGGCACATGTACATCTTCCTCTCCATTGATTTGCAGCTGGGCAACAGCAGTTTTGGGACAGGAAAAGGACATTTTGACACCAGTCACCAAAGCAGTTCTGAGTAGGTTTAAACAGGAGGCAGAGCGTCATCAAAGTAAATGAGCTCTCTTGAACCTTTATCCTTCCTCACCACTTCCCATTATATTATTCTTTTCCTAATAAATGCTTTGAATTTTTTTTAAGAACTAAAACCAAATGGTGTACCTTTTGCCACAGATCCTAAGTTGTTCTGAAACTTACAAGGGGTTCCTTTGGCTCTGGTTTCAGAGCATCTTTGCTATTGCAGTGAAAAAGAGAGGGTGGAGGAAAGGGACACAAGGGATGTGGACCCCAGATGAGAACAAAACAGTTAATTTAAATCTCCCTTCCTTGCCCTATGGTACACATCCTCATTAAAAGACATACAGAGTTCTTTTCCTCTTCATCTTGTGCATTAGTTGACTACACTTGGGACTGGCTGTGAATGTGAGTACCTTATTAGCATTTGAATGACCTGTACTGCTGTGTAAATGAGACTGAAGATTGAACTTCATGTCAAAATAAAAAAAATATACATAGCCTACAAGGTGGCAGCCTGTGTTTCATTTTCCCTGCCCCATATCCTGTTCTGGGAAAACTTTTCTCCACTTCTGACTTAATAAAAGCATATGCACATTCTGAGCTTTTAAAAAATACATATATTTTTATTATTCACACTTTTGAAGCACAGAGAGGGACCAATCTAAAGGGCCTAAAATCTGGGCAGAGTTTTGCTCTGGAAATAATTATTTTTGTTCAGAACTATTGATGAGGTGATTACCTAAGAGTTCAGTGGTAGGAAATTGAAGAGGAGGCAATTTCTGGGTTTTGAAAGATCATCAATAACGAGTGAAAACAAGTCAGGTTTCTCCATGGATTGTTTACACAAGAGTGGTTGTTGATAAATGAACTTCAGATTGGGTAGTAGAGGTACATAGTATGCAAAGTGTAATAACAGTTTTACTTCTCAGAGCCTGTGAAGACTGCGTAATTTACAGGCAGTTTACTTAACTTTTGCAAACAAATAGTAAAATCCTTATACTAGTCCTCATCATCATGTATCCTGTTAATAATGTTTTTCTTTTTCTTTTCTTTCCTTTTTTAGCTTGTATCAATTTTCCTTAGGTTTTGTTTTTGCCAACAGGCAACAACTTTGAAAATAACTCTGTTATGAATGGAGTTTAGTATTACCTGCTTGGACGGGAGGGGGAATTAATAAATAAATAGTTCCATATCTTAGGTAATATGTGGTATCATGGCTTTGCTCTAACAGTGTAGTAGTTAAGGCATGATTTTACCATGGTTGGCAGCAAGAGGAGATGCTGTGTCAGTTATATAAATACGCAGTTAGTTATGCAAAGTCACAGATGAATTGACTTCGATGAATTGGTAGGGAGGAGGGGGCCAGTGCTGGAGCCCTCCCTTCACTCTACCAGGTTCCAGGTGATGTTGCAGAGATGTTTTCCCACATTTCTTCCTGGTACCTTCACTTCTGAAGATAATTGGTAATGGCATCTATATCAGAGTGCCAGGAGAAAAGCAGGAATGTTCTTGTATCAGATTTGCTTTTACCTATTTGAAAGTTTGAAAAACATTTTGTCATGATGGAGGAGTTTCAGGAGGAAAAGATTAACAGAAGGCAAGTGAAGTAGTTAGTATGCTCAAGTATCCAGGATCCTTCTTACTTGTCCTGTTTGGTGTCATGCATACTGCTGTAAAGAATCATAACATGAAACAGGATTTGAAGGGAGAGGTACTGCTGAAGTAATTAATGCTTTCTTAAAACAAGGGAGGTTTGAGTCAAGGTTTGTTTCAGCAGTTATTCTCAAGTGGAACAGTCTGGAAGAGCAAAGCAATATTGCCCTGGCATACTGCCAGGTGACAACCAGGAAGGATGAGTGCTGCTAGTTCCCTATAGAAGAGGTAAATTTCCTCCATCAGTAAAAAAAACAAAACCAACTTTCTCAGCCTGTATAGGTAGAGATGTGGTGAGGTTTTTCCCCTAATGTTACTAATATTTTAATGAAAATTAGATTAAGGAAAAATAATCTCTATAATTTTAATTCTAGGAAGTACTTGACAATTAAAATTCTTACAGATTTTAATGATGGAGAAACAGTCCTGAAGAACAGACTTCAATGAGGTCTTCAGTGAGAGAGTGTTCTTGGTCTGAATGCTTCTGAGGTTCTGTAGTAGTTGCAGCCTGTATTATGTTCTGCAAGAAATGCCCATAGGAAGAGGAATTGCACTCTTGTAACAGCTGAGTTTGGAAATATTTATAATGTTGAGATAACAAGGTGTTGACATTGGCCTATATTTTTTCTCCTTGTGATCATGTTCCGTTTGAAGTGACTCAATATGTATCATATTTGTATTGCAAACACATCGGTAGTTTGTACACAAATGCTTGAGAGATTTACTGTCCATATTATATTTAATTCTCTAAATTATATATATGTTTACAGTTAAATTAGAACTTTGTGGAAATTTAGTAAGATCAATAGCTTAATAATACTTCACATTTAGTAGAATTTCATTTAAGATTAAGCCATCATTCTTAATGCCTTAACTTAGTCTCTTGAGAACTGCCAATTCATTTTCTGGTTTCTTTTTTCTCTGGATTATTTTAGTTTTAGTTCTGGTGTCTCCCACTTACTTTGTAAAATAATTCCAGCAATGTAGAAGCTGCATTTTAGTAAGGGAATACTTAACAGTTTTTTGAGATTTCCCTGGCTTTTTATCATATATCAGTGATGTAAAGTTTATTCCTTGTAATATGCATAAATATTTCTAGCACTATTTTACAGAAAACAAGGAAACAAAGCATGAATTATTCTTATTAGGGAACCATACAGAGTCTGAGTTTGACAGACCTTGCAGAGGTCCAGAGCTTTGGTTACCCAGGTACCTGATATCACAAGGCTGTAAACAAATTCTCTGTCTACAGAAGAATCAGGTAGACAATGTTGTCAGTGAGACTTCTTCCACCTCCACAGGAACCCTAAGCTAATATTTAACCCAGTGCTTGGGCAAGTTGTAAATATTAAATATATGAAAAAAACAGACATACCTAAAGTCAAGAAAAGAGGAAAAAGAAAACTGCAGATATGTAAAAGAAAAGAATATTTAAAACATCTACAGGCTTAGTGGTTGTTTCATGCTATATGTTGATTAAAGTTACACTAAAATTACTGTAAGAGAAGGGTAAGTCTGCAGCATTGGAAGTCTCTGATTTAAAAAAAAAAAATCAACAACTTCCATCAACTGTAATACTGTCTTCCTGACATCATGGTGGTTATCATCTGACAGTGTTATTCTGGAAACCAGAAATTGATTGCTACCCTCAGGTCCCATCTCACTGCCCTGTAGTAACTGGGGTTGGGGAACCTGTGAGAAGAATACACTGCTGTCACTCAGCAGTGGTCTTTCTGGATAATTAAAGAGGAGCATCAACAAGCTCTGAAAAGAATCCTGTCAGCCCCCATAAATTAGAATAATGCAATATATGACATGAATCCTGAGGAAAGGTTTTTAAAGAAAGAAAAAGCAAAGTAAATTCCCCACAGGGATAATAGGATGGTCCTGCAGAGGCAGCTTTAGTGATGCTGAACAAGGTGCTGTCTTTTCCTAGCTTCCATATCAAAGCTTCATACGTATCACAGAGATCTATACAACTCAAATTAACACTGCTATGGAAAAACAATAGAGACTTCCAGATTTATTCTTGCTTTGGGAAATAAAATGCATATCAGTCCAGCGTGAGGCTCTGTTATATTGACTGCTGTATGACCATCTAATGAAAAGGAAAGAACCTTCCAGCAGAGCTTCAAATTTAAGGGTGTAGAAAAAAAAAGATAGGCTAGTTAAAGTACTTCCTCAGAGTGAAACAATTCCTCAGTACCAGTACCTGGAGCAGAAGCCATGCCTCCTGTCAAACCATATTGGTCCTGTGGTACATCCTGCACTTTAAGTATGAGAAGTATAATAATAAGTAGGAATTTTCATTCTCAAATTATTAGGTTATTTTTTCTAATTTCCTGAGTTACAGAATAAGCTGGTTTCTCCCTCTTCCCAAATGTAAAATGATCTTCTGTTCTGTATTCTATAAGTGTCATGGCCCTCCAGGCTTCCTTGCTGTTACAATTACCATTAACTGCTAGCATAAATCCACTGAATGAGACTGCACATAGGGCAGAAGAAAAACTACTATAAGTAGTGACTGTAGCCTTGTGTAAATAAGTATAAATATGTATAAACTGATTTAACAAATCACAAGGTTAAAAAAATTGTAACTTATGTAGGTGAACCAGGCAGCACTTCATGGCTTGAGCCATATGCTGCAGTACACTTGAGCGTTAAGAGAGAGAGATCTCCATTTCTGATGAAAGCATATAACTAAAGAAAACACCACAATTTATAAAGGCCTCTTCCTTATTCTTCTCACATACATCCTTTGAGGTACCTACCTTTTTTGAGAGTGAAGAAAAATGGAGCAACTAATAAAATGAGAAAATGTCCATATCTAAGAGAGGCCTCATGAAACTAGGGGTACTTGGCTCCATTCATCTTGTATTTCTGTTTGAATGATGGAGGAAAGAGGTTAGAGGATTAAACAAATAGTGAGAGTAAAAATATGACTGCTGTGTATTAATTTGCAACTAGAGGGTGTTTTTTGGGTAGTTTTTCAAAGCATTACCAACTTGCCCAAGAAGCTCGAAAGGTCAAGACAGCTTGTATAGTCAATAGTGCACAAGAGACTTAAGAAGCTGCTGAGAACTGGCTCCTCAGCCTGACTGACAGGGTACCTATTTCCCTTGGTTAACTGGAAGATTGTCTTCAGCATAATTTAAACTCACACTTCTTCAATTGCAGCAAAATAACTTTACCACCCTGCTGGAAAGCTTATCTAAATAGCTGCTTCTACTGAAAATCTTGACTGGAGTCCTTAGTTACATCGTCACTACCTTCCTATTATTGCTGGTACCAGATTATTTTGTTTTTTCAAATACTGATGTTGATTCTGATTAAAGATGAATTTTGTATCCCAGTCATTCTAGTTCTTAAAATCTGGACTGCACTGAGAAGGGCTATATTTGGTTCCTATATGTACAATATTTAATATTCTGGTACATATTCTAGTCTTCTTATTGAAGCTGGGCTTCCTACCATTAAAAGTTGCCCTAAACAGTCTCATTAAAAATCCTTTTAAAGCCTTTTAAAGACAGCAACACATAACTTTTAATGTGGAAAAAGCTCTTGAAAGCATGCAGTCCTAATTGTTGGTTTAATCTAATTTTTCATGTGGTGAATTAATCATTTGTAATTTTATGAACACCAAAGGTCCAGAGTGTTTTTCAGCCTCCGTAAAAGTCTTTGTTTTGTTTTTATGAAATATAGCAGAGATTATTTACTACTACAGCTGTTCAGCCTTTTGTTTTCTTTCAGTTTCCATCTCCGCAACACATCTTTTTATTTTGCCCTTCAACACAAAAAGCTGTTTAGTTTCCATCCATTCACTGAAAAGTCTAACTGGAAAAGATTTTTATAAATTCTCCTTCTCCTTCTTTTTTTCATCTTTATTTTAAAGTCAGACAGTTAAAAAAATACAACTAGCAAAGTCACCATGAATTGTTTAAATATGAATAAAAAACATATAGCTCACTTACATTTCACTTTTATGTAAAAAGCATATGCCATCTTTAAAGAACTGAGAACTTGAAAGTGTTATTTGCTCACTGTCCGTAGCGTAAATAGCTGTAAATATGTAAAAGTTTGCAGTCAGGAAGCCTACAGAGCATATACTAGCTAAGGTCTTCTGGTATTGTTTTTATATTTATAAACTCACTACTAACTTAATGCTTTGCCATTATTTCTCAGAAGAAAAAGATTAAACCAAAGACAAAGGATTTATGCAATAAGGCAAAACAGTAGAGACAGTTCTTGAAAATAATACTTGAATGCATAGTATACCTTATACTTTGGCTCTTGAAGTTCTTTGGTATTAAACTGTTTCTCAAATACTTCTGCAATATAGAAAAGAGTGGTCCTTTTATTAGCTTGAGCAAGAGTACCAACAAAATTTGTATGTGATTAAAGGCAGGACTGTGCAAATAACTTTTCTTAAATATCTTTCTTTGCCCATTAAGTAATGTAGTAAAAATGTTGCATAAGTGGTGCCCTCCCAGTCTTCAGCTCTCCTGAAATTATATCGGTTCCATCTTATATCACAGTGGCCCTTGCACTAGGGCCTGGCATTATATTTTCTGTCCCCAGTCATCACTTTCACCAGACTCCAGGATACAGGAGTATTTCTAGCAGAAGGTTTGGAAATATCGGGAGGTCTGAAAAGGTCTGCTAACTTTTCTGGAGTGAGGGACAGAGCTACTGCCCTGAAAACCATACTGAGACGGCCAGTCAGATTTTGCTAGCTATTTGGAGAAGAGGATACTCAGGACCTACAAAGCAGCAGTGGACTGTGCATTTGGAAGATGAGCAGATGTTGATCAGTAAAACAGCCTGATCTTCTACCAAAACCCAATCCAGATATTTCGATAGCTTTAGTTACATTAGCTCTTTTTCTGTGAACAGTCTCCTAGATTTCAGTGGATCTCCTCAGACTGTCTTACAGAAGCATGGCAGAGGCTGGCACAGGAGATAATTTCTTTTAAATCTCCACTTTATTTCTAAATTCCTTTCTTCTTGGAGTATGTTAAACACAGTACTATGTCTTTATTAAGGGAAGCTTCATCATGCCATGGTGGAATTGTGAAAACAAACTTCAGAGGTATATTCTTAATGTTGCAAAGCTTCACCACCTCTTCACTCTTTCTAGTAAGCAAGTCTGAAACTGCTGAGTTGTGAAGGAAGATTCCACATTAGAAAACAGCACTGAAACCATTAAGACAAGTGCTAGAGACTACATTTGGCAATTTTATTAGTATGTGCTTGCAGAGGGAGAAAAGGATGTCCCAGCACAGAAGGGGAATCTTAGGTTCCAGGGAACCCTTATTTCTTAAGTTTCCCTGATACTGATGAAACCTGAGTTTATGGAAGAAACCAATACCTTAAATAGTGATTTTTTTTCGTACTACATATGATCCATAATACTTAGAAAGTAAACAACGAAAGCCAGAACCACCTATCAGCAATCATCAGAGAAAAGAAATTGGTGTAACACAGCAACTCTGAAAAAATAAATGAAAACCCAACCACTATATGCATTTAAAAACACAGGTTAGGAAGTCCTGGGCAACATAATAATCAAAGGCAGAAATTCCATTGAATTCTTTTGGATCGGAATTTCACTCATTGGGAACTTTGAGTAAGCAAAACTAAGTCACGTATGTACTAGCTGGACCAAGACGTTGTGATTTACAGTTGTGAAAGTGCCATGCCATTGATGGATCTGCATATGTATAGTGCAAATTTTATATGTATTTTAGATAATATAGATAGTCGTAGATCATTCCATGTATTATATGAATAGTGAAATCGAAGACAAATGTAACTAAAGTTATTGGAGTATATCAATGGGAGGTATATCGCTATTTGGGCCAGTTCTATTTAATATCTTTATCAATGATCTGGATGAGAAGATCGAGTGCACTCTCAGTAAGTTTGCCAGTTGAGTTCTTTTCACCTCCTACACTTGCCAGATTTTGCCTATGTTTTATATGCTTGCAGAGCAGAACTGCAAATACTTTTCTGTGTGGAAAAATTTACTCATTATCAGGGTTTGCAGGCTAAGACCCTTTGGCTGTGAACTGTTGGCAGTGGGGTAGGCTTGGCTTTGGATCCCATGAGCTCCCATGCAGGTTGCTGGCTCAGTATGTATCACAAGCTCTGATGACTTCCTCTTTCTTTCCTAGATCTGCCTATCCAGTGCTGCAACATATTTGCCCCTCTAGCATAAAAGTGTTATGTAAGCATGCACTGTACTAGCCATGAATTTATCACAATACAGAGCAAAAATCGAAAAGAGGGGTTTATAAAAATAAAATCACCATGAAGTACTTACCATCTATTAGAGAGATGCATATGGTGAACAGTCTGCCGTATTTCAATACCAGTGTTACATGTTAAGAACAATCATACTAATAGGAAACCCCATTAAAATATTTTCCCACCACACAACCCTCCAGCCGGAGACTGTTTCAGACAATGGTTTCACTTTTTTAGTAATGATATTCTTAGCAGTCCCATTGTTCTAAACTGGTCCCACAGATATCTAATTTTTAGTAGGATAACAGACATTATTATAACATATCAGAATTTTTAACCAGAAAATTTCCCTGCAACTTTATAGACTTAAGGGCACTATGTTACCATATGTGGTTTCTTGTATTTTTCTGACTACTGTATTCTAGGACTAAACAAACTTTGTCACACCAGCCTTATCCGTGACAGATTTCCACTGCTTGGGGGTGTTTATGGACAAGAAATAGGCAGTCTGTTTTAACTCATCAGAAAGTGAGCCTAATGAATAGGCTTAAAGCCTCATCTGTTTACTAGTATTTTATTATTTGTTAAACTGATTCGTGGTCATTCTTACTATAGCTGTGCCATTCTCACCACTGTACTTAGCTAATGGCCTATCAACATTTCCATGAGAAGCTTTTTTTGCGAAGTGAGTGACTGAGCTGCGAAAATTTACAATAGCAGTGCCAACCAAGAATACTAGTTCCCAGATGTAGTTTGAATTTTTTTATTGGATTTTTAATATGAATGTGTCTATATGAATGCTAGTGAGGAATGTTAATAGCCTTATTTAAACCACATAGACATTGCGCAAGTTTCAGCTTACTGTTGCTTAGCTGGTGCACCTCAGGCTTCACAGGCAACACCTCTATTATTTCAGTTGCCAGGTTCTTTTAAACAGCAAGGTGCCTTCAGTCAAAAAACAGGGATCTACTATCCACTTGAAACTGGTCCCAAGTATGCTCAAAAGGTTCACGAACATCATGATGAGCCTATTCAGACAGCGGTGCCAAATTTTCAGCCGTTGGGGACTTCCTGATGTTTATTAGTCTTATTCCAGTGTCATGCGATGTGCAATATGAGCTGCTTCGTGATGACAGCAAACTCCAAAGTGGCATCATGAGCCCTCTGGGGAACACAGACATCATTCGTTTTATTAAGGACCTGGCTGGGACCCATCACGTCCTGCCCACTTCTTATTTAAGAAGAAATATCTATGTGCTTTTCCTTCCCTCTTTCTTTAAAAACTGAGTGCTGTAATCAGTCCTGAATACTTTCCTACTACTACTGAAAGTAAAGCCTGTCAGGAAACTTCTTCAACTCTTACTAGAGCGGAAATATTTAGGAAAATAATATTTCACAGCAACCACAATAGCCCAATCTGACTGGAGGGCTCTACAGTTGTACAGCAGTACACCTGTACACCTGTACAAAGCAGAGGCAGTGGTGCTAACAGGAGCAGAAGAGTAAAACTCCTTTGATGTTCCTTCCCTGAGTTAATCTGCATCTACCGAACATTTCAATACAACAAAATGGTTTTGAAAATACAGGTTCTCATTAAGCTGCTGGGATAGCAGTTTACCTTGGGATATCATAATGTTCTCCCAAAACATGCCCTGACATAATCCAAACATGAGCTACCATGGCTCAAATCCATGTCAAGTAACTTGCTAGTTCTTGGCCATGACGGGGCAACACTTAGGCCCATACTCTGTCACTGCTTTGTGCAGGTGTAGCTGTTGAGCTCCAGCTCAGTACTTTAGGAGATGGCCCCCTGAAACGACGAGTAACCACTGCTGTCTGCTGCAAAACACATGGGACTGGCTCCCGAGCAGTTGGCTTTGCTGACTTCTGCAGGGCACTCAGACCTTCTCTGGGTAGTATCTTGCAAGTTTACTCTCAAAAGATGTTTCCACACTAGGTTTTGATATATTGTTGAAAATGGCTGTCTGGATTATACTGATAGTTAAACTGTCCTTGGCACTGCCTAAATTGCTTATATAGTCAAAATCCATTGATGACAACATATGGCTGTCTTATATGGCAGATTATACCTGGGGGCACTAAATATCACAGAGTCAGGCCCCAGATGTAAAACATGTGAGAAGCAATCATCTCTTTCTTTATATGTTGTCTATGGTATATACAATTTGTGCTGCTTGATACGATTTGACATTTAAAAGAAATAAAATGGGGCTAATTATTATATCTAAAGCAGACTGAAAATATATCAACGCGCAGATAAAAAATTAATTTGCATCTCTTTCTAAATTATTTAAAAAGATTGCTCTAAAATGCACTATCTCAAACTATTAATTTCAAAATGAGATTCAAGCAAGCATAAGGCTGCATTCACCTTTCTTGCTTGAATTTGATAACACTTTCAGGCTGAACATTCTGCAGTATTGATAGTATTTATGGGCATTGAAAGGTAATCTAATGTTCTTATAGGTGGTCAGACTATTCAATTGTTGTACACTTGTAATACAAAGGATAAATAAGTACTGGCATCAAATAGAAAATAAGATTTGTTTCATACAATACTATTTCACTAAAGAACTACGATTTTATAAATTGTCCCAATAACTTTCCAAATGAAATTGTGCCCTACGTGACAGAAATTTCAGATTTGAGAAATCAAATGTTTCAATGAGAATTAAGCTACCTCATTTTAATACAAAAGAAACTTTAAAATGGTGCTAGAAGGGCCTTCATGAAGCCATCTAATCCAATAAGTGTAGATTTACATAAGTGCACATGGGGCCAGAAGACTGCTCTTAAAAGACTCGAATCCATCTCCCCTTAAAGTCAATAGAAAGACTTATTTGAATGGGAATTGAAATATGCTCTAGAGCTAGCTACAGTAAAGTGGTAAAGGCTTACTATAAAATGTTGGCCATATTTTAATCATACAGACCCATCTTTTAGAAGGGGCTACTTTGGAGAGTAAACATATCCAGTGGGAAAGCCTTTAGTTCATTCAGCTCTAAATACCTACATGTGATATTCTGGTATGCACTTTTTTATGACCTTCACATTTTTCCCTCTAGAAGGATTGTCTGAGTTGACTAAAGGAGTTAAAAAAACATCCATGATGGTGTAGGATTTCATGGCTGAATGCAAAGATAATTCATTACTATTTTTTTTTTTTTTCCATTCCTGGGTTGAAAAACATCATAAGCTCATTTAAAGTTCATACTCGAAGTTCTTTATTTTTTAAGATGTTCTTTCTGTGATACTTAACGGGTTTTATTATATATTTAGTTGTGGCTGTGTAGATGTTTAAATATATTTTGTTAATTCTCAATATGTGGCTTTTGCTGATGTGAGGACTACTAAATGAACAGTTCATTTAGTTCCTCATTTAATTAGATAAACCATGGCTCAGCAAAACAGTGTTCCCATAAACACTCAGGGATACCTCAAACCTTTTCTCCCTGGAAAACAGCAGCTTTAGTAGGATCATTGCTTAATGTTAGCTGGCTAAGCCCTGACTCTGGTCCCAAGACCACAGAGATGACAAAAGCCTAGGCACCAAGTAAGGTAGTAGAGGATGACATGAGAAATAAACTCCACTTGGGATTTCTTCAGGTACTCCTTGTCACATCAAGTTACATGAAAGGGCAGGCCCATGAAGCGTTTATCAAGACCCCCTTTAGTACAAGGTCTCATATAGGCAGTGTGTCCCTACTATGGCACAGCCCTTCATCTTCTCTGTGACCCTATTTCACAAGTGCAAATAGGAAGCAAATCATAGCTGAAAGTCAGTCAGGAACATGCGTCTTGGAGCCAGAGGGCTTCTCCCATGCTGACTACATGATATAGAGGTGATTCAGAAAGTAGAAGCCAAAAAAAACTGTATTGGAAGGAAACTAAAGGAGGAGGAAGAAAAACAGAGTCAGTGAAAAAAACAAACAAACAAACAAAAAATTATTTAACTGCTGAGTTACACCTTTAGCTTTTGGAAGATGAGAGAAGTTGAAGTGCTCCATTATGCCAGGCTCGCTTGGACACCTTTACTGTCTGCGGCAGCCACAAATGAAGAGTTGCAGTCTTGCCCTGAAAGTGTGGCAACCACATGCGCTGTAGTCGAACAGCAAGCATTGGGAGCCCATGCGAGTCATGGGCCCACATTTGGTAATCCCAGTTCACAAGCTATGAATAAACATGTAATTGATCCCTCTTCCCTGAACAAACTAGATGCCTTCTAGTGTCAGCTTTATGTTAGGAATAAGTTTTTCATTTTCTTCCCAAATATTCAAGGGTTCTTGACCAATTTTGAATAGTTAGGACAACATCATTTAGTTCTTTAGGAATAAATGGAGAATGGTGCTTAATAATGATTTCATAGGCTCTTTTGCAATACTATTCTAATCTTTATTTTTTCTTATTCATAAAAATCAAGATATGGATTTCTATTCAATAGTGGCTTTTTGGTCCTCCTGATTGCTTGTTTTTCAAATGTTAGAACTGTTTTGCTATCCTTGACTGCATTTAAGGCATATTCTGCAAGAGCCTTGGACTTTGGCACAGTCTGAACTGGTTGGAAACAGATCTCCTTCCAGGTACACAGCAGAAAACCCAGCTTGTTTTGGAGACCACTGATGGTGTGCTTCATACTATCAATGTTCAGTGCCTGGGCACTTTTACAGGAAGAAGTTAGAAGTACTAGATACCTACTGCATCTGGTCGGAAAAAAAAGTAGGAGGAACAAATGGATAGAATTTAAAGCCATTCAGGTTGAAACCCACATTTTCAATGTATGGGATGTTTGTCACTGGAATAAATTCCCACAGTAAATAATACCTACACCATTTCCTTATATCTTTCTAAACAAGTCTGGATGCTGTAGTCAAAAATATTAGTTTGATTATTAATTATAACTACATGGAATTATATAATTTATGTCCTTTGGGGGTCATCATCCATTTTAGATGTAAAGTCTATAAATCTTGCACATTTGTGATAATGTAATTATCACAATTAATAATTGTGATAATTTGATAGTTTACTGACAGGTTAGGTTTATGTGAGAATGAAAATTTTAATACAGCTGAGGTTTAGGGATTTGCTTTGTTTTGTTTTAATTGAGGCACCACTTATTCATCTTGAATCTATTTAAATAAAATATATAAGTATTTTTAACACTTTGATGTTATTTGCTCAACTAGCATCTCTCCACATCTTTGCAAGTAGCCTGAACATAATTTACACAGAAATGATAACCAGTTACTGGGTGTAGGAGGAAGCTAGCAGAATCTTTCTAAAGAGGAGGGAAGGCTTTATGCCTGCATCTGTACCACCTGGGTTTTAGACATAGAATGCAACCACAGTGGAGTACTGTTGAGGTTTTCAATGTAAAATGAAGTTCTGAGCCCAAATAGACCTTGCAATGATCAGATAATGTTCTATGAAAGATTTTCGTGGCAGGTCTGGAGGTTATTCCCTAACAGAATACCTCTCAAAGGACAAGACATGCATAAAATAGGTAGAAAATGGAGTATTCTTATCCCTTTACAAAAGGGGAGCTGAAGCACTGGGAGCCTTGCCCCAGGACACACAGGAATTCAGTAGCAAGCTATGAGCAGAATCCATTCCATGCCTTAACAACAAACTTATTAACCAGCATTATTTCTGTTATTGAAAAAAAATTCTGTTATTAAAAACTGTTATAGCAGGTCTAGAAAGAAAACTAAGGGAAATCAATCAAGTTTATCAGTCTGTTTATCTCTTTCAGTATAATTGCTGCTGCTGCAATGTACAAACTCTGAAGAGTAGGTGAAATGTTTTAATGATAAGGGCAGAGGGTTACTAGCTAAAAAACAATTAAGCTGTTGCCTCCTAAGTCGCTTTGTTATACATTCACATCTGGGGGGAAATTGTACTCTAAAGGCTAAGCCTGCAAAGGGTTCTTTGGCAACACAGGGCAGTGTTCTGCCTAATCTCAAGCATCCTAGAGCCAAAGCCAAAAAAGAAGCTTTGGCCTTGTAATTCTTTCCATGGCAATGCCTGTAAGGCAGGCACCTCGCTCCAGAAGCACAACGCGCCCTGCCTGAGCGCCCGGAGGAATTCACAGCAGCCAGCTCGCTGAGCTGGGACTAGGGCAAGCCTTGAGGACGTGGTGTATCTTAGGTGTCAGTAGTTTCTAGGGCACAGATGCCTTACATTAGCTGCAGGGCAGCGAGATTCACAGCCTCCCCTCCTAGAGTGAGGTGCTTGTGTATCTTTTTTATTTTTTCCTTTTTTGACAATTGAGGATTAGTTGTTTTGTTCTTCCTGAAGACTCCATAGAAGGACCTGGTGGTACTTCCTGTGTTTCAGGAATGCCAAAACCTGGCAATATGCTGGGAGGAGCAAGATATTTGCCCTCAAAGCCATGTTTGTGTAGGAGCTTCTTTCTAACATATATTGCTGTTACTGGTATGGTGCCCCCAAAGGCAGGATCTGTAGACTTGAGAAAGTACATATGCAGGAAGATCCACAATGTGTGATATTTAGTGACTAGAAACTTCTCAGACATTTAAGAACGTGTACTAGGCTTTCTGAAGTGTAACAAATTGAGGCTGAAATCAAAATACAACACAGTGAAGTGAGAGTCACTGATACCACATTTATACTAAGTGAACCAGGGCAGCTGTGGAGAGGGAAAGAAGAAGAGGACAAGTACCCAGAATCTGACCCAGAAGCACTTCTATGAAACTTGACTGTCTTGCTCCTTAAAAAAGCAAACACTGTAAAAATTATGGGTGAAATAAACTGGAATAACTAAAGAGGCATTTCAATAAGTACAGGCTTAGAGCCAACATATCTCATTCCTTCTTTGTTTTCAGTCACTCAATGGTTTGAGTACTCCCCACTCTGGGTTCAGGATCTTCCTTTGCATCCTCTGGAAAAACTTAAAACAGCCAGACCAGAGGCTATACTGGCAGGGAAAAATAGATGTTTTATTTTACTGGTCTAAAGAAGGGGAAAGTAGGACTACAATCAGAGGTGATGGCTGACCACTTGAGACAAGGAAGTCTTGGATTCTGGTCTTACTACTAGTGACAGCTTAGTATGAAGACTGGAGCTATTTCAACAGGAGGGAATTAGATATTCCGGTAGTCAATAGCCTTGTCATCTGAGATAGGCAGATAAAGGATAGAACTGAAGTTGCATAAATTTTTTAACCACTACTAACCTCTTTACTGGCCATAGTTGTGCAGGGCTTGAATATTTACGGTATTAAAGAACTGGCTACCACAGCAAAGCTCATTTGAGAGCTCAGGGAGGGAATGACTAATTTGCAAATCCCATTGAGCTTCGAGAATTAGTAAATTACCAAAAAAGATTCTGGACATATCCAACAGCAGATTTTTGGATGTTAGATAAACATTTAAATGGGATTAGGCAAAAGCTGAGAAGGGTGTTGAGAATCTCTGTGGCAGACTGAGGTCCTGGAGGGTACGGGTAGCCATCTATTCCTTCCTGGATGTGGCTGTAGCTCTAAAGTGGCTCTGTAGCACTACCTCTGAATTCTCACATCCATGCTTAGATCTGAAAGCTGGACATGTTTAGACCTGAGTTTTCATTGAATAAAGAGAATCATTTCCATTCCCGTACCCATTTGAAATAAAACACAATAGGATGTGTTAATTGTGATTTAGCAAATATTTAGCCAGGATTATCAGTTCTAGGCATTGAAAACCTGGATTCAAGCAGCTAAAATCACAAAATTCCTTTAGAAACCCTTAATTAAGAAAAATGATAACAACTAATAGGGTCTTTTCATTGCCCCTTTGCTTTTGAGTTTCCCCTCCCCCTATAATTTAATGCCTACTTAGTTTACACTGTCAGACCCTTCCTGGCAAAGAAAGAGGAGCTAGAAACACATTATTGATTAAAAAAGAGAGATCCTCTCAAACTTGCATGGGTTTAAGGCTTGGAGTCTCCAGAACAACTCTGAATATGGTACAAATAGTGATGTAAACCTGTATTTTATCTCCTAAGGGTTAAGACAGGCACTTCTTTCTCAAACGAATGAAAAGGGATGCTATGAATGCAGGTAAAATTGCCACTGCTGTGGAAGCACAGAGAAGGCTTCCTTCTGATCCCAGTGATAGAAGAAATGCCCTAGGAGCAGACAAGAAGCCAGACATTGCTTTTCTTCCTTTCTTGGACACTGGGCCAGCCGAGCTGTGTACACAGCCAGTGTGCTTTCTCCACAGCAAGGAATGGCACAGAACAGTGTGTTTTCTCCTACTTAACTGTATTGCTCCTTGGGTTAAGAATACATGCCCTAGGAAACTCCATGAGCTGCTTCCTTACTTATACTGTGGCCTTGCACCACCCTAAATCAGCCAAATCCTGTAAGGTCCCAGCTGGCCTTGAGTGTTGTATTACAAATAAAGCACAAAAATATTCTTTCAGGAGGGACATCCGCCTTTCTGTAACCATGTAATTCCTTCTGCTATTAATGGGAGCTGCTAAAGAGAGAGGATAAATCTCAGAAAACAGTGACTACAGCATGATGCATGTGCTTAGTTTGGGGTGTGAGGCAAATGCAGTATGCTTTTTTCTATCTTCATTAAACAGTTGAGGAAGAGGTTATTATTTCCCAGGGCCATCAGAAGTGAATCCAAAGGCCCAGCAAGCATTTTCTTTTCAATGTATACTTGTCTCACTACCAATGCCAGTGAATTTTTAGTTCAATGCCTCTAAAAGCCTGAAAGGGAAAATACTCCTGCCATTATTGCTATTACAAATTACCAGTGATGTGAAGGTGGAAAGTAAACCATATAGGAAGTCGTAAGCATCATGCTTCTTAACCTATAATAAAATAATTCAATGAGTTTTAAGTTTAAGAGAATAAATGAGAATTTTTTTAAAGTTTAAGGATTTTTGCCCCACAGAAAAATATTCAGGGGAATGGAAACTTCCCATAGGAACATGCCAGTTCAGTAAATATTTTCAGGCTGCCTCTAGTCCAACTCTTGATTTATTAAGCAAAATTAGAGATAAACTAGAGGAAGTGATGGGAAGAGAAAGTGGTAGAAAGCCCAGAATAGCAAAGAGCACCTGAATGAGACATTGACTTGGACAGAGAAAGATGCAGACAAAAGGCTCCCCTCCACTGAGTATTTGCTTGTTGCACAAACTTAGAAAGTTCCATCTGGAAAGACTTCTTACAAAATTAGTAGTGGCTTGTTCCTTAGTGCTGTTCACTTTCAGATAAAGAGGACAGCATAAAACAAACTGAGTTTGTCTCTCATGCTTCTGGAGCATCCAAAATGGTATACGGCTATGATGGGTTGCATTTGATTGGCTTTTTCTTTACTTGATTTTATGAATAGAGCTTCAAAGAATCTTAGTTTCAAGGTGGGAATGTTTATGAAAACTTGACAAGTTTCATGGAACAGGAAGTATATTTCCTGCCCAACTCTACATCAGGTGTTTATTATTTAAATTGGGAATTTATTGCAGTGTGATAGTCTGCAGTATGACATGCCTTTCTTAATACTAAATCCAAAAGTTTCCCTAAAAAAAAAAAGCTAAGTGAGCCTTATCATAAACATGGGCTGTCATAATTATGATTGTCAGGATCCTCAAAATTAATTACAACTTCAAGCTGTGACAGAGCCTAAAATAGCAAGAGCTGCTGGTGATCCAAAAATCACTCACAGCATGTCCAAGCTAGTATTTGGCAGAGAGCATATGCAACTTAAAAAAAGAACATAACCCTTTAGGCCCATGCAAGCAATTAAGCTCTTTGTGGAAATGTCAGGCCATAAGTATAAAAAGACTTTTCAATTGTTTACTTACAGTTTTCCTCTAATTAGTGAGAAGTTACTTTAATTTTTCTCTCTTCATTTTTCAAATAAGACCAGATGGGCTTAAATTCAGAGGGCAGCTGTTCTGTTCAAAACCAAAAACAAAACAAAAACAAAACAAGTCAGTGATTCTTGCCAAGTCAGACCCCATGATTCTTACAGTGATGGGGCTACAAGTAAATGCCAATCAGCTTAGCAGCATTTAAAGATACGTAAGGAACTTAGCCTGGGAGCTCTGCTGACGACGTAAAACAAGAAGACAGTTCCAGAAGTGTCTGTCAAACAAAGTATAAAAATAATCACAGACTGATGGCACAAGTTACTGACACTCTAGCTGATGTACAAGTGGGTAAAATTCAACAGCACTAGCCTAACTTACATTTCATTGTTTCAGTGCTTCTTGCTAATGTTCTAAATACAGTGATCAGTGGGTTAATAATATACGATATGTCTGTGTTTGATCAGAGTTACCTCAAGATGCTAATGGGGAGGATTTTTCTTTAGTCACACAAACTGCTAAATCACTGCCGTCATATTAACTCATGCTGTCTGTGCCATCTCTCCACTGTTCTATCTTTTATCTGAGAGACAATGGCTTACTCCTCAGTCTCCATCCGCTCTTCCTGCTCCTCTGAGCCCACAGCGACATGCTTTAAGTCTTGAGCATGATAACCCTAATGGTGTCTAACTGCAAAATAGGTCAGTAGAATGCAAGGCAAACATCACCTAACTAATAGTCACGACTGTGTGTCTTTGACCCTGGAGTCTTGCCTCAGCTTGGGTTCGTTAGGAAATGCAAAGCCCCCTGACTTTCTGTCCCAGTCTGTAAATTGAGAACAGTATTTATCCCTATCGTTGGAGAATGGAGAGGCTTCACTGCATGGTAGCTGTTTGAAATTCTTAGGTGAGAAATTGCTTATATAAATGCTAAGATATAGATGGTCCATTTATAACATGGAATAAATATTATTAAATGTAATTATTTCATTTTCTTTTTTTTTTTTATTCTCAATGTTTTTCAAACATCTTAATGTAATCCTGCTAACAAAGCTCAAACGTAGGATCTTATTTAGATTTTTGGTTATAATTAAGGATCATCAGATGTTATTATATTAGGCTGAGATCCTTTTAGAATTTAGATGAGTTAACTTTTTTGGATTTGCCTCTGTTTTCCCCTGCATCTGTGGTCTGTCTTATCTATTTGAATTGGAAGCTCTTTGCACCAAGGAATGTTGTAAGGTGTCTGTAGTACCTAATGAGTCAATCCTATTTTGGCCCTATTGACTCTGCCATAACACATAGTGCTAAATTTAATCAATTTAATATTTAGATTTACAACTACAGTCTGATGGAAACTCACAGTCTGAGAGAAATGATATCCTCTTACCCTGGCAGAGCCTGCATTACAGTGTTCCACTCAGTAGGTCAAACCAAGAAAAAAAAAGTGAGAGAGTGTGCCTGATGTCAGTGCTGCTGCAATATAAAGCTGTGACAGAAGTATACGTCTCCAAAACACAAGTAGTAAACGAACATTGAGAACATCAAAGAAGATCCCACTGGATCCCAGTGTTGATTGTACTCTTTGTGAGCATAACCACTAAGTGCTACCTTTCTCTTCAACTCCCATTGAATTTTACTACTTATTCCCATTTCTTCCTATCCTGTTACTTGTTGTATTTTTCTTTTAATATATAAGAGTAAGCAACATTGCTGAATATTAAAATCAATCCAGAACACACATACCAATATTTTGCTGAGGACACAAAAGGGAGGCAAATAGTGAATTCCTGTTCATTTCACTCCTGAAGCTGCAAAAAGATGGGATCATCAGGCAGGATTCTGCATGTAATGTGGCAGCTGGGGATGGGTTGTGTTTCAAGGCATCTAGTGGAGACTTAGGATGATGAATCATTTATTCCTGGGAGGGACTAACCACAAAAATATTCAGCATTCACACAGACATGGGTGATGATCAGGTCTCAGAGGTTATTCATTTGCTCTAAAATTTTAAAGAAATGCAAATTCAATTCATAACAATGATGAGAAGCTAGCCAGATGAAGAAGCAAACTGATTGTTGTCCTGAATGAAAGAATGGATGGTAGGACTGTGTTTTAAATACCAGAGCCAATGCTGTAGCACAGAGTGCAAATACCAGTCTGGAGAGTCTCTTCATCCATAATCACCTTTAAAATGTAGCAGTATGGAAGGAAGTAGCAGAAGTTGAGATTCATTCCACCAAGACAGTTTGGCTCTGCTCTGGAAAACATGTCTTACCGAAGACTTAGGAAGGTTTTAAAGCACTGGCTGTAGGGTATCTCCACTCTCCCAGATAAGGCTCAAAACTAGGGCAGAAAGACTGTTCAGTTTGCCCTCCTCTTCGGTTTGTCTGCACAGCCTTCAAAGGACAGGTGCCCAAACCAAGCCCATTTCACACAGATTGCAGAGAAGCAACTGGATGGCAATGACTTCCACTCATTAGCACAAGCCTCGCCTGGTGCTTACCCAGCAAGCCCAAAGCGGAAAGCTCTGCATCCCATTACCAAAACCCTGAACCATCCAACTCATTTGACTTCTCATTGTTTAGACTATAAATAATTTCATTCCAGACATTGCCAGGTGGTGTAGCAGGGTGAGGGATACCACAGAGGGGAGTGTGTTCTTCTCAAAGCGCGTATCCAAAAGCTTGCTTTCAACTCGTACGTCCAGTGGTTTACCTTGAAGGCAAGTGCCAGAGGTGGCGTTTTGCTGACATGCCAGTGGACACTGGCTGTTTATTGACTAGGGAACTGTGTTTCCTTCAGACTTTGGAAGGAAACAATGACATACCATCCCAAGGATTAGGGAAGCTAGAGGGCTAAGCAATAGCACACAAGTGCCAAGGAGCTGACTTTGATGTATTGGTTACGACTCCAAGGCCAAATTCCAAGGCCAAATCCCATGGATCCTGGTGCTGGCACGCGGAGGAAGCTTCCCCTCTGGCTTCCTTGCTGCTCCCAACCTCTTTTTGCAGTGGCGGCGCAGGCAGCAAGGCTGTTGGGCTCCAGGCCAGCACCTGCACGCTAAGCCTTGTGCTGGAGGTAATGTACCACAAAAGGCTTGCTAAAGCTGCTCCCAGCATAACTAACGTATTATTCACTCTGAACTTTCATTGCCATAAGAGCAGTGGTCTCCGTGCTTAGAGCATTTGTTTGTTGGAACCTTCTCTCACTGATGGGCTCCAAAATCAGCCTGGCCCAGGCTCCTCCATATAGTAACTGCACCAATTTTTTTACTTTGCCCTGCTAGTTGCCCTTTCTGCAGCCGTGGCTAAGGCAATGGATGTTGATGGGGGGACATCTCCTAAAGCCATCTTTCCCATTCGCAAAACCTGCAGTCTTCCCAAGGCACATTTCATTGCAGTTTCCTTCACGGCAGGCTTACTTCAAATTCACCTCAGTGGGGTCTGATGCCTTGTGCTCTCAGTCAGTGTGCTGCAGAGCATCTTAGGACACTGCTTGCTTTGTTGAAAGTGAGAAGAGCTAGACAGACATTGGACTTTATTTTCTATGATTTTCATGCAGAAATGGAAATAAATGTTGTTATAGTGGTTTGGATCATTTATGTGAACACATTGCTCCTATGGACGTTACATAGCTGCCCAATAAAGAGAAGGAGATTGAGGAGGCTGTATTTTAAGGTTAGGAACGGCTAAATTACAGCAATGGTCAACAGTTGTGTCTGCTTTCTGTCTTTGGAGTAAAGTACCTGGAGGACATGATGAAGATTAGAAGATGAGAAAAAAAATATGGAAATTAATATAGACATTCTTTTAAAAATAAAGGATTGCAGTATTAGGAGAGCAAGCCTTGCTTAGGAAGGCTTTAAACAGTTATCAACAATTCTTTAGAAAACAGCCACAGTTTACATGTGCAGTCAGTTGCTTTCTAATTGCTACAGCAGGCTACCACTGGGAAGAACAAAGGAAATATTTAGCACATCGTAAATTCTTCTGCAGCCCTGCCGAGTGGCTGGAGTTCAGATTACACGTTTATAACCAACATTTGAGAGCAATTTCTCCTCCACTTTGAGAAAGTGGGTGGGGAAGCTGTTCAACACTTTCTTCAAATGCCTGAATTAATGTGTGTCTGAAAGAAACTAGAGTTCAAAATTCTCTTCCACTTGTCTTTTGATTCAGGCTTGCATTGTATTGTAATATATTGAAATGCTCAGAAAAACTTTGTTTAAAATCAGATGTATGCACTGTTGTTGTTGCTTTTGTTATACCTATTAGCTTCTGACTGTACCACTACTATAGATGATTTGCTAAAATCTTGCAAGCTGACCAGTATTTGCTTCCACTAATGCTAAGGATCCTGAATATGTTGCAAGGGGGTGTGCTGATAACTGGATGGGAGGTATTAGTCTCCCTGAGTCAGTGCTTAATCATATGAATGAGGTGTTGAGGCTCTGACAATTGTACAGATTTCATGATGTAGCAGAAAATATGCTGGTGCCCTGGTCAACTCAAGGCCCCCTTTAGTTTCAGTTCTAGGTGAATTCAGATGTTGCTCGGGTTTCTCTTACCTTCATATGGATAAAATATTCTCCATTAAGTGTTCATAATGGGAAAGCAATATTACTGTCTACTCAGCAGCTGCCAGTAGTGTACAAGAGATGTAAGCAAGGGAATCTTCTGTATTACCGTTATTCACTGTAAGCAGTTTCAGTGCTGCAGTACTAACCCATAACTTTTATGAACTTTTCTTTAAAGAAAACAAGTCTTAGAACTTAAAAAATGCTAGGTGTTTGTCTATATCTAGTTTGGCATGCTTATTTTTTGGGTGGTGGTGATGTTCGTGTCAATACTCCAGCCTGTCACCCATTATTACAGCTACAAAGGAGCAAGGACGGTAATTTCCCCTTTTTTGTTTCCCCCAAAATTGGCTTAAAAATTCAGCACACTCAGAACTGAAAAATTGAGACGCCCTAAGTGCCTGTAGCTAAATTAGAAAAGTAAATAGAAAAATGAGTTGTTTTTTTATTTATTTTTTAAATCACATTTTGCTGTTCTTGATGGTACTCAGTCTATGTGTAATATATCTTTTACATTGCTGGTCTGACAAAAAGTTCAGTAAACATTTCTACTTTCTAAAAGCAGAGTATTGATGTGTCATAGACACAATCAGTATCTCACTGAAAGAGCAATATGTTTGTCCACCAAAAGTCCTCCACCAACCTCCAAGTATATAGCTCTAAAATAATAATGTATTTACAAGGCCTGCTCTCAATCAGTTGTATAAGAATTTTCTGAGAATGTATTCCTATGTGAATAAGAGCAGCTGACAGTCTAATACTATAGAAGATACAGAAATACAAGGAAACCAGTGCAATGGAGGGAACAGGGATGAAAGATGATGCTGCAGAGTTGTTGAACACAGAATGTTCCTGACAGATAGTTACTTTAACTTCTGTGTTATCTGATCATAGTGGGTTTAGGTATAAAATGTTATATCCAACTTTTCTTCAAAGTGAAAATCATTAATGAAGTGTATCCTTTAAAAAAATCTTTATCACAAAATTCTGAAGTCTGCTAATTGCATTAAAATAATGTTGTGTTCAAATTGTTCCTTGTTAGCCCTTTAAAACTAAAATGGAGACAGCTAATGGAAAACAGTCCAGAGAAGGACAAGATAGTATACTCCAGGAACAATAATATACAGCAATTGCTCTAAATACTAAGAAAAAAAAGAAGTTACTAAATAGTATAAGCCCTGCCTTTAACTTTAAGGAATCCCAGTGTCCCACATCTGAGGGACACTTGTTTCTGGGATAGAAACCTATGATAAACAGAGCAAAGCTCTGTATACAAACACAGCAAAAGGCTTGGTGGTAGAGAGACTGATCCACACTGACAGGAACTTGAGTCTCTAACTAAAAACAGCCACAGGTTTAGTATGGTCTGGCACCATCACTGTTACTCCATAAAAATTAAGTAAGATTAGGTAAACTTAAAAATAGTTTAGTGGCAGCAGATAGAGCAAGTCTGCATCATTAGAGGAAAAATCCCAGCACCTGCCAGTTACTGGGGGATTTAAACACTTGAAGCAGCAATACAATGGAATGGCTGAGGTGCTCCATAGATGTCTGTTTCTATTTATGTCTTTCTATCATCAACTTTGCGCTCTCCACCCCCACACACATTACTCCTCTTCCACTGAATAAATGTAATATTTCACCCATGAATAACAATGTTCTTTCACTAACCTAAAAGTGCCATATAGTGCCTTCACACCTGCAGCATTTATAAATTGCAGATCCTGTGGTCATGAAAGGAACTTAGCACACTTCACAGATGAGATGGTTGTAGGTTAGAAGCAAAATGTTCTGCTAAAAGCTGCTGGATTTTATCATTACAAAGCGTGTAGTTTCTCCAGCCTTACGCTCCTACAGCCCACGGTCACAGCAAAACTATTTCCGCGGCAGTAAAGCTATCTAGAGGGCATATTGTAAACGCATTTACTTTTATAGTTTGTTGCCAGTTTGGTAATCCATGTTTATAAGAAACTGCGGAAGTGGTTTTAAAGTTTACAGAAATATGCAGACTAGAGAACTGGACATGAAGGGGCTGCACCCACCTTCTGCCATTAAATGAAATGACAGATGGATGAGATATCATGACTATAACTGTTACTTCAACAACTGATGTTATTGCCACTCTTTTTCCATTCATACTTCATCAGAACTTTTCCTTTCCTTCCCTGTCTCTTCTCACTATTTACTTATTGTGAAGCACTTGGGTCTCTGTTGGGAGACTCAATCCTGCAAATACTTCATGCATGTGAAATATGTGTTTTTAATGTGTATTAACATCATGATATCTACTTGCCTGAGTAAGACAAGCAAGTTGAGAAAGTGCTGATGACAACATGCTTTTGCTGGTCTTGTCAGTCCTACTGTTTTCATCTGAGTTTCATGTAAAGCAAAGTAAGAGTCTCATGAAAAACATTGGCTCCCTTCCTTACATTCTCAAAGGATGACACAGGACAGTAGTAGTAGCCTCTTGGATCTCTTCTTTTCACTTTCTCAGATGATCCTAAATTTCTTCTGCTTTGTCTGTTCCAGCCTTTGTAGCTGTGACCATAGGATTTTCCAGTGTGGTGAGACATAAGGGTGAGAGGCAGGGAGTTTTAAAGAGCAAAAGATGTGGCTGGATTAAGACATGTCAAGCCCTTTTGAGGGCTCTGTGTCTGTCTAGAAGCTCATCTCCCATTACAAACAGGAATTGGGGCCTGACAGTTTAAAACTGTCCAGGGAAAGCAGTCATGTGCACGTGACATGTACTCGCTCTGCAAGTCTGTGAATGTATACATGGGCACACAAAATGGAGAATATATATATTAATAAATGGATAGAACATGTATAATATACATCCTTAAATGTCTGGATTTATATCTATACCAGACAATAAGTTTGCAAAATGTTCATTGCATTTGGGAAATAATTGCCTACTATGCTTAGCTTTCAACTATTAGGCTACATTCCATCTGGGAAGAAATGATCTTGCTGAGCTGCAAGGGTGCGTAGTGAATGCCTAAACTCACAGAGAGCCTTGAGATATGAGGAGATTGGATCCCAAATCAGGAAGCATCTTAATTAACAATATTGTAAGAAAGAAGAGACCCACTGATGCATTAATGGAAAAGCGGCAAAAAAACCAGTGTCTTTGCTTTATGTTATTGCTAATTTGCCTCTTGGAATGCTATCCCAGCTAACCATTGTATACACCAGCAGTCCTTGAGTTTTTCCCTCCCAGGAAAGCTAGTAATGGACATAAACCACTCAGTCAATACACAAAGGGACGAAGCACAGCCCAGTGAGAGCTGCAAAAGACTTGTGCAGGAAGGGAGATTAGTATCCCCTGGGCTCTATCAGAGCTTGTGAAGGTACATCTGCTGATGAGAATTTCAGAAAGTCTCACAGCTGGTTAGTGGGTCAGATGTTTTTGTGTCACGCAGAATTTCTGGAAGCATCAGATCCTAAGTGCTCATGTAACTTTCAGAAGCCTAGAGTCACCACCGTCTGCATGTCAGCTCCCTTTTGCTATTGCCATTCCTCCAAAAGAAAGTTCATATTAAATGCTTTGAATCTTGGCATAACGCAGCTCCCCAAACCACACTTATCCCATGACCAGTGATGAGTGTGCAGTTCTATTGTTAGAAGCAAACCACTTCAAAATACCAAAACATGCATTTTACACATATTCTCAACTCTTTTCTTTGTGAATAGCAACATCTTCTTTTACCTTTTTTTCTTTCTTTTTAAGCTTTTAACCTTTTCACGGTGAGATCTTGGGGAGTTTTTATCTTAGAGATGAGTACATTTTACACATGTAAGTGTGTTTTGACATTAGCTCTTTCTCTTGCCAGGCCTATGAGTTCTGGGTGCAATGTGCTCCTTGAATTAGTTATGATGTCACTGACACCTAAAAATGGGCATATTTCTGTACTGGTTTAGGTGTCAATGACATCATCATCTGCTGCAGTGGAAACAAACCCCTAAAATTTAAGCCTGGGCATGTAAATTGAGGAGTAGCTGTTTTTTTGAAATATTTTGCTTTAAAATGTAGTATTTAGTCTAGACACAGATTCTGTTAATGATTTGAGATCACAAATGTTCTGTATACAGAAGAATCACTGTTAACCTTTAAGAGAAAAGAAAAAAAATACTTAAGGTTGTAAAATGTTTTTACGTACCTAAGAACAAGAGTTGTCCTTAAGTAAATAGGAGTGTAGTTGGTTGTAGAAAATGCTAACTGCCTCATAGGGCAGACTAATCTGATTTGCTTTATTCAAGTTTATAAAGGAAATATGAACCAAAATCACCTGAAAATCTTTAAAATATATAAATGTGACCTCTGAAACAAATGGAGCTATGGCAAAATAAAATACATGAAAAAGAGCAACTGGGTTCAATCTCCTGAAAGTTGTGTTTCCAAATTTCCAAAACACACTCATTTTAAGCCTAATCCAGCCTCCTACATTGATCTAAGTGACCATAATAGCTTTGGCAAAATCCTAAACTGATTTTAAAAAATCATCATATTAATTATGGACTAAATTAAAGCTATTTATTTGGCACATTTTCTGTACAGTTTTTTTACAAAAATACTTATTTCATCTTCAGTTCATCTGCCTGCGGGGCATAATCAGTACCCACTGATCCCAATAAAAAACCAAACAAGCTAGATGATGCCATTTCAAGACAAGACCATCTCTGAGGCGCTTGTCACCAGTGGAGCAGTAACCCTTGTCAGAATCAGAATTCAAGATTTGAAAAGCAGCTAGCTTCATCTGGGGCAGCAAAACTGTGAAACCGAATCACTTTTTCATTCCCAGATGACCTAAATAGGACTACTGTAGTTTAAGTATAAAAATGTGGGCTTCCATTTCATGTCATAGGGCTATTACATCTGCTTTGATCAAAGATTTCTGAAAGTCTTTTTAAGGAGATTAAAGGTAATTCCATAATTTTCAGTAGAACACGCAGTGAATTAGGTACTGTCCCCACAGGGATGCTGCTGTTGTGTTTCTCTTGGTTCCTCTGCTCAGACTGCTATTTTATCCAAGAAGAGTTTAATGTACTGTACCTACATAACCCTCTCTCAGGGTGGAAACCAGCAACCTGATGGATAAAGAGTCAAGTTAGGAAGTGGGAAAGGGGGGCTAAAATCCTGTGAGATAAAGCCAGGAACTAAACCTTGGCCAGAGATTTCTTCAGGCAGCACTCAGACCACAGTGTTACAGTGTAAAGGGAACATGAGAGCGGTGAGGTGTCCTCCTCCAGCTATTGTAAAGAAGTACAGAAAGTGCTACTACATTTTATAGGTGACTGTTTCTTACTGCTGGCTTTAGGGGTGACTTTATGCAGTGTATTTTAATGAGCCCCTCAAGCAATTTAGCAGAGGTTTCCTGAATGCCAGGCAGGCTTAAATGTGAAGGTGGAAGAAAGCAGCTCAGCTTTGTTGAGACATTTTCTGCCTATAGAGAGAAGAAATGTTTTGAAGTGCTTAGGCATCTTTCATGCTACCAGCTATGATGCCTCAAGGAATAACTGAGATGGAGTTTTCAGAATGCCAGTATTGCATGCAGTTATCTGCCTTTTTGCATAAGTCCCTCTTTAAGTTCCCAAGTCTTTGTGTGGATGAGGACAGATGGAGACAACACTACTTGTTGAACACAAACCTCATTTTTGAGTGTGCTTATTTTAACTTGGTGCAAAGTGACACCTACTGTCCCTCTATATTTGTGTTATTATCTGGAATTTATATGTGATGGGTTTCTTTTTGTGTAGCAGTAAAGCCTATACTTGTGTGGAAGCATCCTGAAAATAAAAAAAAAGACAGGACCATCTCAAAAACATTGGTGTATATTAGCCGTTAGTATTACCATCACTCATGGATATCCTCACAGCAACTACATGCCTTAAAGGTTCTGGAAGTTGATTGATTGTTCCCAAACTACTACATAGTTTTAGTTGATTAACCACGTATATTTTTTGCCAATATGTCTGGCTACCTTTAAGAAGTTAGTGCATTGCTGGCCATATTACAGAAACATATATTTTAAGGACTAGAATCAGATTTGGCAATAAAGGATTCAGTTGCAAATTCATAGTTGATCTTAAAATTTCATTTGACATAAAAGAAAACTCTTTGCAATGGAAAAGCAAGAGCCTGGATTCTATTTAAAGCAACATCCCTACTTGCAATTTTTATTTTTTTTTTTTTTTAATAAGCTTTAATATAAGCCCTCTCAGGGACAGTGCTCATTGAAATTTCTGGTATTTTCCCTGTTCATCTGAGATTATCTTCCTAGGAATGAAGTAACATCCTGTCTTTTTAAAAGCAGAAAAGTATCTGTTCAAAAGGTATTCTCATTAAAATGTCTTTTGTCCTTTACTTTGGCTTTTTCAGTTTTAAATGAGTTGTTTATGTATCTCCGTGATTTGAAAAGACAGATGTATTTTATGTAATCTTCCATGTAAGCTTTTTTCATTTCACTTATAAATTGCTTTTCCATATTTTAAGATGCAGTTATGTTTTCATGGAAAAATCACCAAAAAAATTGTGAGAAGTCATTTGTTGCCCACTAGGAACTTCTAGATAAAGTGGATATAAATTGCAGTAGGTAATAAAATCCCAACTTATAAATAAGCCACAATTTTATAGTAGAAATAGCAATTAAAACTGTGTTGTTCTGTTTTATTTTTACTCTAAGACTGTAATATATGAGTTTCATTTGGGTAACAGTTAAATGGTTAACAGCACATACTCTGTTTTGCTCAAAGGCAAGTCTATGTACTGACATTAGAGACCCCAAGCTGCCCAGAGATAAAATGATGAACAGCCTCCTTATAGTGAAGGGCTTCCAGAGCCTACCAGGAGAGGCTGTAAACTACACATTATAAACTCATAAGGAACAAGGAAAGACAGAGATGCCAAAACTGTGAACCTTGTAACTGAATAACAACCTTGTAACTGAATAACAATAATTTAAGCCTATATGCTAGGGTATATTGTAGATTTCTGCTTCATGAAGCACAAGCTTGACCGAAATGGTGTCCCATTTTTTTCATTTCTATAAATCTTTCTTCAATTTACTGTCAGATATGCTTTTAACTCTTACAGGTTTGGACACAATCCGAGCCTTAACTGCATCCTGAGCCTTAGTCTGCAAGCAAAGGACAAAATAGTTGTTCTAGTGGTTTAAAGAGATATGCAAATGTGTACTTTGTCCACTGATTTGGAGTAACAATAAATGTGAAAAATATTTGACCTGTGGCAGAGGTCCCAAATTTGTCTTTAAAATCACCAGTGTTGGCATTTCTTCACTGAAACAGGGATTTCATACTAGAGAAAGATTTATGTTGTTATGACTTGATATGGAAGTGGTATCCCTAGATAGCCTAAGTATACATTAAAAAAAAGAACGTATAAATACTCCTGGTTGGGAAAAATCAAAGTCTGGTTTCTGCGAAGCTCCCAAAGCAAAACACAAAGCAAACCAAGGACAGACTGGCTGTTTGTGTTCTTTCTGGTGGCTGTGGTTAGAAGTTGTGAGATGTTTCTGGTTTTGCTGACTCTTCCTCTGTTCAAATCCTGCTCATTTGCATTATTGTTTTTAAATTGGATGTAGTCAGATTACTCGTCCATAACTGACTGTGCTTCTGTCTGCACAGGGCTCAAGTACTGTTTAGGTTTCATTGCCACCCTCTACACAGAGCTGTGTGTCATCAGGCAGACCAAAAGTCAAGCTTTCTGGGACTCCAGAGTTGGTGAGGCATCTGCCATAAAGTTGCAGGAAAATCAGAGAAAAGGGAAGGGAGGGGAAGGGAATGGAAGTGAAAGAAAGGCAAGGCAAGGTGAAAAAAAGTAAGAAAAAAAGACAAGAATAGAAAAAGAGAATTTGAATTATCTAAGTGGAGGCTGGATTTATCCTAGTGTTATTTTTGTTAAATTTAAACTGATATAAACTTGCTGAAAACTCTTCTCAATTATCTCATTGGGTTGATTTCAATACAGTCAGATGAAGGGACTGAATTTTGTTCGGTATACTGCAGTATCCAGTACACACAAGCAGAACTAATCTACACACAAATAAATTATGGAAGTCTACAGTTAATATATATTTATAGAAACATTCTTTTTTATTTGGCAAAATGGTTTTCAGTTAGAACAACTCTCTTGTGTTCATGATTTTTGGAAGTAATCCCAACTTTTGAAACCATCACCTAGCCATAAGGAAGCTGTTGAGAAAAGAGCCAAGTGATGGACTATAGTACAGTGAGATAAGTTCTAATATCACTGCCACATTGTAAAAGTATCTAATGAAAATATCACATAGTATAAACTCAAGAGACCTCCTTGATTCTCTGTCACATGTATTAAAAGATACATTGGCATGCTATAAAACGCTACATGAAATAGCTTGTATAGTACTATCCTTTAAGCAGATAAAAAAATTTTATCATTCAAAGTATGCTGACTACATATGACATTTCACATAGATATTATTAAATTAGCAAAGTACTATTGTTTTAAGGTGTACCTACTGTATTAATTTTGTTGACAAGGAGACACAGAGATCAGATATTGTTCCTGACTATTCGGTTTTTCCATGGTCATCAATGCAGTAGTGTATCCTGAATAAGATCTTAGCTCTCTGTGTACTAGAGGTAATGAAAAATGTTCATGAAATTTTAAGTAAAATAAAATAAAGCATAATGGTCATGGTCTTTTCTATATTCCTACTGTAATTGTTAAAAATGGACAAATTTATAAGTTGTCTGCAGAAAAGCAGTTTGCAACTTCAGGATGGAATTTTCAGTTTTCCTCACTCAAGTTTTGTTATTTTAAAAAGAAAAATGTGTGTTTGTATCCTAATATATGACTTCTATTCACGGAAATGGTCCCCAGGGCTAATGCTGCATGGTCAGTATGGATCTACGGGGGAAGCCCACCTGGAGGAAACTGGGCCAGATCTCCTAGCAGAGATTGGAATTCCGGGATATAGCAATACTACATGTTATGTTCACATCCTGTAACTGAAACTTAGTTTCACAGGGCGGTCATAGAGAAGTAGAAATACAGCTTCCTTTACTGGTCATGTCTTCACAGCCATCACAGATGGTAATGAGTTTCTCAGCTTCTAATCCCGATTGTTCAGATGTGATCCTACTCTTATTCTCAAGCCACACAGTCATGACAGGGTGGCACGGTGCCTGAACTGATAAGATCTGCTACTGCATTTGGCCCACAGTGAGAGGATAAAGTGTAGAAGTGATGCAAAATTGGAGAAGGTAATCGCCTCTTTTACTCACTCATCACTGTGGAAATACCTGAGCTATTTCATCTTTCTTATAAGATAATATGAATTGATTGCTTGGTTTGTTGTGTTTGTTTTTCTTTTTTTTAATATCTTAATGACAGAGTCAAAGTTTTGGGTTGGGATTTTTTTGGTGGTGGAGTTGTTGCCTCTGAAGATCTGAGGAACAAAGCTGAAAAAGCATCCAACCATGGCTTCCAGGAGTTTTGAGGACAGAATTTGGAGGGATATTGCACTGCAAATGTGAATGATGCTGTAAAACATAGTGAATCCATTACTTTTTAAAACAGAAGATTCTGAAACAGATTCCTCAGAGACCACTAGAGCTGTACAATCATATAAGGATATGTTATTGACTGCTATACTTGGTCACATGCTGATCAGACTATGTGTATTTTAAAGCCCATTTATAGTATAATTTATGACCAATTACACTACTTGTATGGTATTTAAAGGTGTCACAGACAGTTTGGATGTAATCCAAAACACAAGCAATATTTTCTTCTTTCTCTAAGAACCAAGCAAGGCGCTTTTCTTTCCTTGATGAAAGATCCTGGCTCAGCAGGCTGAGCTGCCTTGCAAAATATATATACATCTGAAACATAAGAAGCTTGCACAGACAAAGGAAAGACAAAAATAAAATAAAAGGCAGCTAGCCTGATGACAAGCTGGCATGTTCAAATTTGAGGCTCAAATTCAATGTGAATCACAACCATGTGAATCTTACTCTGTCTCAGAATTGAAGCAGAGCTCAGATCTTGCAAGCACAATTATTCTACCTCAATTTACACATGTGCGTAGACCTCCTCTCCAGTCCATGGGATTACTTGCCCATGTGCAGACCTACGTGTGGACTGGATTATCCGAGCAATACCCTGCAAAAGCCTTCTGACTGTTTTTCTTTCTAATGACTTACCATCACAACACATTTCAGTCTTTTGGAAAGGCTACCAACAGGAAGAACTGTTGGATATAATGAAAAATTGTTCCTATGAAAATAAAAGCTGGATAGATTTTTCAGCAACACTATCAGGACTATTTTAAAAACACTTTTGAAATGTACAATTGTTTCTAAAGATTTAAGAGAAGGGTTTCAGTAGAAACAGGGCATCCATGGTTTCAATATCATACTGAGCTGGGAGTTGGGAGGAGTAGGCGTAAGGAGAGGGAGAGGTAAGAACAGATTGTAATAATAAATCCACACAATAGTATTACACATGGAGTTTAACATTAAATAAAGATTGCCCAAATTCCTACCTGTGAATGCTTAGCCTGGTGTTTGTTACACTTCCAAGTGTGAAAGGAAAGCCACAAACATCTATCATGGTTGTCAGTAAGGCCCCCTTCCGCACCTCTCCCATGCTCTCCACTCCTTTGCGTTTCAGAGCTGTCAACATCCATGCTTGCTCAAGCCTCCATTTCTGGCCATTAGTGTGTTACAGGATTGTTTTACATGGTCTGCCTAAGAAGAAGCAGCTTGATTTGAGTAGGCAGGGAAGGGCTTTTAGGAACTGGGAACAGTTTGAGCCCTGGTAGCATTAAGGTATCCTCCCAGAGGCTTGTACTTGTTGAATTACCCCAGCACACACTGAGCCCTTTGCATGCAGCAACCTCCACCGAGCACTGCCATTGCGGGGAATGCTGCTCCTTGCAGTTGCCAGTGTACTGCTAAGGATCTAAGCTGCAGAAGTTGCTCTGCACTGAAGTCACAGGTTCCTTTTTCTTCTAACTGAGGAATATGAGAAACTTCTCTTTCAGAAAATTCTTAATATGAGTATTTTATATTTATGCCTTCCTACTGTGTTCTTTGCTCTTTTTTTTTCTTGGGATTGAGTTCCTTTTCTTTGACTTATTTTATCTCTCTTACAGATTATCAAAGTTTGTTCAGTGACCATTCTTACATTTTCCTACATCTTATCATATACTTAAATATATAGTACCATTCTCTCAGAATCTATCAGCAGGGGGAGTGCTTTAGGAATAAAATTATTAATCCTCATTATTTTTAACCCAAATGCTACACACAGAAAGTACCTTTTGGGTATCTGAAAATGCTACACTGGGGAACGTGAGTTTTTATGTCATATGGACTAATTCTGAAGGGAAAAGGGAGGTCTGTAGAAACAATTTTAGGAGCATTCAGGGATGATGAGGACTCACCTGAATTCTGTCACATTTAAATTCAATGAAAGGTGCATTTGGCTTCTCCATTATTTCTGAGAAGTGCACATTTCCCCAGTTCCCATTGTCTCTCCTAAATGGCAGCCATGAGGTGTGGTGTTGCACCAAGGTGACCCACACTCTGGCCCATGGTCACCCTTTGGTGATTTGAGCTCCCCATGGTGCCAGGCACTGGTCCAGCACCACTCCAGGGCCACCCTGTCCCACCCTGCTGCTTGTGCCCTAACAGAGGACACCACAGCCATGTGACCCCAGCCAAAAATCAGGGTCTCCAGTGTGATGAAACTCAGCCCAGCATTTGCTGGGTGGAGCTTTTGCCAGCAGCACCATGCATTGAGGGGCTGAGGGCTGCGCTAAACACTTCCAAATAAATCCCACAAATCTTTAGAGAACCTCCTTGTCTTTTCTGGAGCAGTACAGTAGATGCCACAGTGGTGGTGACATCTCCTATTCATGCATTTCAGTTTCCAGCTCAGGGAAAATGTAATGTGGATGCTGCTTTCAGACTGAATTCTTTGTGGCACCTGTGAATGAACGAATCAGCTAGTTAACACTTATCCTGGTTAGGATTTTTGTGATGGAGCTAGGCGAGGAAGCATGTGGTTAGGATTATAAAGGACTAATGACATGACAGTCTTCAGTCATTGTCAAACTGGACTCCACTCAGAGCTAGGCATGAAAGAATTTCTTTTTTTAAATCACAACAGCTCCCCAAGAATTCTACATTACCAATCTATTTTTAATTATGGTGATTGCTAATAGATGATTTCACTTGCAATTCCACTTGTATTTGCCACTGTTGGTATTTCATAGCCTTAGCCTACACTGCGTCACCACCGTTGGCTTTGTTTGGCAATTACACAAATAAAAAGTGCACCTTCACTCTCCTGTGTGCTTTGTGTCCTCAACACACAATAGTAGCCATTGTCCACATTTTGAAGAATGTTTGGTGCAGAAATTGGCTATAAAAGTAGCCAGTATTTCAGAGATTGATATGTATATCTCCTAGTTGCACAAAGACAATTAAATGAGATATCCTAAGGTTATTTAAGAATTTTTTTTTTTTTGTAGCTATCAGACTTACCAGTGCCTGAGCACTCACGCCTGACCTCTGTTGTGGTTTCCTTTCAGTATCTGACCTTAGACTGTATGATGATAGGTACTATTATATTTGGTAGTTACTGAAATTTTTTAAATAATCAGACTGTGTAGACACTCTTCCACATATACAAATATATGCCTTAAGTATTACCAATTTTATTTTATTCTTCACCTCTGCTCAGCTTTCTATAAAATTTTAAAATATACTACAGGCTGTTAAGTCTCTCCAATAGCCCTCTAAACTATGCAGATAAGCTATGAAACCTGTATGTGCCACCTCCAACTCTGAAAGGTATTGTGGTCTCACAGAAAAGTAATCTGCTAGTTATTGTGGTACAGATAAATTCTCTATTTGTCAGGATGACTCACAGATATCCATGCATTTATAGTTCTTCAGTGCTAGTGTTATACAACAGGGGAAATTTCACTATCATTTCTCTTTCCATGCTGGAAGTTTCTATGTGTTATCCCCTGCCTGCCTGCATCTGACCTCCCTGGAGAAAGAAAATTCAAAATGTGAGAATCAGCTCAAACTGCCAGAGAAATCTACTATGGGATTGCCAGCCCACCTGTGGAGCTGGTTCAGATTAAATGGAATCATTTTATATAGATCTGTCTATAACAAAACTTTCCCAGATGCTGTAAAATGCTAGCATGATATTTCCGATTCTGAGATTATGTAAAAGAAGTCATATCATCTTGCATACAGATTTGTGGAGGATGGTTACTGAGGCTTCTTTCTAGTTCCTATATATACAGATAAATCATGTAGTCTTTCTGGAGTCTGGTCCTTAATCCCTTCCAGGACTACCTGTATTGAGTAGGACTAAAGTTAGACTTCCTCTACAACAAGAACTAGAGGTATAAGAATCTTGATAATCAGAACTGTGGTGGGATGGGTGAAAGAATGTTTTGCACCTTGCTTCAGCTTCCTTCCTCTTCTAAACTCAACCCAAGTTTATGCCTTCATGTTCATATCACTGAAATACACAGTAAGACAGGCACAAGTGTCTTCTCTGCAGCATTTCTATCCCAGGCACCTTGTGAATCATTGAATTCCAGAGAGACAATTCTGGTGGTGGGGTCAACACACACTGACACTGGTATGACATAAAGACATATGCATTTATAAATGTTTTAGAAGTCATTCCATCTGATTCTCTCTTCCCTATTTCCTTTCTGGCTTCCTTTTATCATTTTTGCATTTTGCTTCCAATTCAACATTTATTCTTCTCTGTATTTCCCCTGATGTCCCACCCTGCTCTGGAAGATCACTCATTTCTGAGCTAAAAATGAATATTCTGATCACACAGAAACAAAGGGAGCAGTATCCCAAATTGGTTAAGGAAAGCCTGAATGTTTTATGTCACTTTCAAAAATGTCTCAGTCCTTTGTTTCAATGCTGATGCCATTGAAAGCTAAGGATTAAAAAAAAAAAAAAAAAGATAAACAGATATTTGTTCATGGGACCAAACTCCTCCCCTCTTATACAAGGAGGTCAATGTAAGGTGGCCAGCCCTAGTGATACAACATAACTGTAATTATCTGTGTGGAGGCTGCATAGAAATATGGAAGTGATTTTGAAATCAGCTATACCTCTAGGGAAGTTCTGCAGGCATGAAATCACAGAGTTAACTGACTGAACCTTCAGAATCCAAATTTACCCCAAATTGCATGAGGAGGCCACTCCTGATGCAGCCAGTCTAGCAAAATAGGAGTAGTGGTCATGTCTGGGAAGTCCGGGGCCACAGACTCTGTTAATGTGTCTGTCTTGGTTACGTATTACAGAGTTTCCTTTATCCAAGCAAGCCTGGTGATTTTCATTCTCCTGCAGCAGTATTGAATATTATCAGTTTAAACATGATTTTATGGTTAATAACTACTCTTCACACTGCTAGTAAGGGCCCCCCAGGGCCTAACAAAGATCATTCTTTGTTTTAAAAGAAACTCATAAAAGTAGATTGGTCTCTCTGATCACATAGACAGATGTGTGCTGTCCGAATGCTCCCTACCCCCTGCAGTCCGCAGCATGCAGTTGAGGAGTTCAATAATATGAACCTCACTAATCATCACAATGTCAACTCAGGTCACACCACCACAGACTGATCGAGACGTCCCTGCGTTAGATACGCAACAGAGTCCTGTCATGCTCTGAAGTACAAAAGAGCCATGCTGTTCTGCAACAGAGAGGCAGAAAGCTAGCCCTGAAAGACACCGTGACTTTTAGGGCATCAGTGATGGAGCCTCAACATCTCAAGGGTGAGACCCTTTATCCCTGTTTGGTTTGTCCTCCTTACCTGAAAGGTTCAACTTAGATTCTCTGTTATGAGTTTCAGCTTTCATTTTTAATTTGCACCATTTAGAAACGCATGCAGTTTTCAAAGCAAAACATGCCAGGGTTCTGGAAATCAGATGCTATGTGTTTAGACATCAAATAGTCCAGAAGACTTCACTTAAGTGGAGTTCATTCATGTTTTTTCCTGTTTTCCTATAATTCCAATGAGTGCCTGACCTGAGGCCCCTTTGTTTTACCTTCCCATAGTCCCCAGAGATAAAAATTTGCTACTCTCAGAACTGCTGACTCTCTCCATCATCTCCTCCAGCTCTTCACTGCCTAAACCTCTCCAGTTGAGATAATTCATTCATGAGCCACAAAAATCTTCTGTTAGCCTTCTGCTTACAAGCCTCCATGCTTATATGCATACTCATGCTATGAATAGCACCTGAAGAAGCAGACAAAATACTCTATAAGCATGAATAGGCAGATGAAATATTCTATAAGCTGCTGGGAGAAGTCTTACAATCAGTAGCCCTTGTTCTCATGAGGGACTTTGACTTCTCAGCTGTCTGCTGGAAATATAACACAGCAGAGAGAAAACAGTCCAGAAGGTTCCTAGAGTGTGTGTAAGATATTTTCTGACACAGCTGCTGAGCAAGCCAAAGAGTGAAGTCTCCCTACTAGACCTGTTGTTCGTAAACAGAGAAGGAATTGTGTGTTATGTGAAGGCTGTGGGCTGTCTTGTGCATAGCAATCATAAGAGTATGGAGTTTTTGCTTCTTGGAGAAGTAAGGTCAGCAGAACTGCTGCTCTGGGTGTCTGAAGGGCAGCCTTTGGCCTATTTAGGAGACTGGTTGACAGAGTCCCTTGGAAGGCAGTCCCAAAGGGCAAAGGAGTGCAGGAAGGCTGGACATTCTCCAAGAAGGAACTCTTAAAGGCACAGGAACAGGCTGAAAGACAAGCCTGGCTGAGCAGAGAGCTTTGGCTGGAACTCAGGAGAAAAAGGAGAGTTTAGGACCTTTGGAAGAAGACACAAGCCACTTAGGAAGACTACAAAGATTTTGTGAGGCTATGCAGGGAGAAAATTAGAAGGGCCAAAGCCCAACTAGGACTTAATTTGGCTACGGCTATAAAAGACAATTAAAAAATGCTACTATAAATACATTACCATTAAAAGGAGAGCTAAGGAGAATCTCCATACTTTCTTGGATTCTGGGGTAAACATAGTGACAAAGGATGAGGAAAAAGGATGATGAACTGAATGCCTTCTTTGCCTCAGTCTTTAATAGTAAGGCCAGTTTTTCTCTGGGTACCCAGAGCCCTGAGCTGGAAGACAGGGACAGGAAGCAGAATGAAGCCTCCATAATCCAAGGGGAAATGGTTAGTAACCTGCTGCAGCACTTAGACACACACAAGTCTATGGGGCTGGATGGGATCCACTCAAGGGTACAGAGGGAGCTGGTGCAAGTGCTCACCGAGCCACTTTCCATTATTTAGCAGCAGCCCTGGATAACCAAGAGGGTTCCAGTTGACTGGAGATTAGCAAATGTGACACCCAAGAAGGGCCAGAAGGAAGATTTGGGAAACTACAGGCCTGTTAGTCTCACCTCGGTGCCAGGGAAGGTTATGGAGCAGATCATCTTGAGTGCCATCATGTGGCACATACAGGACAACCAGGTGATCAGGCTCAGTCAGCATGGATTTATGAAAGGCAGGTCCTGCTTAATTAACCTGATCTCCTTCTATGACAAGGTGACCCACTTAGTGGATGAGGGAAAGGCTGTGGATGTTGTCTACCTGGACTTTAGTACAGCCTTTGACATTGTTTTCCACTGGAGAAACATGGCTTGGATGGGCATATGTTTCACTAGATATAAAACTGGCTGGATGGATGGCCCCAGAGAGCTGTGGCAAGTGAAAGTAAATCCAGTTGGCAGCCAGTCACAATTAATATTCCTCATTATCAGGGCCGCTTCTGTTTAACTTCTTTATCAATGATCTGGATAAGGGGTTCAACTGCACGTTCAGTAGGTTTTCAGGCAACACCAAGTCGGCAAGGCATGTTGACATACTTGAGGGTAGAAAGGTTATACAGAGTGATCTAGACAGGTTGGATCAATGAACTGAGGCCAGTGGTATGAGGTTCAACGGGGCCAAGTGTTGGGTACTACCGTTGGGTCACAAAGAGCCCAGGCAAAACTACAGGCTTGGGGAAGAGTGGCTGGAAAGCTGCCTGGCAGGAAAGGACTTGGGGATGTCAGTTAACAGTTGGCTGAATATAAGCCAGCAGTGTGCCCAGGTCACCAAGAAGTCTAATAGCGTCCTGGCTTGTATCAGAAATAGTGTGGCCAGCAGGACTAAGGAAGTGATTGTCCCCATGTACTCAGCACTGGTGAGGGCACTTTGAACACTGTGTTAAATTTTGGGCCCCTCACTAGAAGAAGGACATGGAGGTGCTGGAGCATGTCCAAAGAAGGGCAGTGAAGCTGGTGAAGGGTCTAGAGCACAAGTCTTATGAGGGGCAGCTGAGGCAACTGTGGTTGTTTAGCTTGGAGAAAAGGAGGCTAAGAGGAGACCTTACCGCCCTCTGCAACTACCTGAAAGGAGTTTGTAGCAAGGTGGGTCTTGGTCTCTTCTCCCAAGTAACAAGTGATAGGACAAGAGGAACTGGCCTCAAGTTATGCCAAAGAAGGTTTAGATTGGGTATTAACAAAAATTTATTCACTGGAAGGTTTGTCAAGTACTGGAACAGGCTGCCCAGGGAAGTAATGGAGTCACTATCCTTGGAGGTATTTAAAAGACTCATAGATGTGGTGCTGAGGGACATGGTTTAGTGGTGGACTTGTGCATGTTAGATTAATGGTTGGACTTGATGATTTTGAAGGTCTTTTGCAACATAAATGATTTTATGATTCATACCCCTAAGGGTACAATTCCTCTCTCAGCTATAAACTCCCCAGGGATACTCTTCTCTCCCGTTTCCAGCTCTTCAGTCCCTCTTTCCCCATACATGCAGAACTGCCCTTTCCTCTTTGCTCTCTATTTGACTACACAAGTCTGATAGATGGTAGCCTTTTGTTTTCAGAGTCCTAAGCAGATTTCTGTAGCAATCAGTTGTTTCTCTACTGTTCTTGCCAGCAACTCTCATTTTAACTTTCCTCTTCCAGCAGTCTTCACAAGAAACTGTTTGCGCGTGGCCAGTGACAAGTGGACATTAGTTGGTGTTTCAAAAAAATCTCAGACAGTATTATTCTTTGAAGTGTCCCTTTTCAGTTATTCTGCTTACTTTTGTATGGCTGCTTTTGAGCTGAGGTGTGTACAAGACAGTCCTTTTATTATTTACGGTAATATTATATAAGGATTTGCTATGCAGCTTGGAAAGTGGTGTCAGTAAATCCTTTTCTAATACACCAAGGCCACTACAAGGAAAGCTCTGCTCGTTGTTAGACGGACACCTGGGCTCAACAAGGCATTTGGCTAAAAATGCTCACAACTGACACATCTGCTTTATCCATCTATTGTGGAAGGAAGGAGAGGCAAAAGGAGTTATGGGGGAGAGAAATTATAAAAAACCCCAACACCTCAAATTATATTTTAAATAATTTGTGTTGATGCTAATGTAGAAGAAGATTAGTTGACTTTCTGGAATCACAGCACCAAATGACAGTGATGTATGAGTTGAAAAATGCTTTAATACACAAAGGCTCTCTATTCCTTCTTCTCCTGCACTGCTATGTGCAACAGAGAGACACCCAAGATTCAGCTTATAAAACTGAGCCAGAAAGTACTTGCTTTTTATTCTTTCACTGCTCTGTTCATAGGCAGGCATTGGAGAACTTTCTCCAATCTGGAGTCTATTCAAAAACAGACAGAGCATGTTTTTGACTTGCATGTCAATTCAGATGTCTAAAGAAATCTTTTCCAAATGTAATACTCTTAAAGAATTCCATTTAAAAACAACAAAAAAGAAGTTTTAAATCCACATGATTAAAAAGCACTAGAAGTGTTTTTTCTGACTTGAAGACAAAATATATCTTGAAGGCAAAATAGAGTACACTGTTCTGACTTACATAAGAGCAAGGAAATTAGAAGTATTTGCCATGTGCTGTTTTACTCCCAAGAGTACTCACTCGTTGTGTTCAATTCACATTTTATAAGAGCCTCTCTGTGTGATGCTGTTAGCAAGGACAGTGATTTGCTCTCCTGAGAGCCCACATGACAGGAAATATATAGTGCATAGTGAAATAGACAAGGATGTCAATGGGACCTCTTCAAACCTGTAATCCTTCATATTCCACTTCACACATAAGAACATTTTGGCAGCTAGGAAATCTGATGAAAGCTATTGCCGATCAAATCTAGTATCTTTTCCTTAAGTGTCTCACCTGCAATACCACCTTTATACAATAATGTCTTAGGAAGCTCGTGAGAACTTGCTGTCAAGCCTATTGAAGACACATGGATTTCCACAGGCTTTGGATTTGCCTGTTCACTGGATAGAAAGGGTCTTTTCATTCATGCATGTTTTTATGGTTGGTCAGGATCTTGGCTCAACTGCTTAATCTCATGGTGCTAGATGACATGCCCATGTTGGTTCCTCTGGCAGCCTTCAGATCTGGTGACAGCTCATATTTTCCTATTTGGCCCACAGTAGATAGGGAGAAAAAAGTTAATGACGTGTACAAATCTTCAGGCAACTTTGCATCAGAATTAATTTGAGACAGAACCTCTTCACTTTTTGTCACTCTGAGGCCTGTTTGAGTAGCTCAGAACATAATTTTTAAGATTTATGATAGTCACTGGTGTTGCTTTTTTGACTCTGTATCAAGCACCCAAAAAAGTACCAAATTATGATAGTAGCTTCAAGGTTATGTGATGCAATAATTTCCAACTCATTTGCTTGTCATTTCTTGCAGAAGAAACCATTTGGGGGAAGAAAAAATAATGTTTGTCAAATATCTGTTTGGCAAATAGATCAAACTCCTCAAAAAAGATGGTTTTGAGTCAGAACTTCTCTGCAATAAAATATTCTATAATTTACAAGACATAAATACAGACATTGACTTATTTCTCCCCATTAAATACTGTAAAAGAGTTAACAATGCAGAGCTTCGAGAACATGGGGCTTTACTTGAAGCTGCCACACTGTTTGTGGTTAAGCCTATCAGGAATAGCCCATCATGATTTCTAAAAAAGAGATGGCAAAACAGTAATGAGAGCTGTGCTGGACATCACTAAAGCTCTGTTTTAAAACTCTGTAAGCAGAAGCTCTACATGTTAGCTCAAGTTGAAGGCACTAGAAATCTGGAAAATAAAGAAGGCTAACCTTAAAATTTACATCAACCTATAGGTCTTTTACAAGCAGGATGATATATGGCCTGCTTTTCTAGGGATGTGTGTGTAGCCTTTGACACTCACTTTCTTTCATTTATCTGTTTGCGGGAAGCATTTGCAAGGGTTTACATGATTCCAGAACACATAGCTAGCTGGTGCTCACCTAGTATCTGTTTCTATAACACAGCTCCCTCTATCTCTTTATATCTCTATCTCTCGCTAAATACATATATGTCTATGTGTGTATGTATATATGGATATACATGTCTAAATATTTTAGAGAAAGAGAGACAGGGAGGTAGAGCAGAGATTTCATTCAGGACTACTTTTTAATTATTGCATCTGTTTTCTGCATTCAAAATATGAAACAGAACAATTTCATAAGGAATTTCCAGATAGGCCAGTTTCCTAACTAGAAATACTATTATGTGAAACAATGGAAGGAACATCAGGATTGTCCTTTTATTCAGCCATACAAGAATCTAGTCTCCAGTAGTATTAAGCAGTATTTGACACAATGGTTTCCAAACATTATAGCTGGGACCTCACAGCTTTGGGGTATGCAGTCCTGAACACATCACAAATGATTAATTCCCATTAGATTTGAGACTCCCCATAACTAAAGTAAGGTGACACTACTTGGATTTCTGACTCCAAATGCACAAGAAATGCGGCACTAACACTTCAGAGGAAGAGATAGGCATCTTGTAATGCTAACTGCAAAATTTTGGTTGGGGAAACACTATTTTAACTGTTTTATCTCAATATTTAATTTGTCATGTTGTGAAAAACCTTATTTTTTAAATATATTAATCCAATTTTCCCTAAGAAACAAAGACTGTAAAGTAACATATCTGAAAATTGGTGCTTTGTTATTTCTTTACTTGATTCTTCTCAGTGAAAGAAGTGTTAGAGGCAAAGACAGTGTGCGTCACCACATGCTATTTTACCATAAGCACAGTAATGTTTTATAAGGTATCCTTCAGAGCAATGGGGAAATAGAGCACCAACCCTACTCCCACTGAATAGAACAATAAAGCTCTCTTTTTAGTGCTGGAAGAATCAGCCCTTTTCTCCTTCAGCACCTTTTAGTTTCACAGTATGTCTTCTTGTATTGTACCATCTTGAGAACAGCTATATAGTTTTTTCTGATCTACTTCTCTTCCATATTCATTACATTGTAAATCTTTAGTGTGATTCCTCTCAAGCAGTCATAAACTTTTAGTCTCTTATTAGGCAAAACAGTTTCCATATACGTACTTTGCTTGCCATTTATAATAATTTTCCACTTGCTGTTAGATCCTTTTTGATGTGGTATGCCCAGCACTGGCAATGTTTTTAAAAAGACTTTAGACCTTTAATGATTGTGCTGGGGGTCAAAAAAGTCTAATCTGAACAGTTTCCTTCTGTATTATCTCACAAGCTGGGTAAAAGTATCATTTATTAAAAGCATAGTCGAAAATGTTGTGGTGGGAAGCATGCTTATGGCATTGTGTTAGTGGCGGAGTATCATGTGCCTTTGTATATTGATATTAGCCCCCAGTGGTAGTATAACACCTCCTAAATGTTTTCTCTGAAGGAAGTTTCTTCCTTATCCTGAATATAAGACCTTAGCAATACAGCTGGAGCACCGTGAACGGAATGGGGCAGTTGCTTTCTATGGCCTGTATACATTTGTCAGTGAGGTCCAAGAGCTGTCATACAAGCAATATTTGGACACAACAGGTTGATGATACTTGACCATGGTATATTTTTCCTCATGGTGTGACATAACAAAGGCATATTGGAAATTGATCCAATGTGTAACATCCTTTGGACTTCATTATACAGACAACTATGACATATGCAAAAGCCTACCTCAATTTTGGGTACAAAATAAGCAATATTTTTGCACTTGTTCAGACCTGGGACTATAAAGAAAATAAAACAGAAGAGTAATGTTTTGAAAGCAGTTTCAAAATAAGTTCCTTTCATGGCACTTTTCTGTCACATTGTCTCTCCTGTGTGTCACGGTGATAAGAGAATCGTGAGTTGTGTTGAGACGGCTGCTTGTCTTTGCCAGGATGGCCCTTGTTCTTTCTATATGGGGAGGTGATGAATACATACAGACTCTTACAGCTGGCAAATACTGAGTTCCGTTTTAGGTGGTCACCTTAGGCTGGGTTAATCTCTGTCATCTTTAGCAGTTCTCTGTGCTGAGATCTCTGACCAAAAAGAATTTTGTGCAGGGGCTTTTCCTCTGTTCTCTTTTTTCCCCATCAAAAAAGGCTCCAAAGAGTGGATCATACCACGCAGCATTCTCTGCTGTTCTGCCAGGAGGAAGCCCAAACTTCAATGAGATTTATCTGAGTGGAAGTTTGCACACATGGGAAGATGCAGGAGTTAGTTGGAGATGTGTTGCCCAAGAGAAGCTCAGGTGGATGGAATGGCTTTCCAGGATTCAGGATTTACTGTTTCAGAGACAAGAAATCAGCTGCATGCAGTCATATGCATGGTTCAAATTTAGAAGCTATTTTTGAAAGTAAGGCCCTTAACAATGTTAATTACTTATATATAATCCTTGAAATTATATTAGTGGTAGGAATTTGAACACTACTCACACAACTTAATAGAATTATGACATTAACATTCCTTTTGTGCTGTTGAACAATCACTGCACTTTAAGAGGGATGATATGTTTGTCAAAAGCCACTGGAAACATTCAAGTCAAAATAAGCATCGTGGTGCTTAATGCTGAGGGAACACGTCTAGAAAGACTGAAAGACGTAACACTTCCTCCATAAATTAATTGTATAACTGTATAATTTTTAACCTGTCATCACTATTTCCTTTTTCCTCTTGGGTTTAAAGGAGTTGTTGATCCTGAATAGATCCGAAGTATAAAGGAGAAACCATGAGGTGGACAGGTGCAAATGGCAATCAACATAACCTTCATCAATGTCCTTTTTCATTAGTTTGCAAAACCATTAGAAACATGTTGCAAAATTCCCATGCTGAGCTGCCATGTCGGCACAGTTCATTGGCTAACACTTTTAAATCACAGCAAATCCAGTTGGCTATTGCATCCTGATACTCTTCATTAGCAGAATCCAACACTCTGATCCTGTCCAATGGATCTTCTAAAAATTGCTAAGCCACTTTTATACCCAGCAAAGGGAATCTGAGGGGCTCTGCTCATAAGGTTCATACAGACAATGCTGCAGGTTCAGCTAATGGTTGTCACATGGTATTAAAAAAAGCAATACTAAAGCTGGATATTTAGAGACACTAAGAAGCATATTTTTTCAGCTGTTTTTGACCTTTTTACATCAAGTGGTTAATAGTATTTGGAGAAATGGAGAGTGATGGTATTACAGGCACAACAATCATTACAGATTTCAGTTGAAAAAAACAGGTTGTATATCACCAGGGTTGTTTCTGCCTCTTCAAGCACTAACCCTTTGGAGACTCTTTTTCTCACTTCTTGAGCCTTATCTTCAGAAATGCTAAATAACTTGCTTTACATAGATTTTACTTTTAATAAAATCACTAAGAAACTGTTTCTCCTGTTGCAATTACTGTCATTCTTTCTGGGTTTCAGATTTTAGTAGCATGGTCACAGCCAACCCTCAGTAAAACTGTGGCTGACACACTGTGAAGTCCTGCAGGCTGTACAGTTTAGCCTGATAGAATGATTATAGCATGTACACCAGTTTACTGTGTAGCCTTAAATTATTTCCAGTCTTGTTTTGCACAGGGATGCATGGAATATATTTAAGCTCCTCCAGTGCACAAGCCCATTTTCCTTGCTGGCCACACAGATCTAAATGAAAGCATTCATCCTCTATGCACCAAGGGTTAGCTCAGTATGTGTCACTTGTACAATATAGAAAAAAAGTGCATTATCATATGATGATCTTGGTAATGATAATAATCTTTGTTATTTTCTTTAATAATAAGTATATTCTTCCAAAATCAAACACAGTATGATTCAGTATGTATCCCTGCCTAAGCTGTGTATATTACAGGACCGCTTTATGAGCATACAGATGGGTATGAGTTCCATGATTTGGTTTTATTTCCTACTTTTTAATATCTTGGTAAGTGTCAGAATGTACATATTTCTCTATGCTGTCCTTTGTCCTACAAGCATTGTTTGGGAAAGGCTCATATGGCTCCAGACTGGCCAGTCTATTCCTGACTCCCAAACAGGTGTTTTGACAACCTCCAAACAATTTTAGTTCCTCATTAAGGAACTGTGAATGACACGTGAAAAATCATGCAGCATTTGCCACTTCTTGGGCAGTTCTGCTACAACAAGATATTTTTTGTAAGCTCTCATTCTTTTGAATGATTTAATCAGTGAATATTTCATTTTCAATATTCATCTCCAGTAAGTATCATATATTAACACAATGGATAGTTTATTTAAAAAAATAGAGATATGATCATATTTGTGGTTGTATGGCCTGATCAAAACTATTTGTAACTAATACTTATTTTTTTTAGGCTTTGAATTGCTTTCATTAAGCAATGATGACTGTGTTCATAGTGTATCTATGAATATACTATGAATTTGCATTGCCTCTTTGAGAATAAACTTGCAGATTTATCATCAGTTTTAATACATGTGGGCTTTAAAAATATGTGTCCTCTAAATCTAGGATGTGCATTTGGGAGAGGATCTGGAAGAACCACTAAGGCTTCTTCTAAACTGCAAAATCCTTGCTGAACAGAGAAACTGAACTTGTTTCTGTCTACATCCAATTCCTTTTGAGCAAGGCAAAGCAGAATCAGATAAGATAATGAACTTCTAAAAACATGTATCCTCTATGTCATCTTGCCTACCTGAGATGACCTCTCTATAAAGATGTGCTTCATTGCAAAACTGAAGACTTCACAGATTTCACGTTCTTTTGTCTTAATAAGAATAGTAATAATAATTTTTCAGATTGAGTCTTGATTGACTCCATTTGTACTCACAGATTTTTTTTTTAATGAGAGCATGCTTAACATTACAGATTGTGACTGAGCAGCACAGTATTTAGAATTTGCCTAGCTTTAAGCCCATAAACAGTGATTTTGAACTAATCCAAGCTTAAAAAAAAAAAAAAGTAACAACTTCAGCTATGACTATCCTACTGTCTTTATTTGAAAACTATTGAACTGAGAGAATCAGGAATACATTGTGTGAAATCCCAGTCCCAGAGAGTTCATTGACTTCAATGTTATTTGGGTTTTTATCTACCACTTTCTAAGGAGAGTTTGAGTCTTATTATTATGTAGGTGATATACATTAGCATGGATCTATACAATACAGTGAGTCCTTACACCTTGTGAAACAAGCCCCTTGTATTCATCCCGTTAAGTCATTTAAGGCTACAGTTCAGTCTTGAAACTGAGGAGTAGGGGTAAAAACTTGAAAGTTCAAAGTTCGTGCAGCTATATTGTATTATGTATTTCCACCAATTATTTTCTTCTTTACATTTAGTGTAGAGATGTGATCTGTAAAAAAAAAAAAAAAGCAACACTGAGCTTGTTTCATTTAATTCATTTCACCCTGGCCATGTTGAAATAATATGTACAGATTAGTCTAGCTCATCAGAAAAATTTAATAGTAGCAGAGATTTGTTGATGTAATGTAGGTTCATGTCCTGTATAAATTGATGACAAGGTCTTTTTATGGAAATGGCACTTTACTTACCTTAAAATATATATATATTGGAAGAGTTGTTAAGAAAAGAATGTCTGTGTCCACATCCCACCCTCCTCCCTTAGTGTTGAGGTCCTATACTGCATCAGGTGAGAAGCAGGTGCTGATGATACAGCGTTATTCCATACATGTGTGCAGGAAAGTACCGTATTAGTATAAAACAAACCCAGAAAGTCTTAAAAAAAAGACTATCTGCTTTAATGCTATGTTCTGTAACTACTGAATGAAAGCTAGAGAGTATGTTAACAGGCACACAGCTGTAAGCCCCATAGAGCTTTAAAACAGGCTGCATCAGAGCAACTTAACTTTATTTTGGGAGGTTATGGGATAAGTCAGAACCTGATCTCTATTACATCTAGATTCCAGAGATATGATCTATTTCAGCAAGGGCTCAGGGCAGCCATATTATTGGAAGTGGGTGAAAATCCACCTGGATTTGGCACTTCAGACATGCCTAATTAGAATTCTTTAAAAGCTGTAATGATTTTTAGAGGACTACAGATAGACACTAATAGTGTAATGATTCTCTAACATGTCTGTTCCTGGAAACTGCATATGAGTTCTCACAAGATTAGTGTATCATTTACATGTTCCATATGGCTCTCAATTTCAGAGAGAAAATTAAGAAAATCCAGGGAAAACCAGGAAAGACTGTATTACATTTCTGAATTTCTTCTTTGAAAAATGATAAACAAGAATCTATAGATATTCGTAGTAGAAGATCATCGTTAACAAAAGTCTGTCTTGCCAGACTGGAACTTGGAAAACATAGTTCAACTTCTATTTCTGCCTTGGACCTTCTATGCGATTGACTTTCTTTAGCAATTCATCAGGACTGAGATCCATCTTACCTAACTATTTTTTGTAGAGACATGATTATAGATTATAGAATAGCCTAGAACTCTGTCTTAGGCTAAATGTCTAACTTTGAGATAACTAATATTAGATGTGGTGAATTCTAACACTAGGTCTCTACATGCTTCTCACACTTTGAAATAGGAATAACAATGACTTACTGTCTGTCCCAGATTATAAGTATTTGCCTCTGACCTTTAAGTGCTCCTGTGTTAGAAATATTATTTGCAACCATGTTAATACTAATTAAATAAAATTTTGCATATCTTTCATCTGAATCACAGAATCATAGAATGTTTGTGGTTGGAAGACACTTCTGGAGGTCATCTGGTCCAACTCCTCTAATCAAGCAGGGTCACTTAGAGCTGGTCAGCACTGTGTCCAGATGGGTTTTGAATAGCTGAGATCCACTGCTATTTATTTTCCTATTACTGGTTAAACACAGTTGTTCACTTAATATTTATTTTAAGATACCAAGACTTTTTTTCTTTTTTTTCCAAAAGATACAAAAGCCTTAGCTGAGAACATTGTTTTTCTGGGGGGAAAGAGTATTTTATTTGCTAAACACAGCAACCAGATAGTAGATCTGGATACAGATAACAGACTTGAAGTCCATGATGACATTGCTTTGCCAGCTCCTTCATTAGTCCTTAAAACTTCTCTTGCATCACAATTTCATTCATATGAGCAGCCTTTGGTGGTTGTTTTGTCATTACAGTGCAATGAATTAGCTTTTCTCTGATAGTTTTTTGAGGGTAGTTTCAAAATACCTCAGAGGGGAAAAAAGAGCTAGGAGATTTGAGCCAATTTTGCACTGTAGTTTGTTGGTACCCTTCTGAGTGAGCTCACAGCATGCTGACTGCTGGCTTAATTAAATGTAGTACAAACCGTTCTACATAGCTTATTGCAGCACTGGGGCAGGTGTCCAAGTCACTACGTTAATTAAATGCCACTCATATTTGTGGAAAGTTTTGTGCCTCTGGTTACTGAAATGATAAACACAGGGAAACGTATAGAAATAATCACATATTTTATGAGATGAGCAGAAACCTCATTAGCAAAACACTGATTTCCCATGTTTTGCCAGGAGAGTTGGTGGGTGAGAGATGGATCGAACAACTGGCAATTTTATTTTGGGAAGAAGAACATTGTAGTTTTCTCTGTGTGGTTCAGCATCCTATGGACAGTTGCAAATTTTTGTGCCCCTGAAAGCTATCAAATCTGGGAATCTGGCTCTTTCCAAGCACTTTCTGCCTGTGAACATGAATGTAACATTTCTTGTAGAGTGGGAAAAAGGGGGAAAAAAAAAAAGACAATCAAGAAAGAGTGGGAAAAAAGGAAAGTGGCATACCCACACCACTGCCACTTTGCTGCACTCCCAAGATTCAGATTCCAGTTTGGTCGGAGATGAAATTGATAGCTCTGCAGGAGGAATGTGGGAATAAGGGGCTACGGACACTATGAATGAGTTATGCACTGCAGGCGAAGGGCTCCTCCACACATTGCTGTCCGAAATTTTATTTTTATGTGGCACGTATTTAGAAAATTGAGGAGCGCCTTGGAAAGTTGGGACAGCTGGTGAGCGCGTGCGGGGTGCCGGGGGAATGCCGGGGCTCTGCCAGCAGCCTCTGGCCAAGCAGGTCTCCAACACGCCTGCCAGCCCACCACCCCAGGAGCAGCCCCCTGCCGCTGCTGGAGCTGGACAGATGCTATGAAAGGGCTGGCATTAAGTGTCTTTTGCAGGATATTAAACCAGCATCCTAACTGGTAAAAAAAATGAATTGTCACTGACATTATGTCGGCCTGCTTGGAGTCCTCTCTGCTACTTTCTGCAGTCTGGTAACCATTACGCACAAGAGATCAATATTCTCCTCAGTGCTGGAATTTAAGTAATGATTTCCAATAAAACTATTTCAGACTGTTCTGGCTAGAGGACAGAGACAAGCCACAAAACATAATGCACGTAAAACCTTTCCTTTCTTGTCTTTTCTTTCCTTTTTTCTCCCTTCCTTCCTTTTCTCTCTCTTTTTTTTTTTTTTTTAAGGGCTTGAATAATGGAAGCAAGATCTAATGATAAGACACATGCACACAACAAAAAGGAGGCATTTTGGTCCAGACCAATCTGCTTAGCTAATGGCTGTAAACTGACACCCGTAATGAAATAAAAATGTCTCAGTGCAAGTGCATGGCTGTGCAATTGCTACCAACACCCACCCTGGCAGCCCCAGTGCTGGGTGCTGGGGAACACACCCTTCCACATCACTTTTTCACTTCTCCCTATTTTGCAGCAAATTTGAGATACATTTCCAAAATGGAATTAAGTAAATATTTCATGATTTTGTGCTGCAGGAAGGCTGATGCCTTTAGATGTGGTGCACAGCTCCAGCTCCCAGTCACTGTAATTGACACTCCAGGTGCTCAGCACTTCTGAAAATCAGGTTTCTAGTACTGTTCCAGTTCTTTTTTTTTCCTACTTGAAAGTTTTGGGTTTTTTTTTCTTTCTTCTGGTTTTTGTGAAAGAATCTGAAGGGTGTAAGAAGATGACTGGTACTTGAGGAATGAAATTTCTGATCTATTATCTGTTACTGAAGGAAATAATTTACAGAGGTGAGATAGATAGAGACGTACGCATATATCTTCCAAGTTGTCATGGTTTCATATTTTGCCTTTGGCCCCACTGTACTGCCTAGTTTCTTTGTGTCCCGCAGTGCAGACTTCAGACAGAGGAAAAACCCTGTCCAAGTGTGCTAAGACCGGACTACTGTGGTTAAAATGGTTTCCCCTGGATCTCCCTCACAGCTTGCAGTTGTCTGATTTCAATCAGTGGCAGTTCCCTCCACATGTCTAGCCATCAATCTTCTCCTGCTCCTGGATGAGTGTGTCACAGCATGGTGTATGTTCCAGTTAAAAAATAGACTGCACTGCAGCTCTCCCTCCTCAGTCATTGATAAGTATTCCTTTGATATTTTTATTAAAAAAGAAAGAAAACACATTATGGTATATGTTTCTTAAAAAAGAAAAGAAAAAAAAGGAGGAAAAAAAAAAAGAAAGCCTGAAGCACACCAAAGCCCTGGAGGCTGTAGGAACAGCAGGAAGCACAGAGGGGAGTTTGGGGTTATGTGGTTATTACGAAGCTATTGCTTGGTAAGTTACAGTTTGTGTAAGAGTTGAGGATTTCAATCTTTATTGCTTTCCACCCAGCATTCCTCCATCAATAGAAGTTCTCTGGACATTGTATGAGTCTCCAGTGTTCATCTACTTCACACCCCTTCCTTCCCCCTCAATGAATAATAATTGCTATTTGAAAACAGAGCTGCTTAGAGATGGAGGGGGAGTTTGTACAGAAACTCAGCCAAGCTTGTCATAGTCCCTTGCTCTCACCTTTGGACCTTCTGGAAAGGGAAATAAATGGCTGTTTCTCTGCTTTAATTAATCTTTTAGATTACAGACCAGTCTGACAGTCTCCTAGACCTGCTATCCTCTTTGTGGATGAGGTACATGTACAAGACCATCCAGAAGTTGCCCAATAGAGGACAGAGTGACCTGTCTCCAGATAGGTGTTCTTACCCAAAGTAAACCCACCTTCTGAACAAATTGAAGCTACAGAGGGTCTTCATAAGAACTCTGCTTCTGACAAAGCACTTTTCCATGACAGAGTTCAAAGCACTTTATAAAAGAAGGTAAGATTATTTTTCGTGTTTTATGAATTGAAAACTCAGACACAAGGAGGAAAAGCAAATTGTGCAAGGAGGCAAGTGACTTGGGGGACTATAAAACTTTCTCTCAAGTGTCAAGGTTGTATTTAGGAGGTGCTCCACTTAATATCTCACCCAGTAATGAGCTTTTGCTGTTCATATATTGAAGCTGATGAGATTCAGCAGTTAAATAAATATTGCATAAATAGGCTTCAGTCAGTCAGGTTTAAGCCTGTTTTTCACATATGATGTAAAAGTCTATTTCATTTCTTGTGCCAATAATTCTAATTTAGGAAAAAAGTGAAAGAGGAAAGCAGCTAGCTGGGAAATGATCACATTTAAGAAAGGCAATTAAAAACTAACCACTTGTGACATAGTTATTTCTTAAGCTAAAATTAATCTCTTGCTGTTACATTGCTATACTGTCTCTTTTCAATCAGTGATCTGCAGTGAAATCACTTGATTCTCAAATCTCCACATACTTTGAAGAGCCCTTCTCCACGATATTAACTAAAGCCCCTAAAACTGGAAAACTCACCCACAATCATGCAATTCACTTTCTCATGGAAAACCATGTGATGAAAGCCATAGGAAATACTTACTGTTAAAGCAGTTCACATGAAAACTGACTTCAGGATGAAAAATTTGCCACCAACAGTATTAATTAATAAGAGAGGCTTTTTATGGTCTATTTTACTTTTCATTGTGTATTTTGTTAGCTCACTCTTTTACACTGGGGACTAGTCAATCTTATTTCTATGCAAAACAGCATAGCATACATTATTCTCTCTTCCTCCCTTCTGGTAGGCAATGAATCTTTAAAAAGTGAATGTACATAATAATAAATAATGATTAAACAGGCACATTTCTACCATAGATTTGTTGCTCAACAAGGTCCAATTATTTAAAAAGATATAGAAGAAGATACAAACTCATTGCAAATGACAGCAAAATTGGTAGTTATGAGTAATAATGAAGACATATGAGTACTGCACAGAAATCTGGGCTGATTAGTAAGTTGGCTTCACCTGTATCACTGCTAAATGCCACATGAGATCATTAATGAAGACCTTTTATAAGAATGAAAAATATGGACTAACTTTACAGAATGGTTGACAGTCTTTAGGCACAAAGTCAGAGACTCAGAAAAGGATTTAGTGGTTTTGCTGAGCAAGAAGATGAACAAGGGTTCCCAGGGCAACACAGAGGCTGAGCCAGTAAATGCTGTCCTGGAGGTATGTACAGGAGAAGACTACTAGATAGAAAAACATGGAGTTTTATTACTAAAGATTACTGACCACTAGTAAGATAATTACTGGGATGTCTCTGTCCACTTCTGATGTACACATTTAAGCAGGATGTTGGCAATTAGGAAAATGTTCAGAAAAGGTCTACAAACATGACTTCAGTAACAGAACTGAGAGAAAAAAGCATCTTAATTTAGTCACTAAAAAGTGCAGATTAAGAAGTGATACAACGATAGCCAGAGGGTACTTCTCTAGAAAGAGAACTGCAGAAGCAGACTTTTTAACTTAACAGAAAAGGTCATTGTGGATGGAAGCTGAATCTCAGCAAATTCAGATTAGCATTCAAGCACACAGCTCTTTTCAATGAAGGATCTTAACTGCTGAAAAAAAATCTTATCTAGGAATACAATGGATTCTCTCTCCTGTGATGTCTCTAAATCAAAGCTGGCTGTCTTTTTGAAAGCACAGTTACAGCTCAGGCAGCAGCAGTGGATTTCATATTGGGAACATTTGGCAAAATTCTTTGGTCCTGTGTTATGAAAGAGGTCAGGCTACATGATTATTATCATTCTTCCTGGCCTTAAATGCTATCAATCTATGAAACATGGACTTAACTTTAAATCTCACTCTAAATCATTTTACATTCATTTGACTTCAGTAGAGCCATTTAACATGTTGAAGTTAAGCATGCTCTCAAGTGTTTGCTGAGTAGAGGGGGTCTTGCCTTCTTATAACTGACCACATGCCAAAGTGCTTTGTTGAAATAGTGCCACAAGTCTTTGTAAGTCATCAAAAGTGCAAATAAGAAAATCCCTCATGTTTGATTTTTTCATACTTTTGAGTTCAGAAGCTCCTCTTTTGCTTACAATTTTATTTTTCCCCACATAAATCATGTAATGGGCAACAGAGCTGCCAAATGACACTGACTCTTCCTGGCCTGTTTTTCTGCTCTAGGATTCAAGGACAAGTCTGAATTCTACACAAATCAGACGTCATCTCAGGTATATTAGAGAGTTGTATGGACAGGCCATTTCTGTGATGGTGGAAAGAGACTCACCTTCTGGGAGACAAGACACTTCTTTAGGAGATGTGATTAGCTCTGCCTTTGTGCTTGAACACACTATTAACAAAGCTAAAGCTTTTCTTAGTGTAAACTGTAAGAGACTGAATAAAATCAAACTGGTGCTACATACCATGATTGTAGAGGACTCTTCCATCAGAAATAGAAGTTAGCATTTAAAGCACTAAAGTGATAGTGTTGTAATATACTCATTCACACAGGTTGGTTCATCACCCTTTCAGTTCAAAAGGAATTCAGAGGATGCAAAATTATATTTAATGTAAGGAATTCCTGACCTGAAAAAAAAAAATAAATCAGGCCTACCTTTTCAGTATGTGTTGTGGGGGTTTTTTTTAACTTTAGTAGCCATATTTTTGTGCAACATTTATTTAATTTCAGTCTAGTAAAAAAAACCTCACTCCATGTCTTCACTTTTAAAAAGTGGCAAAACTCACAACTTCTGCGATAAATCTTACTGTGCTTCTTTAAAGGGTACTTCAATTTTTTAAAAGATGTGGTGAGGTGTATTAGTCAAGTCCTGAATTTCATGTTAAAAACAAATAAATCATCAGTGAAAAGCAATCAAGTATTTGGTTCTGAAAAGACTTACTATTACACAAAAATGAAATACAGACTGTGAAATACTGCAGGAAGTGCTTATAAAGTTCATTATCACTTTTCATATTTTCAGCAATTTCAAAAGCCAGAGAGAGTGAATACTCTTATATTTTATCTCAGTCTTTCACTTTGCTTTACAGTTCCTGCCAGGCAACTTGATCTATAAGGCTGAACTGTAGGGTCATTCCTATTAATTTAGGTATTCATCTCAGCTACAGTATGCAGTGTTGATTCCTTGTTAGGCTGAATGGTTAAAGTGAGTATTTGCAGCTTTGATTTACATCTTGAAAATTGTATTATTTATAGCTTTTTTTTTCTCTAAAATGTCTAGTTAGCAGAGTTCAGCAAAAGTTAAAATGACTTAAGCCTAATGTTATATCATGCATTCTATACAGTGCTGACTTTTGCTTCTGGAGAGCTTGGTTCCATATTTACAACACAGACCACAAAGAAGCACAAGCCAGAATTCAACATCAGTTAAAGTAACCCACAAACATCTCATTAAGTCATTCAGCACACAATATCAAAAGCTGAAAATACCCCTATGCACTTGCATTTTCTATCTCCCTGCACAATGTTAACTCTGAAATGGTTTTTTACCACAGGAAATGATGGCACATTGTGTCTCTGATATCCAGGTCAAACAGATTCCCCAAAAACGTCAGAGCAGAGGATTACTAGAATCAATTACTGCTCAGTAAACATTACAATTAAGGGCTTCTTTTTAACTAATGTCACCTCACTGATCCCACTGTAAAGCACAGCCACACAAAAAACTGAAAGAGGACAAGGAAATTTGGAAACTGCAAAACTGTAGAAATTCCTGAAGGGGAAAAGTTTTATGCCAGCTTCACCATTAATGGGAAGGTATTCAGATATAATCATATTAGGCTTTTCATTCAGCCCCAGGATGACCTCTAATTCCTGTGGCAATCTTGTGCTGGGCTTCACCACAGAGATGCTGAATGAGTAACAGTCTCCTCAGCACTGTATCATCCTGAAAGGAAGGAAATTAAGAAAAGGAAAGAATACCTTATATGCCAAACCACCTGCCTGGAGACACAAAGTAAGACTTTTGCTGTCTTGGATAATTACATATAATTATGTTTTTTCATCTTGACACTTCATTTCAAACTTGGCCATGACAAAAAATTCCATATATTGCATTGCTGCTTTTCCTCCATTAACAATAATAATAAAATAAGATTTGGAATTGTCTCCTCAGTTTCGATTTTCAAACTCATTTTAGAACCAGTCTAAATTATTTGAGTCAAAGAGAGTATTCTGTCCTTAAAATTATGTATGTAAAGAAAGGAAGACTGCATAATTGCACAGAGGGCTTGTCAATGACTTGTGAGACCTAAATTACTTTCCTAACCTGATCAGTGTGTAATTTCTTACAGGTCTAGTGAGATTAATTACATGGTGGCAGAAATAGAGCTGTCTCTTACAGGATATCCTCCTATAGGTAAGGTGTAAGGGACATGACCTTGCATAGGGGCTTCCTGGGGGAATGGAGGGGTGGCATGAGCTCTCCTCCTGCCACTAGGTCTCTAACAGCTTATTATATTTTTGCATCTTAGCTTTTTTAAGCATATAATGTAATTCAGCCTTTCTTCTTAGCAGTTTATTTCCCTATTTGACCCAGCCTTTATACTGTGGCTTGCAGATCTGTCTTAGCACAGGCGGCCACAAAAACTACGTTTTAGGGCCACAAAAAACTATGTTTTGGGGTGTTAGGCCCTTTTCCCTTGGACACATTTTACTCCTCAGGCTATGCATAGTGCAAGAACATAGGAGAACACAATGCCCTTTTTTTCTGAATGGAATTGTGCTTCTTTGGCATATTTTGCAAGTTACCAAGCTACTGGGCATACATTCCAAGTAAGTTCAAATGTCAGAGCTACTACATCTAAAGGGCCACATTAAAGAGATCCAAAATCAGCCCAGTCTTTTTATATAAAGAGCTGTAAAAGCTCTCCAACTTAACCTAATAAATTACTGTTATAAAAACAGTTTTATGTAATGTGCAGAAGTCTAAGAAAAACTGTTTTAATGGTTACATAAAAGAGAGATTTGCAAATCTGTGAATATAAGTTAATGTTATGCATTTTTCAAGTAAAGGGAAAAAAAAAAGGGGCTGAAAATTACCAAAGTAAAATGCAGAATAATGGAGTCTCAGTTTCATTTTCATCCAATTAACTACCTTGAAAATGAAAAGGCTGTTCTACAGAGTTCCTTTTAGAAGCTGGACTAATTTAACTTTGGAAGTTGAGTTCTAGGAATCAAGTGCTGCGCCTGCACTTTCCACGACCAGCTGAAGGAGATGAGAACAGACAATGGTTGAGCAGAACTCTCATGAGCAATTCACTGCATACACAAAATTTCAACTATTTTGGAGTCAATGGAGTTTTGACTATTGACTTGAATGATGTCAAGATTTCAGTCGTGTTTATCTTAAAAAACTCTTAAGTCAAGTTTGAGAGAAAAGGAATCTAAGTAATTGTCAGAAAAAAATGAAGTTTTAAGGGGCACAGTTTATTTGCAATTCAAGATTTAATTCCATGAATAGTGTTGGATGAGAAATAGGGATTTCTAACAAATTGTAAAGCATTGAATTTGCTTCAAACTCCATTTTTTTTCTGCTCAGAATGAATGAAGATTAAACTGATATAAAATAATGGGCTTACCCATCTGAAGATGTTTCACTGTAGTTTGTGAAATCTTTGTGTTTGCACAAATGTTTATTTAATTTCCTTGTTTGTCATTTTGCCCCAAAATTTCTGTTTCAGTTTGTCATAAATTCTTTCCTTTTCGATGTCAAGACTGAGAAGCCCATTTTTCACAGAGCTTCATATAATTCATATGGGATAACGCATATGCACCTAGAAATATTTTTTTCAGCTTACTGCTGAAAATTGCAAAAACTGACTCCTGAAGTCAGATATTAGATTAAGACAGAATAACAGACATTCATTAAAAAAAACATGAAATAACAATATGAAGGAGGTTCAAAATTAATATGTATGTGTCTTAAACCTGAATTTGCATGGTAAGTCACAGTGAAGAGAAGGTGACCTACTATGCCTAGACACTGTAGCATGTGCCTTTATAAATACATCATCTGCTATAAAAGTCCAGAACTAGCTTACCTACCCCTTTTGAAAAAGTGACACTTTTTCAAAATATCCTCAACTCAGCCTTTGTGCTCTAAACATTTCTGTATTGTCATTTTTGCACCTATATTTCAGCCACTTTTTAATAAAATATAGTGTACAACCTATACAGACATGTTCTGTAATTCTGCATGCAGGGCTCAGTGCAGCGACATTCATGTAACTGACTGGCACCTTGGCCAGGGTGCAATGCAAATATTAAACAATATTAGATGACTAGGTTAGCCATTGCTGTGATTGTCCTGTGATCTAGACATCTTCTCATTGCTCAAATATTTTAAAAAGTTACCATTCTTCTTGTTGCTATGTTACCTTCTATCAGAAATGATATTTGTAGCTGTCAACCAAGCCCGTACAGGCCACCAGTTCTAAAAATACAACACACTGTTATCTTCTTTTGCCTTCTCCAGCGGAAAATAGCTTTAGTCTCTCAAATGTTTCCTGAGCATTGTCCCATCTCCAGAGCAATGGTATACTTTCTGTGAGGAGACCCAAAGTGTCCAGTTTTGCAGAGGAAATGGAGCTAGCACCTCATACAGTCTCTGAACGCTGGAACTAATTTGGATTTCTCTCCTCATTCATATACTCAGTCTTCTCCCCCCACTCTGCTCCACCTGTTTTCCTTTTCTACTGAACTCGTACAATGAACTGATGACTGAAGACTTTTCTATCCACAAACCTTGCAATTTCTTTCCATGTCAGGGCACAGCATGATAGCTGCATTTAAATCTATTTTGATTTTTAGGCCAAATTCAGCACAGTGCCACCCTGTACAATCCAGTGAAGTCAGTGAGATTACACAAAAAGGAATTCATTCCACTATTACAAAGGCCTTAACTTGTTTTCCCAGCTCACTATGAGCACCTGAAATTGCCTAGAAAACTTTCATATAATTTGTAGTATTTGGCAACTTTAACTCACTTTTTCCTTATTTTGCCTGTTTGGTGTCTCCACCCACTACACAGTGCTGCTTCGCTTCCTGAATCATCTTCAGTGTCATTCAATACCTGCAACCTGTTGAACACCCACAGCTTCATTCATTCCTTTCCCTTATCAACTCACTGGTTCACTTCCCCATATGTAATCTAATTACCTCTAGGCAGTGTCTCCCCGCATCTCACTGCACTCCCACAGCTGGGAATCCACCTCTTCTGTTATTCCCTGTGCCCAGCTGAAAACTACCAGGGTATCCTTAAAGTACCTCCCAACTCACTGGCTACTCTGAAAATCCAAGATGGTTCCTGTAGCCCAAACAGCTATTTCTCAAAACACGGTGCTCTCCTCCTATCAGCTCAAAAAACCAATTTTGGCCAGGCACTTAATCCTCTCAGTGGGAGTATCCCAGCAGTGCCAGGAAGCCCCAATTTACCTGGAGTTTCACACAGAAAATCTATTGGGGAACTTAGCAAGAGAGTGCTTTGCCCCAGAGGGCATACGGTACAATCTCTAGAGGGGGTGGAAAAAAGCCCAAATCCAACAACAACAAAAAAAAGACAATGGCTGAGAAGAAGATCAAAATACAGGGAGGTGACATATCCATGACATATCCCAGGAGGTTATGACAGAGGCAATCTTCCTGGGCCCAAGGCCCTCACTTCTCCACCTGAACTGTAGGTATCAATAAATAAGACTACTTGCATGTGACTATAGAACAATAAAGCCAAAAAACTCACAAGCCAAGTGCTTTACAGCTGAATTTGTGTCTGGATGGCAGCAAGCTGGGGCACTGCCCCACACATCGCTCAGGAGTAAAGTAAGTGCTGAGGATGGGCTGAACGCAGCACATGCCACGTCTGTTATTTGCCAGAGGAAGGTTGCTGCATCTGTGGTTTTGCCACCAGCTCCTCAGAGGAAACACGTTCACTACAATATCCCCCCAAGCAGCAGCTGCAAGAGGATCACTTAAAATTGCATAAAGCATTAATCTGAACTCCAAGACAAGTTTGGTACCACACAGTTGGACATAAGCCAAAGTGTCCCATATAGTAAAGGGGAAGGGGGGGAGGGAAGAAAAGAAAGAAAGGAAAAAAGAAAAGACAGTCCTGTCAGTGGTTTTAAGGTGCCCTTTTTTTTTTTAATGGAAAAATTGTTACAAATGGGTTCTTCAACATATGTTATTAATTTCATTGTTCTGGCTTCTTGCCAGTTAAGCATCAGTCCTGGTTTCTTTGCTTTCAGTTTTAACTAGTAAAACTCATGAGATCATTAACGAAAATGGACACGAACTTTTTCTTTTCTTGCACACAACTATTATGGAGCAACTGACTCTTCCGAAGGCTTTTATTTTGTAATACTTCAGTCTTTTTTTCTTTTTTTTTCTTTTTTTTTTTGTTAATAGGGAAATGTGCTCCTCAGCAAACTCTGGTATTTCTACTATAAAAAAAGCAACATGTGAAGGACTTCAAACACATTTACTGATAACGGCAAGAGTAACAAATTCAGAAACTTTAAAAAGCACTCATAAATGTTAAGTAACATTTCATAAAGCTATTCTGTGATTTACTTTGCTCGATATGTATATGTGCGAGAGAGCAAAGCAGTACTGAAAAATAACAATGAAAGAGAATGTAGTTTGATAAAAATATCTACATATGGAAATGTTGATTGAATGTTATTAATGTTTGATTTGGCTTGCAGAGAACTGCAAAATCCACTTGAAGAAAGAATGCCGTTTCATAGATTTCTGTACAAAGCAGCATCTCCCACATTGCGAGAGCCAAGCTGAGCCCTTAATCCAGCACATACACTTGCTGTAGGTGTGGGCAGGGAACACAGGCTCGTTTGAAGAAAGAACTGGTTTATTTTGCAAGTGGAAACTGGCATTATTCACCCCAAGGAGTGGAAACAGAGATTTGTAGCTGCCATGAAAATAGTGCTCTTACTGATAACTAAGGGTGTTAATGCTGCTGTGCTGTTGCACCCCAAATGCCTGTAGCCTCCACTCACTGTCTGCTTACCCAGCCAGCCCATGATGGCCAAGCTCACTGTGAAGTCCTCTGCAACCACTGCTCCCAGTACCCATCTCCAGGACTAAGCTGAAGACTATGCTTTGTAACCCAGCAAATGAGAGGAGAAAAAGGCTCTTCTAAAAGCTTGGCCCCACTCTGCCTCCTGCTCCCTATCTGCCATGTACACAGAGCAGATGTTGTTGGATGGCAGCCCCCAGACCTGGCAGAGGAAGTCAGCATCAGAGTCCAGCAAACCTTACATATCGTACCTATCTACTTCATTATACCTGTAAAGAAACTGTTCTTTAGGAAACAAGAAATTAAGTTTCATAACAGGCATAGTCTCTATGAGTTATTAGTACATATAAACAATTAATACAAAATAAGTAAATAAATAACTACATTTTCACATTCAGCAGAGCTACCAATATGCACAATAACCAGGCTGGAGAAATGCATGTTTTTATTACTTTTATCCTTGTCCTTAACTCCCCTCATTCTCTCCTGTTGTTTAGTACACACTCCTATTACATCATGTCTGAAATTAGAGTGCAAGATCAGGCTTTCTTGTGAAATATTTAGTGCTACTTTCTTAAGGCGAGACCATGAATTCTACAGGAAAGGCCTTTTTTCACTGCTGTTTATGTTTTAGCTTGATCTTGCTGTTGCCAAATGAAAGAATGTCTTTTTCTTGGCTTCAAAGATTCTTGGGCTGGGCCACGTGGCTAGACACCACAACATGGCATACTTGTTAGATAAAGGAAAATGTATGTGTGCATGTATAAATAGCTGGTCTGCTTGCTAGAGAAGATGAAATCATGCTCAAAGATTTCTTTCCTGATTAAAGAATTATGATTCAAATGCAACCGAAGTCCTTCTTCTATGTCTGATCAGCCCTGCAAATTATACTAGAAAGAGATACAAGAATATATCTTCCTACTTTAAAGATGCAGAGACCATAGCAGATAGATAAGGATATGCAGATGTAATCTAGTACACAGCTCTGCAAGCATACAGACAAACGTATGCAGTTTCCAAAAAAGTCTCTGGTAGTCTAGTATTAGAAAGCACAGCTGGGCTAGATAAAAGCTGCAGATCACTACCTTAACTGTTTATCTTTTCCAGCAAAGTCTTTTCACAGCTTCACTGTGAAAAGTCTTCATACATTAAGACATTTTATTTAGTGGAGAATGATTAATAAGAAATTAAAACTGCTATTTAAGGGTTTATGTAACTTCAGCTCAAATCCATGTTTTACTCAGAGAGTCCTCTGTGCCTTTAAGTGCCCGTGTTCCATACATATTTATAAATGTAAACTTTCCTCTCCCTTCAGATTATTTGGGAGAACAGGTACTTTAAAGTATAATGTGGCATTTAAAATAGATCCCTATCTTTGCATGGCATTTTCAATTCATGGTTGCTTTTCTTTCAGCCTCAGGAATATTGATGGTCCTGAAGATCCACCCAAAAGTATCTGGCTTCTAAATCTGTCAGCTGATCATGGCAAGGACTGGTCAAAATAAATTATGAACCTAAACCTAAAACCAGTTTTAACTGTCTCAAAATGCAACCGTGAGAAGACAGGTGTTTAAGTAAGGTTCAAACATAATAATTGCTCAGGATTTACCTCATGTAACTTTAGGCACGTGAAAGTTGTTTGACTAAGGCTGTGCCTACATCAGCATTTTGGTTGTAGGCAGCAGCATGGTTTTGAAATGAATCCTCTGATCATTGCCCCTTACTGCACATTGATTTGGTTTGCAGAGCAGTCTCAGTGGGTTGAAGCTGGATTCACCTAAAGGGAAATGAGAGCAGAAGCTCTACTTCCAAGACCAAAGTGCTTTCCAACCCCTAGTGGGGTCATAAGTGTGCTAACCCTGGACTTTTCCTTTGGACAGCTCTGAACCACAAGCATGAGCTCAAGCAACTCCCCTGAACTGTATGACGTGCTTATGTTGCAGCCTGAGCACCAAAGCTGCTTTGGACTCCTGATCTGTTCCTGTTGCACTGAGGTACTTGCTAATGCTGACAGAGCCCAGATCTCACCTGGCCATGCCCAGCTGCCTTTATTGGCAGTAAAAATAAATAAATAGAGGCAAATGATCTTCCTTATCTGAGACAGCTATCTGAAGACATGATAAGTGGAAATGACAATCAGTTTAGATGTGACCCCGTGTGGGCGGATCGTGACAGATGTACACAGAGAACTTTGGTGTCCTAAGTGAAGACAGTCAATCCCCATCCCACGTGCGCAATTCTAGAAGCACTCAGCAATAGGTGAGGAACCAGCTGTAGACCACTGGCATGTGGTGCACAGAAGGAATGATGTTGCAGCCCTGCATGGCAGGAGGGGACCTGACCCTTAAGGGAACCTATCCTCAGGGTCTCATCCCAGGACCCACGCACAACTGTGATACAAGTTCAGGGCGGGACTTGCAGAACTGAATGCACATAGGAACAAGAAAGGGCTTCCCAGTTTCTAGCATTGTGAAGGATCTGCCCATTCCTGACACCTCCTGGTAACTTGACGCTTGTAAGCCTCTGACGGAGTGCTGCACTTCCTTCTCCAAGTTCCGTACAGCTCTCTACATTTTACTCAAAAAAGAAAAAAATTCTTCAAAGAAACAAGCATTTTATATAATTAAAGACATAGATCTGCATCGATAGAACCAATTTCATAGAAGCTATATAGAATCTACTCTACGTGAATATCATCTTTTCCTTTGAAATTAACTGGTGTGTTCTAAATTGAAAGTAGTCTTATAGTTTAATTTATCCTATGACTAGTTATGTTCTGTTTGAGTACTTCTACATTATCCATTTTCTGGAGCTCTAAGAACTCACTTTAGCAGATGCCAGATACGTAAATGTTGCAGCAATTTCACTTTCATTGCCCATGAAAAATGGCCTTGTAAGGTTTTGAATGGATGCAGTTCTTTGGTACTCATTGTATTTTTTAAAATCCATGAAAATAATTGTTATCCCTTACTGCAGTAGGGGTTAATACACTCTCTAAACATTAAACAGAAAAAGTTATGATGTATTTGATTGATTACTTTATCAAAACATTCCTTTCTGATCTCAGAAATAGAGTGAAGCCAACCAGAAATATACCAATGATTTTTGTCATCTGTCAAAGATTTATTTAACATATCTCACACACAAAAAAATCTGTTTGTCACATATGCTTGACTAATCTATTCAACAGGCATGGCTTCAAAGGATACATAGGTGCAATAACCCATTCACACAGAACAAGTGGCAGGACTGGGATGTAACACTTGCAAATTTAAAGAAAGTGGCATAAACATATGCTACAGGAAGGAGAAATATCTACATACATGGCAAAAGGTGAAGTCAACTGAATTTGTATTCTGGCTATGCATAGCTACATGCTAGTTTTGGCTATAAATTTTTAATAGATATGCTGCTCTGTCAAGATCAAAAGTTTCTGAGGTATGTGCTGATTTTAAAAACATTTTGTTTCCATAGCGAATGACAAGATGCATGTGCTTTTGAGTTTTACCACAAAAATACACCTTTGATTTTACAGTTTATGTACTGAAATATAAAGATTATTATCTGAAATAAAACAAATTGAAATCTACAGTTTCCTTGACCTAAAGACATTTTTAACAGCTTGGTTTACAGAATATATTTTTACTCTCATTCTTACTTGAATCAAAATTAATTTCATTATATTCAAATTTTACAGATTTTATTTCTGAGAAGTTGTTTTGCCAATTACCCAGCCCAGCACAGAAAACGCCACCATTACCAGGAGGCAGATGCATAAGCAGATACAGATTTTATTATCTATCCCCATGGGGTGCAGAAATGACGCTACATGGCTGGCAACAGAAGAGAGAAACCCACTCACCGCGGGTGATAGAACAAAAGGAAAAGGGAACTTAACTACAAACTCAGTAACAGAAGGGAAAAGAAACCAAGCGATCATCTCAACAATCGAGGGGGAGACCGACCATACCCCAAATATCACCATAGCCGTGCACAAACCACCCCAGCAAATACCCGAGAGGTGTACCAGCAGTATGTGGTACATTCCACAAAGGTACATGGCCAAACTACGACAGACACCAAAAGGATAAGCAATCAAATCCATTACCAGTATTACCCTTGTCCCGTCCAAAATACTCGTTCTGTCCCGCCATTGCTGGGAAATCCTGGTTGCAGTGAGCAATCGGGGGGGGGGGCTCGAAAAAACCCTGCGTGGGGCGTCCTCCCCCAGGTCGGCTTTTCCCAAGTTCACTACAAGCAGGG
>VZZY01017159.1:223235-364697 GCA_013400335.1 Eurystomus gularis
AGGCCCTAGCGCTTCAGAAGTTCAGTTACCCTGGCAATGAAGCACTTCTATTTTAATAGTGTCCTTTCCTCATCCCTAGATGATGTGTGGTCAAGAAGCAAAATAAAAAAGCACTGGCCTATGTGGTAGCATTTTGTTTCCAACCACAAGACGCAGTATACATGACAATCACACTTTCTTCTCTCTTATAAGAGGTTATGTTTTATGACATACACTTTTACATTGTACACAGTACTATTGTTCTAACTCACAAACATAATATCAGATATGATATAGTGGCCTAATTATTAAATCACGTATTGCACCTGGGACAATATTTACATGCTTGAAAACTAAATTCTTCCTGTTCACATTGGTACTTGGTCTCTTGCAGTTTTTAATACTTTGCTAGTGAAATGCTTTCTATCATACGTTGGACCCCACCTCATTTTATCTAGGATGCTGAGCACTGAGAAGTACATGATCCTTTTACCTTTGGACACTTGGAGGGAAAAGTAGAAAAGCAAATTAATCTTTCCCTAATAGGAAGCAGATTGGTGTTGCCAACACAGTGTGTCATTTGTCTGCACAGACTGAGGACCGTGGTGAGGACACTGAGGTATAGTAGCTTAAGCTCTTGGGCTAATAGCACAAGAGAAGGAGGAACAGTTAAAAAATAAATAAATGAATGAAAACACTCAAGCTCCAAAATCTGTATTGATTTCCTGTTCAATAACACAGTCTGAAAGGGTGATCAATATTTTCATTTGCTCATTTGTGAAAATATTATTTTTTAGATAGTGGGATCTCTGAGTATATTCATAGGACTCACCTTGACAAAAAAAAAAAAAATCTCCCTGGTATTGACTGTATAGAAAAATAAATATTGTTATAGTGAGAAAAAAAGGGAGGAAACTGACAAGCTGTCTTTATGTAAGGTGTCCTAATGCCATGATTTCAGCTCACCTGCACTTCCGCTGAGCAAAGCTGGTGATGATTGCGAACATGTGAAGCCAAAGAAGCACGAGCACCTGAGAGAGGAAGCTTGGTCAGGCTATGAAGAAGCCTTACAGGACATGTCATCAGCAGCAAGAAGGCTGCACTGTCAGAGAACTGGATTTAGAGCGTGGACATGTCCCCACTGTGCTCCTGTCACAAGAACCAGCCTGCAGATTGCCTCCTGGAGATCATCAGGTTTTTACTAGAAGCTACTGAAATACAGTTAGATTTGGTTTGGGAACCAGACACCGCTGACTTCAGGATCCTAGATATCTTTTACCCTTTTGAAAACTCTAACTTGCCTCTTTAGCTCCTAACATGGATTCCAGCTTCTGCAAAGCTCAGCAGACAAGACTGGAAAACAAGCTGAATCTAGAAAATGTATGCAAAATCAGAAAGAGAAACTGTGGCCTTCAGCAGAAAGGGACTGTCTTGGAATGCTTAGTTTGTTATGTTTTGCTCTTCACTCTCTTCTAAAGATCCATGCCTTCTCAATGTTCAAAATAAAAAGTTATTTAAATTATTCCAAGGAAATGCAAAGTAATAGCTGTTAATTCCCATTCATGGAAGTGAATGTATGAAGAGAGGGCTAACTAGTTTCAAACTTCCCTCCTGATCAGCCTAGCTAGAAGTCTTCATATGCCTCCTGCTCCTGCAGACATCCCTGCTTTTTAAGTCTCCTGGAAAACTTTCACTGGCACAGGATGCTGTAAATGGCAGAGTCCTTTCAATGCTGGAGGCCTCATGCCTGTCAACTGGGGAAAATACCCTGACTTGTTTTGGCCAGGGTTTGAACACACAGTTTTTGGACAGGAGCTTCAGCAGATTAAAGCATTAATTTGCCTAACTGCTCCAGCTACTGCGCTTGAAACCTTAGGGCATCAGCTCACTTTACTAGACACAGCATCTCTATGTAATTTTACTTCACTGCTGTTTTATAGCAGGGTATTGTCTTGTACAGTTCTCCTTATCTACACTTCTAATGGGTGTTTATAGTTTGTGGCAAGCAAATAAATAAAACACTCTTTTAGAATTAGAAAACTGAAATGTAATACATATAAACCAATCAAGGCAATCCTGCAATCTGATGATGATTAACCACAGCAGCAGCAAAGCAAAACTGTGTGTATGTATTGGAATTAAAAAAACCCCAAACCCTTCCAACGATGTTAGTAACAAAAACTACTAAATATACAATGTGTTAGATTGAGCTGATATCAACAATCAAATAGATTTCATTTGCATGAACTCTGAAGTGATTTTATGTTGACTGCGCAGTGTCTGTATGCAATCCTGAGGCCCTTCAGCAGGATCATGCCGCTAGCTTGCTTGGGTGCACTCCCTGCGCACTCGCTCAGCTTTGCCAGGAATGCTGTGGGTTTGCAGTCCAGATGTATATGATTGGGGATTTTTTTTTTTTTTTAATGAATGTGGCTCAAGGAAAGCAAAATAAATGTCATGAGTTTTCATGTGAAAACATGACTGGGAGATTCTGAAGTAGGGTAAGATCATTAAAATAAGAACAAGTTTTCTACCCCCAGTTTTCTTCATTGACTGCCTGCATATTGGTGATCTGAAAATGATTTATAAACAATGAGATCTTTCACAAATATGTGCCAATTGCCACGAAAACTTGTTGAGAAAACAATTGGATCAGTTCTGCTAATTTTCAGTGTTAAGATGACTCACCAACAGGACTGTTTGAAAGTTACTAGATACCAGTTTGTCTAGCCTGGAGAGAAGGAGGCTGAGGGGTGACCTTATTGCTCCCTACAGCTTCCTGAGGAGGTGAAGTGGAGAGGGAGGTGCTGATCTCTTCTCCCTGGGATTCAGTGATGGGACACATGTGAATGGTTCAAAGCTGAGCCAGCAGAGATTCAGACTGGACATGAGGAAGTATTTCTTTAACAAGAGGGTGGTAAAGCACTAGAACAGGCTTCTTACAGAGGTGGTTGGTATGCCAAGCCTGTCAGGTTGTAGGTCCCTTTCAACTGAAGTAGTCCTGTCCTGTCCTGTCCTGTCCTGTCCTGTCCTATTCTATTCTATTCTATTCTATTCTATTCTATTCTATGCTATGCTATGCTATGCTATGCTATGCTATGCTATGCTATGCTATGCTATGCTATTCTATTCTCTTCTGGTCCAGCATAAAATAAAACCAAAATCCGGATGAAATGTTATTCAGAATTTATTTTTATCAAGGTTTAGGGTCAGTCTGCTAAACCTAGGAAATACCACGTTCGGCAGAGTAGAAGAGGCTGAATAATAAATGGATACCCAGGTCAATATGCTCAATGTCTTTGACTTCAGGGCAATCCAACCTTCAAAACTCTTCTTCTTGTGCTTAGCTTAGGCCAATCAATAATTCCAGCCTACCTACATCCTTGGCTATGTGCAAACCCTTAGATGTTTCATGGAAGGTTGTAAAAGTATTTGTTACTCCTACAGTTGTTAATACTGCTGTGCTTTCTGCTTGTGATGGGCCTTGTCTTTGCATATCAGAGATTTCCAGAGAATATCAGTCATGACATTCCCAGGCCTCACCAGAGACAGAAAGTTCTGGAAGACTCAAGGTGTGTTATTAAGCACTTTCCAGTCCTGCTTAACACGTATCAGGAGTGTGGAAAGACACCACACTTTGCACTGAGCTTCAGAATATCCTCAGGTTTGTCTGGCATCATTATGGCAGTGCAGGCACCAGTGAGAGGGAAAGCGGGAGCCTGTGGGAATAGGTGCAGCAACTCCACACCAGACCACAGTAGGGAAAGATGATGTGATCTTGCTGTGTAGAGCACTTTCCATTAGCAACTTGAAAATCTCATCCTTTCTTCTTACTATCTGCATTGATTTTCAAAGTCTTTTCAAACCAAGTTTATATTTGTGTCTTTCATAAAATAAAATACATTGTTCCTTTGTTTTTAGGTGCATTCCCCAATGTGTACATTCTCTTACCCTTGTGTCTCTTGAGTCTCCCATATGCTTTTTCCCTATACACTCTTTTTTCCTTGACAACACTTGCCTCTGCTCCCTTTACCCACTTTCCCCCACTAGGCAAAACTAAGAACAGCAGAGGGTCAAGCTGGCTTGGGGAATGACAAAACTAGGACCCATCAGCAACTTGCTTCCACTGGAGACCCTCAGTTCCAAGTTTGTGAGTGGGACAGAGGGACCATAGCCTGGGGCACAGAAAGGCTGAAGAAACGACAGTAGAAAAGTATCTTTGTCATAGATGGGCAGTCAGTCTCTCCTGGAAAAAAAAGGAGCTGGAAAAAAAGAGGAAAAAAGCTATTCCTGCTTGTAATACATTGTGGGATTTTCTGTGTGGTTGATGGTGGGAGCGCCACATCTTCTAGGTATAATATACTTGTGAAAAAGCAGTTTACCCTTCCAAACCAGCACCAATTTACTTGGGTGACTCAATCAGTCTTTCTTCAGTATTTTGGTTTCAATGCATTTAACTTCTGAGCCATTTAAATTGCTGAATGAGTGAGACTGTCCAGACTGCTAGCTGTATGTGTCATTAAGTACCACAAGGGCATTGTTCAAAGCACCTCTGAGTCGAAAGTTATATTTGTGATATAGAAAAATCAATAAGGTAAATTACTTACTTTTTCTGAGCTTAAATGGCTAGAATGTTTACTGAATGTGGCTATGTTTGAATCAAAAGAGTGACAAATGAACAGTCTTAATAGGAACCTTGATCTTGGAGAACATCCATTAGTTTCATAAAGGTTTAGATGTACAACAAAGGAATAAATAAATCTGCATGCAGATAGATAGATAGATACATAGATATATGAATATATATGTATCACTATATAAATTTCTACCTTGGGAATATATAGAATTGAAATTCAGCTAGAGAAGAAGGAAAGTATGGTGGCAAATGTTTTTGCCCCATTTTGCTGCTCTGAAGGCATAGGACTTACTCATTATTATTTAATGCTTACATCATCACTATACTCCCATTCAGGAGAACGTCTGCATTGAGTATCTTTACCAATGAGTGTCAAGGATGTTAACTAATCAGTTTTGTTCCAAAGTGAACATGCAGAGCATCAGACAGTTTAGTAGCAGATTTTAAAAAAATTCAATTTCCATCAGTTTGGCATTAAGTTATTCCCCAGAATGGGCAGCCTCCCCACTTCCTGACAGTACTATTTGGTGCTCACAAAGAGCTTTTATAGTTGGTTTCTGAAGGCTGGAGCAGTGACTAGAAACAAACTTTTCCTCCTTTTGGGGGTTCATTGCTCTCATGCAGCTGTTGTTTTAGCCTCTTGTAGAAATAGATTTAAAAAATAGGCACTTCCTTACATTTAACTGTTCATGGCATCTAGAATGACAAGGGTGGGCACATTACAGTAAATGGTGTTTAGAAAGAAATATTGTGAAAACAAAGCAAGCCACTTAGGAAAACATTGACAAAACCATCCAAATATGTGGCTTATCTATTTTGACTATTTGCTTTCTTTATGTTTTCGAGGTTTTCACAGAACTCATGTGGCCCTCATTTCCAGGCACATAGTATGTAGTTTCAGGATTCTCCAAATGGAGGGAGCAGTCTGAAAAACTGTGAATATAATTAGATATGGAATACTTTTAACAGCTGGAGGGATTTCACACTTACAGCCCGATTTACAAAACTTTGGGCTTGGCACTGTTTCAACTCTAGCGCTGGAAGTCATAATTTGCCTGGCATTTTTTTGGCTCCTGAAATTATTTATGTCTATACATATACCATTTTAAAATCATACAAACACAAAAAGAATACTGATGCCTGGTTAGTGATAAATGAAGCAACTGGAGAAGTATTGTCAGAAAGAAGTCAGAGAAAAAGTGATCCCACACGAGACCCATACTTAAGAATTGCAGTTAATTTCTCTCCCTGTTTATAAAAGGTCTTGTGGAAGTTTTCTGTGTCACTGAAAGGGTTTCAGACATTTTCCTGATACTATAATAGAGTTAATTTTGTATGAGATTTACATGGAAAAATATTAGTAAGTAGAAAGCACGTCAAATACAGTAACAAGGAAAGCAGATTTATCAAGTAGATGAACCAGATTCCATTTCTGAGATGAGATCTAAAAGAAATGAGAGCAATAACACCACAAGGAACAGATTATTATACTTACCATTTTCATGTATTTTCTTGGCCATGTTTTAAAAGCAGAATAAGAAGTCTCTACAGACTCTACATTACCTTGTAAACTGCAATCACAGCCACTCTTGTTCTTTCAGCTCCTGTGCATGATTTCTTTCTACTTTTGAGGCTCTAGAAGCTAAAAAAGTCACTTTATCAGTATGTTAAATGGCAGTGTTCCTCTCAAAGGCAGAGGGTTATGTCTCTCACTAAAACAGTATCTTACTGAATTGGGGTAGTGATTGTGTAGCATCCCATGACTCTTAAGTCTGTATTAGGAGAAAAAAATATGTTTAGTTCTATAATAGTCTGTAGAACAGTAATACTGATAAAGGTAAATTAGAGTAAGCCAATGACTTTGTGATGACACTCAGAATAGTGCTTTTTGAAATATGTGCCATTCCTGGCAAAATAAAACATGTAAGGGCCTCACAGTAGTGCACACTTCCATTTTGCATTACATAGACAAATAGTTCTAAAAGAGTTTTTACACACAGATACAAATGTATGTTCTATTTGCAGCCAGTGAAGGAGGAAGTTATTCACATCCTTCTCCTAAGGTTTGCAGAATAGGTTCATGGCTGCAGACTTCGAAGTTACAGAGCTAGTCTCCTCTTGAAGACTGCGATATAGGCACTTGAAAAGAAGGCCTTCTTGTGTTGTACAACCTCCTGCAGGTATATGGTTGTCCACTCAGGATCAGTCTCATGGAATTAAGTGACTCCATGAATGGATTAAAGCATTTAGAGGGTTGGGGTTTTTTTTTTTTACTTCATTTCTCACCTGCCTTGCACCACTAGAAACTACACACTGCCTGTAATTTGGAGGAAGAGGGGCTCACTTACTCCATCCATCAGGGTCTAGCCTGGGAGCCTGCAAGATTCAGGCCTTTACCAAACATGCTGATAACTGGCATGGATTTGGGGACTCACACAGCTACTGCAAGAAGCCAGCATTGCTGAAGGTCATTTAATACCACACGCCAAGTAACCATTCTGTAGTGAAACCTCTGGCTTCACCAAACCTAGGTGAGCTTAGCATTGGCAGTGAGGTGGTGAGAGGACTGAGGTGCTTCAGCAGTGCCCCAGGATGCACACTGCCTGGGCTTTGTTTATCCTTTTAGAGAATGCTGACCTCTCCTCAGACTTTCAGTCATAATGGAGTTTCATTAAGCCATTGCATTATGAATAAAATCAGTTTTTCCCATAAAGGCACAAGCACAGTTCTTGTGCCCCCATTCCATTCCTCTGGAAACAGCTTCTGAATTTTGCAAAATGGAATGCCATAACGAAAACCCCCTACTTTTCCAGTGCTTTCCTTTGTAGTGCCAAAACATCTACCTCTACTATCAATCACCACAAGGGCTTACTCCAAATTCCAGTTAACTACAACAGCAAACAGAGCTGTAAGCATTCACTAATACCTCAAGTACACAGGAAGGAATACATAAGGATAAATTCTTAATTTATTCATATGTTTAATATAGCATGTGTGTTAAGATTTACATCTTAACACTGTGACAGGTTTCAAAAATAAAAACCAATTTGAGTAGTCTGAAAAAAGTTGTATTTGAATACATATTGATAGTAGGACAGTTTTATTGCTAGAGAAAAATTACTATTAAAAAAATCCATAAAGGTTTATTTGGATAACATAGATACAGGAGTGAGAATTTAATTTGCTTATACCCAATTCTGAAAAAATAAAAAAATGAATGAAGACATATATTTAAAACTCCATGCCTGTCACATTTTGAGGTATTGAAACATTCATGTTTCTGATCCAAAGTCCTTTAAACCCAGTCTCTCCCCAGCCTCTGGATCTTGTGTGTAAAATCAAACAGATGGATAAATCTTTACCAGATTGGGTTGTAAATAACTACACTTCCTCCACTCCATATCTAATAGCTTTAATCTCTTTCCATGGGCCTTTGCAGACATCCTCTTAAAAAGACACTTTTATCAACTCGAACAAGCAGCTGAAAAGGAGCCTCCAAGGGCTGTAATCCTTCTATGGTAGCTTGAATTCAGGGCTCCCCTCACATGCATCCCCTCTAGCATCTGCCAGCTCCAGGTATGCACCCCAACTATGCCCCTGTGAACTTGGCATGGAAAACCAGGCCAACCTCACTGAGTTTTCCCACTGCCTAGCACAGACACCCTTGTAAACCACACTTTTCTGTTTTTATTTTAGCACCTGTGAGGGGGGAGGCGAAATACAAGATATTCATGTACCAAACAAAGGATGGATCAGGTGTCAGCTGACAATTGTCTCTGCTAAGAAGGCAATGTCAGGAGCTGGAGAGATCAAACGCTGGAAGGAAATATGGTTGTAATATTAATAAACACCTGTCTGGTATTACTGTACCTGCTGGACTTCTCCCAGCAAGATAATTAATCACCTAAACCTGGCAAAACAATCTCCTAAGCCCCATCACCATATGCTTTACAAGGTCAGTCTGAACCTGTTCCAAAACCAATGAGACCCTGTAAACTCCAGACATGAGCTTTTTAGTCAAGGAGAGCTGGCACCCCCCATCCCTCCCTGCAAGCTGGATCAAGGGGGGAGCACACCAGAGAGTGCAAGGCTTTCAGGGTGCAGCAGCATCAAGGAGGCAGGGATGCTGGGCTGGGGAGGTGCCTGGCACCAGGCTCTGGAAGGGTTTGTCCCCTTTTTTGTGTGCATTGTGGTCCAAGCTGGCTGGAGTGCCTCTCCACTCACTGGAAATATCATGGACAGCCTTCAGTTCCTTGGGGAAGCATTGTGGGATTACTTTAAACACATTATTTTGCAAGATCAGGGCCCAGCTTGGCCATCCAGTCCCTTTGGTATAAAAAGGTCACCCTTTTGACCTGGCTGCAGCTCCTGTGGTAACCCACTGCTGCTAAAAAATGTTGCTCTTCCACTTTTATCTCGCTGTGCGGACAAAACCTGATTTGGTTACATAAACAATACTGGACCATTGGAAGCCATCCAGCCATTAAACCTCTTCATTCAGAGTTTAAGCCTGAGATCAGGATGAGGCCCAATGCATGTGGAGTGGAGATTATCCCACATCTGCCAACTGTGGTACGTCGGCATCTGCCAAGCACCTGGTGAGGGTCATGGTCAGATCCACCCTACAGATCCGGTACAGCAATTTCTATATTCCCTTCTCTTACTCAAGTGGCAGGACGTCATCAAATATGTATTTCTAAGACAGATTGGCCTCTAATTGGATAGCATGTGCAGCAGCCCCAGCTGAAGATAGTACGTTAGTAAAAGTAACTGTGCCCAGTTCTTGCAGCCCACATGGAGGACTGCTGCTGTCAGAGGTGCAAAGGCTTTGTCCAAGCTGTGCTGCCCAACTACATGTGCCTGGGAGAGGGTGTGTGCACGGAGCTTAAACAGCCTTTTGCATTTGCCTAATGTGCAGTCATTATCTTTTGAGAAATGGCATGAAAAAGCATCTGCAAGAATTGAAACTTAGTGAAGGATATAGGTTTAGATCCAAGGGGAAACCCCCATTGTTTCAACAGATCCCAGACTTTATCCATTATCTCCATACTGCCTATCTCATCATGTAAGGATGATTCAAACATATGCTCTGTTAGCCCTTCCTCCTTCAGCTGCACACAGGAGTAGTGCAGTAGCCCCGTGGCAGAATATTCATTAACACAGAACCAGCGTTCTTTGTCTCCCTGTGCACACTGAGCATTTTTGTTTCACTTGCACATGTGGTCTTCCAGGCTTCTTTCTGCAGGTTCAAGTCCACAATAACTAACCCCCCTTCATCTGCAGTGTAGTAGGCTGCAGCTATTGTAATAAAATAGCTGTGATCCTCAGCAACTGCAAAAGAACATTGTCTTGAGATCAATTTCCTTTTACAATAAAGTCTTGGCTTTGCCTCAGCATTTATGAAGTGGTGGGAGGCCACTATACATTGAAATTATCTCTTTCATATACTATATCATAAAAATATGGCCCTCTACATCTAGTGTTATATAGGTATTTGGCTGACTGACCGACTTTAACCACCCAAGAAGAGTAATAAGTTCAGTAATCCTCTGGAAATGCATAGCCTGGAGTTTGTTATTGCAGCTAGTACACAGTGCACTCTACAAAAGCAAATCACGAAAACAATTAGATTTATGCATTTACAATCCTTGATTGATACAGCCTTGACATAAATCACAGGGTTAGAAAAATACACTGCTGGATTAGCAAACCATGTTATAATAGTGTGGCTTGCAATGTCATTTTGCAGAGATATTTACGATACCAACAAAATCAATGACAGTCTTAAGCAAGCTGCTGTTGTTACAGAGTGCTATGAACAGACTGTGCATCTAAATTTTTAGCGAGCAAAGCAAATGCAATGGGGTTATAAGTTGGAAAGGTATCTCAGGAGAGATTCTTGGACTAATGTTTGAGAATGGCCAGCCCAGTGAAATTGTACTTGAAGGAAAAATTGCTTGAAGAAAAAAATAAAAAATCAATGTGCAATAGGTGTATTCTGGTGATAGTACTCTGGACAGAGGTGGGATGGGGAAAAAGATCATTTTCAAGCATGTAGCTTCACAGAAATAACGTAAGATGCAGAGACTGCTGGAAGTCCCAGCGGACTTCCCAGTATGTAAACAGGCTGCTTTGAAGTTTGACTATAGCTCACATCACTACATGGTCAAGTCAGCAACTCAGACACTATTCATCGGGAAGCGTTTCTGCACATCATTACTGCTAGTTCTCCCTCACACTGCAGCTCCTGTTGCCCACAGCACAGTATCTTTATTCTATCCCTGCATCTCTACAGAAGTGAGCAATCAGCTGGAGTGCAGACTGAAGGTGTTTCTGGACCCACAATTAAATACAATGATGCCCAGCTGGAGGGGATAAATTGTTTTTGAGGCCATCATACCTAGAGAGCAAACATTAATGAAGATACTGACTGAAGGAGTTGATATCTTCCAAAATAATAATATTACTTTTATCATAGATTATGTCAACACAGACAGCAGTGCTTCCTATCAGCCATCTTAAGGCTGTGAGAAGATAGCAGGAAGGAAAGGACAAGACATATTGTATGCTGATTTCAGAGTGGTTTGTAATTACATGAGAATATTTTAAGACACAAGTTGATTAAAAAATCAGAGACCTTATCCTGACCAAGTCACCAATTATCCAGTAGTCAGAAGGCTAGTGTGTACAGGGGATTTCTACTTTCAGTGTCAGCTGAATGAATCAAAGTTTTACAGGAGGAGACAAAACCATTGCTGGAAGAAGTGATCAGATGAAGAATCACAAGTGACTATTTGGAAGCTGGTAAGTTACCTGGGTGAATAAGCAGGACACTATGCCAGTCCACCTGAGGCAGCATCATCTAGTTTATACATAGCCTTTAAAACTGTGCAGATTGTTTATAGTTACCAGTAAGCAACTCCTGTATTTAAGATCAGTCACAGCTTTTGACTCCTAGTTTTGAGAGCAAATAAATGGTTGTCTGTGTTGAGGGTGAATTAGACAGGGACTATGTGAGATAAGAGGTTGGCTGTGTTTCTGCTGTTGTGGACTTTGGCCAAAAGAAGGAAGGATTATCACTACTAATACAGCATGGGACTTTGAGATGGTCTATCATCTGGAGCAGAAGAAAATGTAATCCAAACTCAAAAGGCTGAAGGGAGGTAACTAACATGGCCTGACTTTGACAGTGTCTGAGCAGGAGTCCTGCTGGAGTTAGCCTTTTCAAGCCTCCACAATTTACACTTCAGCAGCAGGAAATAAATATTTGAAATTTGGCCTGCAATTTGAGGTAAACAATGCACTTTTCTCCCTTTCTTTTCCTTCTGCCAGAGTACAGAACCCCAAAGAAGGATTTTACCAGCAATATTTATTACTGAGTTAAATCTCTTCATATTTGTACACTTTGAGGCCAGCCGGCATAAATCAACATAGCTCTCTCAGAGTTGCATTGCTTTGCTCTGCTGATGATTCAGTCCAAAACGAATAGGAGAAGAATAAAATAGAGAATCCTAATTGCCAGGAAGAGAAGAAAGTCAGATCCCATCTCTTCATTACCCTGGTTACGAAGCTGATGACTATAATGTGTCAGTGTAATCAAAAGTGAGCACTGGGTTCTTGCTGAAGATATTCTTAATATGATTTTATAATCTCAATATTTTTGGTTTTGGACAATTTTATTATGTGAAAATGGGTCTACCTTGTAATAGGTGTGGTCAGCTGAGCTGCGCATGGAGGAGATGCTATGCCTGATGCCCTAACACCAGTGCACAGCTGATGGAGATCTCTCTCTCCATCCTTCACATATAGATGTGCCTGAGGCCCTTTTAAGAGATTAGTACAGATAAGGATGCAATACAGCCATTTCCCATAATGTAACACTGTCAGAAAGATCCCCCAAAACATTTTTCATCTCTCTGTTTTTATAGAGGCTTGGCCCGGTTGCTTTAGCCAGGTTCCATTTGCAGAGGTTTTTTATCTTAATAGACAGCCCCCAGAGTAACTTCAGCTGTCTCAGCAGCGTTGCCTCAGGAATTGTAAAGGAGCTTCCAAATTTTTTGGAGACTTAGGCCATGAGTCCCTCAGAAACATGGTTTCTGGCAGTTTTCCAAAGAGCTATAAATAGAACATATCTCTGGCTGCACAATCAGTGATTTTCAGGGTTCAGATAGGCTGCATACAGAGCACTGGATCTCATAATCAGGGACATGATGACCCCTGGGCTGCCCCTGTGTGAGGCAGCAGTGGCTTGACTGGGGCCAGGAGGTGGGAGCATTCTCCATCCTAAATAAGGTGTGTAAAGCTAAGCAGGGGTGTTTGTGCAGGTTATAATCACTGTGATATTCTTTAGAGCCATTGGCCAAGAACTGTTCTAGAAATAAACCGTGAGTGTGCACTCTGTTACAAAGTCCTACTTTGTCCACTGCTACTATACTGAAATATCTTCTCTTGACCTTTGATGGGAGGTGTTTCCCATTTTCATAGGCTCATAGAATGGTTTGGATTGGAATGGACCTTAAAGATCATCTAGTTTCAAGCCTCATGTCATGAGCAGGGACACCTCCCACTAGACTAGGTTGCTCAAGGCCCCATCCAACCTGGTCTTGAACACACCCAGTGATGGAGCATCCACAACTTCCCTGGGTATCCTGTTCCAGTGCCTCACCACTTTCATAGTGAAGAACTTCTTCCTAATTTCTAATCTAAATCTACCCTCTTCCAGTCTGAAACCATTACCCCTCATCCTATTGCTACAAGCCCTTGTAAACTTTCTTGTAGGCTCCCTTTAGCTATTGGAAGGCTGCATTTTCCTCATCATCTCTGACCTAACTTGAGAGCTGTAGTCAGATAAGCCTTAGACCAGGTTGGTAAGTTTACTTGGTTTCTTCAGAACTTGAAGAGATACTATTACTGTACATTAATGACATACATTTCTACCTCTTTATGTCTATAAATTAATGAGTTCCCATTTATCTGTTCATGTAAAGGAAATAACTTAGATAATAATGTATTGTAATTACTTTTCAGGATTTCACTACTAAGTGCTGATACATGCTAAAAAAAAAAAAGTAAATAAATGAAATTATTGATTCTGAGGACATAAACTTTCATTGAAAGTGGCCAGATGTAGGCACTTCACTGGTAGAGGAAGAATAAATTTTAGATAGGCTTTTATTACATATGAGGCAAATGGCTTTACTTTTTCTGTTTAACACAAATAGGCAAAGCCTGCCTTTGTACCACAATGCTACCACTCTCTTGGCAGCAATATTAAAGAGGTCTCCTTGTTTTGTTGGATATTAATACCAGGCTGCACTCTGAAATGTGATTTTAAAAATAGAAAGAAAGTTAACTGTTGCAGGGAAATTTTAATTGAGGCTGATTAAAGGAAGCAACAAAATATATTGACTACTAAACCTCACTTCTTGTTTTAAGTGTGACCTGTAATGGAACCCCCCAAATCATTACATGGTCCCTCTAAGCATTCCAGGTTTTTAATTTGAAATTCATTAAATGTTTGTGTGTCTTGATTTTTGGGGGGGTGTTCTGAAAAGTTTTATAGTCACAGCTGCATTAGTTATGGATAGGTTTATAGTGCCTTGCCCATCAACTGGCCCACATGTCCATTCCAGTTTGTTTGATACCCTACCTTTCACAAGTGTTCAGCAGTTCTGGAGGTGTTCTTATAAAGCTGCCAGTAAATGTACCAGCTGGACTCGTTTATGTACGTGAGCAGCCTCATTCCGGCTGCGTTACAAAGAGCCAGTGGCAGTAAATCTGTGGTCAGTCCATATATGTACTTTAAAGTATTTTTTTACACTTCTGAAAAGAAAATAATAAAATATTGCTAAGCTTTTTAGTAAGTTATATGTGGTCTTCAGAAGAACTTGAATACTCCATGGTGAAAAAACAACCTTCTGAGAGCCCCTTTTTCTTTGCAGTAAATTCTTTATGCTGTGCAATTAAAGCTGTTAGAAAAGTCCGCTCTCTTAGAAGCACACTGATGGACTGCGTTTGTGTAGGAAATCATGTGAACAAATTGCTCATTATTTCCTTTTGTGACTGTTGCAGGTGCAACACGAATAAAGGACTTCTTGAAGGCTGCAAACACCTTCTTCACATTGCCCAGGGAAGTTTGGTGGTAAACAGGGCTAGTTTGAAAGGTTCAGATGCGTGGCAGAATGAAAAGGTGCAGACAAGCCACAATGAATAATACACGCAACAGTAACCTCAACAAAAATTAGCACAGGTGAAAGGACTTACAAAGGAAGGAACAACAAAAAATAATAATAATAAATATTTCTTCAGCATCTCTAGGTTTACTCTGAGAGAGATCCTCAGCATAATGAAAGAGGATATCAAGAGAGGGAACAGCTTCTCCCTGACCACACTGACCCACATGCCAGCATCATGCTACTTGGAAGAGACTCTTTCCTCTCTCTTCCCATCCTTGTTCTGGATCTATTCACAGCTCTTCTGTGCTGTGTGTGAATGTCTCAGTGCTGACATCAGTTAGTGCAAGGTTTTATTATTGTTTACCAATAGATATTCCAGTCAATCCCATCTGAGAGGCTTCCTGTAATGAAGGAATTTACCTCAGCACTTCTAGTAACAGCAAGGGCCCTGTGATTTCTATTTCTTTAGATTAACTGGAACTTTCAGCTAATCACACGTGGTATTGCTATAACTCATTGGTGTTTTTTACCAGAGCTAGTTTTCAAGTTAATTCTCTGACAGCACGTCTACTGAACACAATTACAGCTTCATGGCAATAGTGGACTTCCCTGCTTTGTGTTTTACCACAGGAATACTTACGGCATGTGTCACTGTCTCCTCTACTACCCTACAGACCAGTCTCTGTAGCTTTTCCTATGAGATAAGCAAGTGGATCCAAACTTCAGCAAGGAATATAACTGGCATCTTACCAGGATAGCTATTGTGTCTATAGTTTTCCAGCTGTAGTTCTGCTGCAATAAAAATATAATACACATTATTGGTATCTGTGCTCTATTGCAGTCCCAGGACACTGCTCCTCTCTGACGGTGCACCTTGCCTTCTTCCTCCCCAGTCTACAACTTGTTTTGATGATTACCACCAACTAAAAATAAAATGGTTACAAACTCCATATGGTACACTGCAAAATACAAGAAGCGTTAAGAAATGAAACTCAGAATTTCCTAAAGCAACCTAATACTCACTTTGGTTTGCGGATGTATTTTTGACTTTGTTAAAATGTATTTGCTGCAAGCAGCTGTCCTGTGTTCTGGGAGCCCTTTCCAATGCTTCAAATTTCATAGCAATTAACAGTTGCAGGGAACAGTCGAAATACATTGCTGCTGACCCCTATGATCATAAGTCTTTCCTAACCCCACAGCTTGTAAGTCATGGAAATTCATGCTCTAGGAAGCCTGGAGCCAAGCTGACCTGAGGGCACAGAAGCAACCAGCTGTGCTGGCAGCAAAGTGACCTGAGTCAGGGGCTATGGCCAAGCCTACAGACCCTCAAGCGTCTGCACTGATGTTCATGCTTCATGGTTAATCCTGTCATCATTTGCCTTCTGCTCATCACTTACATGTCCAGGGACAAAGTTTTTTTCCTCAGCTTTCCAAAAGAAGGTCTTAAATACTTCTCTTGAACAAACTGAACAATTAAATTTCTTAAATAGTACCAGTGAATCTGTATCTGTTCAAATTCTTGTTATTTGGTCCCTTCATTAAAAGCATAGCAGAGGTGACAGATGATTGTTTTGCTGTATGAACACTTCATTTCCTCCTGGCATAAGAAATTACTTGGCAGCTGGGTTCATTGGGTGGAGAATTCACAGCCTACACATTGCACTCAGATCATACACTAACAGCTCAAAACCACTTCCAACTTTACTCCTCTCATATGGTTATTCACTACTATTTCTCATTGTCTCTTACTCTCTCAAACCAAGCTAGTTGGTTTTAACATTAGCATCCTTTCATTTATCTTTCTGCCAAATTGAAAAGATTTGACCTGAAGTGTTGAGCTGGACATTTCATATCTTCTTACTAGTGCAATGCTGTTTTAGTTGTATCATCGTAGAGAAATACAATACAAACTTTATGTGTATGATATTATGGGGGCAGTGTCTAGACAGAGATTGGATGCCTCTAGACTAGTGTCTACTATAGGGATTGATAGAAAAATGAAATCTCTTAGTAAAGCTTTCCTAGATAACCACATAAGCATTAATGGCTTTATTTATGGTGCTAATATTTTAAGCATAACATAATTATGACTTCAGCCATTTAGAATAGCAAATGAGTCAGGGCCTGATGCATGACTCCTATGAGCAAATGCAATAGATTGTCTTCTTGGTGTTTGGGGGTGGGGGGTGTTCCCTTCTTTAAAATAATACCTCTTAATCTGCTTATGTCATTAGCAGAAAGGTCATCAACTGTGCTTAGTACTCATCTTTTATTCTTGGTTTAACTGCAAATTTTAAATGCTTATGTGGTGTGCAAATTAGTTGCTGAAGAGCAGCCAGGAGTGGCAGGTGAACATGGCAGGGGATGTCAGAAGTGACTGAATTTTGGAAATGGGAGGGCTTTCTTAAAATAGATCAACAACATGAGTCATAAAGAGGTTTAGGGAAACTCTAACTCCTACTGTAGAAACCTCTGTAGGGTCCCAAGGCTGAATCTGGAAACCAGTAAGGCTGTGAGTATTGGAAAAAGTCAGTGGAATAGACTGTCAATGGTTTTGCACTTCTTATCTTGCTCTGCTTTATCACAGTATATAAAAATACTTTGTGTAGATATAGTAAAACACATTCTATTGGTTATGTGCCTCATGTTTGGGAGGATAAATTCTGGACAGACAAACCCTGCTATATTTGAACAGTTTTGTTTTGTGTGGAAGTGTGGACACTGAAAAAAACTGGAAACTTGTGAAACCTGAAAAATGTCCTTAAGCACAGGTTTATGTTTTGGAAATTGCAAGAACATAGCAGGGAGCTGCCTGTCCAGAGGCCAGGTCTTACAGAAGAAAAAAAAGTATTTACAAAATCCTACACTGAATAAGGTGACTCCCCTAAAAGTCTAATATCAATAAGATGCAAGGGATAACTCGCTCTGAGGCCAGCACGACTTTAACTTAAATGTCAGTGTAGTAAAATCTATGGTTGACATTTTCAGAAGGGGCCATTGGTTTGGGGTATGTTCAGAGCATTATCTGGTATCCAAAGTTCAGCATCACAGTATGTGGCATTCCAAACCAGCAGCTGCAGTTGAATCTCATTCTTACTCTTCTTTCAAAAAATTCATTGCAACTTGGGGGCTGTTGGATCGTAGTTCTGTTCATCATTATTACTGACTTGTTAACATTTCTCTCATGTAATTTCTGCTGTAGTGGATCTAAGGTTTATTATTATGACATAACCTGGAAAACATTTTAGCTTTTTTTCTTTTCTTGGCAAGAAAATGCTCCCATTCTGGGATGAAAAGATAACACAAATGAAACCAGACAAGGATCATTACATTTGCTAATCCGAAGTGAGAGATTAATGTTGTACTCTAGACTAGTTCTGAAAAAATGCAGGGTTTTACTCCATCTTCAGAACAACACCTGCATCTGCTGAGGTGTGGAGAGAGGGAAAGGATCAACACTGATTTTCCAGTCGCTTTTATGGAATAAAGGTAGCGTTGTCATGTTTTGCAGCTTAACGACTTAAGGATTTGCATGTCACTACATCTTGTCCGCTGTCACTTTGTTAAAATCAGAGTGCAAGAAAGCAAAAGAGGGCTCATTAATTACTTCATCTTCTTGGTAGTAAGACGTGCATTTGCTTTTAACTTTTTATTTAAAAATTTAAAGCAAAGTTACTAACTTTTGCTAAACTATAAGGACAAAGGGCTCCTTCTCACTGGTGAGCAAGGGAGCAGTGAAATATATTAGGCCAGTGCTCTCTTTGTTACGTTTCTCTTTACTGCTGTGGCTAACTGGTTACTGAGGCCAGGGGCTGGTAAACTGAGATGAGTTCAAGGCCAGTCCATAGGTGATTGCTCATACACGACTCTTCAGCTTTGCTGTCCAGAATATACGCTGGGCCTTTCTGATGCAGAGGGTAACAATTCAAAGGCACTCTTGGGACACAGCATGCTCGCCACTGCTCTGCTGTTTGAGAAAGACAAGCTGTCTGGTGCTCAGCATTGCAGATGACGCTCACAGCTGGAGTCTTGTGTAATTTGTGCCTAAGTTAAGCTGTGTTACCAGGAGATGATTGTCACGAAATTGCACCACAGCACTGGCTCTAGGACTTGGGTGCCCCTAAACCTGGGAATGGGAACTGCAAGGATGGTCCAGAAATGGAATGCGATGCTTGTAGCTTGCCAGCCTCACCCCAAATCAGCTCTCACAGCACAAGCAGTAAGGTAAATGAAATATATTGCAAGCCAAAAAAAAAACCCTCAGAACAGTTCTTTTGCTTAGAGAGGCACAGCGGTAAGACAGGACAATCTGTATTGCTACCAAACCTTTGTATCAGATCCAATGAGCACTTCCTGAAAATGCAATTTCTTGACTGACTTAAACGGATCAAAGTGTGTTTTGCTGCTGGAAAGTCTGCTAACTGCCATTTTGCCTGTATCTGCTTACATACTTTCACAGCCTCCTTGCAAGGCTGTCTTCAGGTTACCACATTCTCTCTGAGTCTGCATTGAGATTTGACATCACTAATTCCCGTTCCTGTCTTTGAAGCTTAAATTAGATATTTAAACAAAGTGACCATTTTTAATGCATGTTCCCATGAATTACCTACTGTCTTCCATCTAACCTTCAGAAGGCTAATATATTGAAGGTGTAACTAGGATGAGACATTAAGATTAAACAAAACACACTAGCTATGGTCTAATATTCAACCCAGCTTGAAGTAAATTTTTCATTCACTGTGAAAAAAATGTTCTCTGTTGTCTGGATTCCAGCGTCACTGTGTAAATTGTTACACACTGAAAATTGTTTATTCAGGTTGGAAGGGCAATCTGTTCAGCTGGTCTAATCTCCTTCCAAAAGCGGGGTTGTCTTCAAAGTTGGATTGCTCAGTGCTGTGTCTAGCTTCATTCTGAATATTTCTGAGAACAGAGACTTTGCAACCTCACTGAGCACCTGTTGCAGTGCCCGGCCACTCTCACGGTGATACTTATTCTTCCCTTCATCTAAATGGAATATCTCTTGCTGCAACTTGTGCCCATTTCCTCTTGACCTTGCAGAGCTTTTCTGAGAAGAGTCTGTTTCCATCTTTCATATGGTGCCCTTTAGGTTAGCTGCAGGCAGCATTTAGAGACTTGAGGATTCTCTGAGATAGACAGACTCAGGTCCTCACCCTTTCCTCACACAGTGTGCTCCACAGCCCCCAAACCACACGTGTAAGTGATCAGCTGTACTTTGTGCAAACGTGAAAAACATCAGGTGGTTCATTACTAGCTCTTGAATAAGACTTGACACAGAAGTAGGTACAGAGCCTTGGATTCAGGTTGAACATTGCCAGACAGAGGGATATGTGATAACGCAAAGGGGAGAGTGCTCCAGAGTATGTTACTCAAGTGTCTTGTGCCAACATGACACCTTGGCCCTCTGCTGTTGTCACCCCTTCCTACAGCACCTCACAACACAGGAACAGTTTTTTGCACACATTCATAGAAGAAGCTGTTTTTGAGAAAATATGTGCTGCAGCATGGCAGTCACCAATGTGAATTTGGGCAGGATGAGACAGAATAGACAAAGAACTGCTGGCAGTCTAAGTTTTGCTGTGAACAATACAGGATCTCCTGTCTATAACCTCATTTAACCTCACTGGAAAAGTAAATATTAGGGAACGGGAAAATCCTGAACATCCTCATTAGTGTTTTGCATTTAACCTGTTGGTGGGTTTGATTTTATTCAATTTTGAATAAGACCAGGTTTGCATTATATGAGGAGCTAATACAATAACTAAGCCCATTTTCAGCACAAGGTTGCAAATATCTTTTTCATTGTTCCTTCCAAGGCTACCAGAAGAACTACTCTGTGCAAGAGGCACATATATGTCAGCATTTCAGGGGTTCACCGTTAATGATCATGGCTGTGGATAAAAGACTGGTTGGCAAGCGATACCCTGTCACCCACTGTTGTGTCATATCCAATATCTTACATTAAGGAGGCTTTAGGGGAAATAATAATAATTTTGAGGAGAAAAAAATTAATAGAAGTCGAGGTTTGGCAAAAATAAATGGCTTATGAGGAACAACCCTTGCCAAGCATAACATTTTCTCAGGAGCCAATCTTGGCAAAATGAATGTTTTATCAGGAGCAGAAGTTTGGAAAAAGTAACATTTTATCAGAAGTGGAGAATTAACAGAAAATGTCTTTTTATCAGGAGTAAGGACCATGGCAATTTAAGAAGAAGGGCTTGCTGAAAGTGGAGTTTTATCTGGAGGTTTTTTTGAAGCAAATAGTGTTTCATGAAGGGCAGGAACTTTCCAAAAAAAATGTTTTATTAGGGGGAGGAGATGGATGAAAATAACATTTTATCAAAAAGAAGGGGAGAGGGATAGATTTAGTGAAAGTAGTGTGCTAACAGCTTCTACCTTCCAATATGGGAAGTTTTGCTCCTGGAAAAACATTATTTGCACACTGAGTGCTTGCCCTAGCTAAAATGCTGGTTTTGACAAGCTGTGCTGTTGATAAAATGTTTCTTTTGGCAAGCCCATCTCTCAAAGAGATATTTTTAGAAAGCTCTCTTCAGAGAGATGTGGAAATTGACTATAATACCTGCTGCAGTGACAGGTACCTCTGTGAGTCAGATTTACATCTGTTTATTCACTCTCTGTGGCTTCCTTGTCGCCTTTTGCTTTACAGTGATGATGTTGATGCACAACATTTTGGATCCTGAAATACCATTCTGCTTCCAAATGTAGGCCTCCTTCATCATTTTGTTTCCCTCAGCTGCTCACTGACTCAGACTGGTTGACTCTTCTCCAAGTTTGTGCTATGCATCCTTTCCCACCAGGGCTCTCTCCCCACACCTGGAAGATTGCTTACCCCTAACTCCTCCAGTCAGAGTCTGACACCACTGGGCTTGAGATGTCCCTGAATGCAGTGAAGGACCAGTAGCAAAAAGCCATATGAAAAGGTCTTCATTGCTTCTTTTTCTGGTGGTAAGAGGCTGATCACTAGATCTCTTGCAAAATACAATTTCACAAAAAGGGGCAGGAGAGAGGAAGCAAATGACAGGTTGAGTCACTTAATACATCTCCATATCTCATCACATCTCAAAGTCAAGCTGTACAATACATTCGTCTTTTCCCCAGTGGAGTTCTGAGCAAGTAACCATGTCAGGAGTCTCTCATACATATTATCTGTAGGTAACACCACTATAAAGGAACTAGGACCACATATGAACGTAGGACTACAGCCTCCTAACAATTTATTGCTTGAATATAAAAGCTGAGATGGTATGTCATGAACTGGAACAGGAGAGCATCAATCACTACAACCGGATGGATGGGATTCTCCAGGGACATTGCAGGCATATGCAGAGCATCATCAGAATCACTCACTGTTTATTTACAATGTCACTGAGCATCAGTGGGAAACCATGAGAAAGGCTGACTCAATAGCTATTTTTAAGAAAGGTGACAGGTGTAAGCTGGTTATCACAGGCCACTCTGTTGTCCTCCCTCCCAGGTACTGGAAGACATTTGCACCAGAAATGAAGTGACTGGCTATTTTGAGAAAGGGGCCTCTGAAGCTTATTTCAGCTTGAGCTCTTCTTTTAAGGCTGTAAGAGAAAACATCCTATAAGGAAATGGTGTATTAAACCAGACAAGCATATGGGGTGCAGTATATTAACTACTTCAGCTGGAAGCAGGATATGGGACACGCAAAGCACATGAAAAATGCCATAGATCTGACCAAGAGGACCTTAATGTTCTTACTGTTATAAGGAAGAAAGAATGTCCTGCAGCATTTCAAAATTTCCCTAGTGTGTACTGGCCTTTTATCCAGATCCCACTGAAGCATTTCCATCTAGGAATGTTACAAGTTAATGTCATTAAATTAGAGTGATTGTGCTTCACTGTAGCTGAAGTCACTGTGCTATTAGAGATTGACTTATTACTTGTACTATGTTCATCTGTATACCATTGAGTTACTGATGATTTGCCACTGTATCCCCTAATAAAGTATTTTGCTGTCTTATAGTTTGACTCTGCATGTGAGAGAGGAGGGATTGCCTTTCAACAGCAAGGCACTCAGGTAAGATTCAGTTTTTCTGTGGGTAAATGGATCTAGGTAGTGAAGGCTTTTAGAAGAAACCCTGGATGTTTGAATCCAGCTTTTGTGACTACCAACAGCAACCGGCAGAGAAGTTACACACAGAGCACAGTAAGGAGGGTAATGTCTCCTGTTGGTACTAAGTAGTAGAACGAAATGGGGGGTTGAAGCGGTATGGACAAGTACAGAGGGTTCAGGAAAACATTTGGGTCTCTGACTACTGCATTTCACTTCAGGTTCAAATGAATTTCATACTCCAAATAAATTCTTACCTGAACCCATTGACTAAATTTTGTTTTCAACTTGGAACTCTAGGAAACTGCATTCATGGAAATCTATTTGTACATGGTTTCCACCAGAAGCAGCAAATTCTTTCCAGTTCACTGGAGATTTTGCCCAGGTGATGCTAACCCAGATTTACAGCTCTGACATTTCTGCACGTTTGCCTCTGCCGGAAAGCTTGGCTTAGCAATTCTGGACACCCCATTTGTGCCCTACAATTCCCACTGAAGCAGAGCATTCCCCCAGGGGTTCACCTGCAGAGCTGGGCTGTTCTCTGCTAGCATTTTGTGTGTATAAGTTGCCCCTGAAGCAAAGCACCCTGCCGATTTCAGCCTCCAAGCTAGAGTATCCCTAGAGAGCAGTCTGCTCCCCCTCCATGGCTCTGCTCACAGCAGCACTGACTCTGAGCTTCCCTTAAACAGGCAAGAGAGCAACAGGTGCAGCAGAAAGAGGGCATGTGGCCCAGATTTTTTCTACTGGGTTTTTCAGTTATTATAAAGAACTTATTAATAACATTGGACTGTTGTTGGCTTTTTTTCACTTGATTTCCTAAAGATGATTTGTAATACAGTGAAGGTGATCTAGCCCTGTGCATGTATTGAGAAGGGTTGGAACTATTTGTTTCAGGTTACACGAACACTTTGCTTGAGCAGAACTAAAGCAATGTTTAAGCTTGGCTGCTGATCAAAAAAAAAAAAAAAAAAAAAAAAAAAAAAAAAAAAAAACAAAAATCTTGTTGTAGAGCGTGAACNATATGCAATGCCAAGTAGTTTCTGTCACAAATTGTTCATAGGGCTCCTTCCTTGCATAGGATCTTTCTGTGCATCCCCAGCTGCAGTCCTATCATAGTCTTCCAGGAAACACTGTGACAGAAGGACCCACAAGACCTTAGACCTCCCCACCAGAAATGACTCTCAGCCTGATGCCGTATGTTTATTATAGTAAGCTATGTCATTGACCTCGGGAGGACAAGAGCTTGGCTCCTGGCTATTGAAATTACCACTGATCTCCATCTAAATAGCTGCTGCATTTACAGCTAGGCAGAAGATTTTAACAGCACTGGAACAATTGAAGGGAGAATTTATAGTAACATTTAAAGAAAAATGGTCTTTTCTTTTTTTTTGAGAACAGTAATGGATTGAAATTCAGCCTTTGCTCACTTTTATGACAATGATATCTGAGTTGTTTTCGGTTTCAAATAATAGTACTTCCTCTCCCTCAAACCTTGTATTTCTCAAACTCTTAGTATTGTAATGTCCCACAATGCCAACATTATATTCACTTCTCTTCCCCTCCCTCATTCAGGCCTTTTTGTCTTCTCTAAAATACTGCAACACAAGTAATATTCATGCTTTGTTATTTCTACCTATATTTCTATCTCTGAAGGAAATAATAATGATGCATTCAAATGGCTGATAGAGATCTTAAAGCTTGACCTGTAGCTTTAGAAAACTTTCTCCTCTCTGTTTTGTCAATGCTACTTTCTTTCTCTTTGGTTTTTCTTTTGCTTAAGTAGCTTTAACTGTCTGGAAACTCCTTCAAGAAGGGACCCACCATTTTCTGAGAAAGTTCAAGCAGTTTTCAGGTTTAGGATCTACTAGATATGACTGTTGTACAGTATTTCTGTAATAACCATAACATGCTGTTTAGCAAAAAAAAGAGAACTGACCAATGCATATGTGTAAATACATTTTTTGCTGTGGGAAGTTCAGTCCATGGGCTGGACGATGTTTTCCCTTGAGCCTGATGCAGGTGGCAAGTCTTGGTGCTCCCACATCTCCATCCCAGGCAGCAGCCCTGCTTACAGAATGGATGGCATTTTTCCCTCTTCCTTTGAATTTGTCTGGCTTTGGGGCTTTAAGTGAGACCATTAGTGTTATTGAACTTAGCATTTGGCGGTTTATATATGATAAAGGGGTTATTACACAGTGATCCCTGTATGTTTAGGTCAGCTGTGGCAATCAATCAATGGACACTTTGCCTTTGACAGCACATGCTTCCATAAAAAAAATCCTCTGGCAGAGCCCTGTTAGCTAGTAATGACAGAGTAACCTCTGTCAAGTAGTATACTTGATAAATTTTGCATGTGCTGTTGACTGACAGAAGCTCTGGCTTCCTGTCTGACCAGCATACATGGGCTTCAAAGAACACAGAAACCCCTTTCTTCTCCCCGAAAGGGGCGTCTGAATTTTATTCCCCTCTCTGAGGGGGGAATAAAACAATGCTGCACAAGGGAGAGATGCTTTTATGCCTTTACAAAGCTAAACTTGCTCTTTACCCTTTCCTTGCCTTTCCCTGTCACTCACAACTTCCTGAGACTTGCTGGCTTCACGCACTCAACCGTGCAAAACACCCACCTGGGCGAGCACTCCAGGCTGAAGGAGTAACTCTCCCTCCCGGTCCCGCTGCCCAGGGCTGCCTATCTCTGGGATCAGTGGAGCTGTGGTGGTCGCCCTTTGTTTAGTCTGAGCGGAGGCGGTAATCGGCTGCAGCTGCAGCTCCTGCTTCCTCGCTTGCCTTGGGTAGCTCCAAATGTGCAGCTGCTGTGGGTCCACAGAAGCATCCCAGGGTTTCCTAGCATGCAGATGGTCACTGGTGTTTCAGTATAGTCCGGCAGTGGACAGCAAGCCGGGGCAGCTGGGTCCACCCCGGCAAGCCCAGCTTGCTGCTACTGGAAACACTGGTAGCTTAGGTGTACATGGCCATGGCAAAGGCAACTTCACCACAGAGATCCCCATTGACATTTGTGATATTGTCAGGTGAGTGACATTTGTGATATTGTCAGGTGAGCAGGTCTGCTGGGCTCTTACCTTGAAATGCCCTGGCCACATGAAGAGAGGCACAAGGGCATTTCTAGCCAGCCACGTTCCTGGTGTTTTGTCATCATCGTGTTCAGGCCAGGAAGCATGGCAGACTTTAATCCTTCCTCTGTCTGTCGCTCCTTCAACACCTGTTTGCATTTTGCCATAAGTACCGATGGCTGTCTTTAGCAGGTTATGAAAAATTAAATTTCCACATAGTTAAGCAGAGCTCACATGAAGGAGGGTTAAACCTGCTTGCTCCCTCACTAACCACGTGTATCTGTTTGTTTTGGAAAGAAGGAACTTTCATCATTTGCTTCCACAGGGGCACAATCTGATTATGTGGGATTAAGCCTGAAAACCACCCTAATCCTAAATGCAGCAATACATAAAGACCGTGTGTGATCTCAGCTCCCACACTTGGCTGTATAGGGCAGACTCATGAGGGAGGAGCTCATGGCAGCACCCCACTGTCAATTACTGTATGGACTAATTGGAGTGTAATTTAAAGGGATTCCCGAGCCCACTTGTCAACAGGTGTTCTTTATGGTATACTGTGGTATACTAATTAAAACAATCTTGTTTATGGAAAATGTTATTTAAAACCAACATGTAGGCTGCAATAATAAAGTGACACAGTTTCTCAGCAATTGGAACATCACTTGCTGAAAGCTGGCCAGAATGAGAAAACATAAACCTGGACCCCAACTGCATCTGTACTCATGTGTTCAAACCATTGCATTTAGAAAAGGCAATATTTTTTGCCTCTAAAATACTCCTTTAGTTTTCATATATAGATATCTGCTAATAACAGTAGGAGTTCCTCTGGGATTACCAAAGCCAAATGTGTACTGATTTAGAGTCTAAAAGACTATCTATATGGGAGTTTTTTATGTCTGTATTTTTGTTATGAGTATAGTTTAGGCTTTCAAGCAGAATGCAAAATCGTGACACAGGCAATTAAATAATACTCATAATCCATCTGTCATTCATTTCGTAAAGGACCAGTACAGAACTTATGTGTTACAACAAATCTTCAAAATATATTTCTTCTTTATTTCTCTCCAACTTAAACTTGGAAATCGTATCAGAGAAGTTGCATGTGGAGATTTTAATTATCAATCGGAAATAATATCTCCACAATGAATAACCATAATAAAAAGTGCTAAACTTTGGAAATGTAAACAATATAGCAATTCAAACCAGCCTTAAAACTTCTGAGATGCAGAAGATTTAAATATGAATATTTCGTCTGGTGGGATATAGAAATTTTGGTGGGATCATTTTATATGGTAAAGTATGTGGTTGCACAGAAATAGTGCTCCATTTATTCACAATGGGAAACATCATTTTCATTCAGGAAATTTTAAAATGATCATTTAAAAAATATGTGTTTGAGGAATACATTGACAGTAATTTCTGATGGAGACAGATCTGAAAAGGACCATTTCAATCATTTCCCCTACTACAAAAAATGTTGAATGTGTACACGTGATTAATTAGGCACCTTCCATCAAACCATTCATTTTGTGGAGCTTGAACTAGTGAGGAAGGATTGTTGTACGCAAACTCAAACTTTCCATTAAAATATAGGCTTGGGGATAAAATTCCATTTTTTCTAAAAAGCATATAAGCAGCATGAATATTTCACCCGTTGTAATTAAAAGTATACTGATGAGTACATGCCTATCTTATGCAACATTTTGAGAGTTATAAACTGTTCTTCCCCATCTTCAGTCTGCAAATGTGGTTGGAATACAGTTTTAAGTAGGATGAAGGATTAAACAAACAAAAAATAATGAAAAGTCAAAATATGCACACTGTGCAAAAGCATGGTCAAATATATTTTGCCCTGTATAAACATCACCCCGTCTACATGGGTTTTAACGTATTTCCATGATTTTAAATAGGAAAACATCTTAAAGCACAGCCCATGGGAAACCCAAGCTTGATTAGTTTTACCTTTTACTACAGCCTGCAGAGTGTAAAACACAGCACATCAGAATTGAATTTGTCATCTCCAGACCTCACAGGAATTTTAGGAACTAAAATAGTTAGGAAGCATCCTGGTACTTCTCTTTGCTTTAATCATAGTAGAAGTTTCAATTTAAACATTCAGGAAATCTCCCTTATTTAAAGCAATCAACTTATTGCTGACAGGGTCTGGCTTTACTGCGTTTAATTTTTTGGCATCATGCAAAACTTGATTGGTTACAGCCAGTGTGTGAACAGGTCCTTTCCCTCCCCCTCCTCTCCAGAAAATGTAAAATATCCCCACAACTTTGCTGTATCATTCTCAGCTCTACATATCCTATTAGGTGTGCAAACCAAAGACATACTAGTGCAAAACCTCAAATTGAAAGTGTACATAATAACTGATATAGCCAAGGAAAACCTTATGGCCAAGTAGCTCCCCTACATCTTTTGGCTGAAGAAGCTTAGAAACCCATTTTTGGTCCAGTTATTTAATTTTTTGGCCCTTGTCTTGAGTGTGTCTCTTCTCATCTGGTTAGTTGTAGATTCACAACCCATTTCTAAGACTGCAGCCTACTCTGGATGAAAGAAGAATGCGCTCAGCTCCCTGACGTCTTTAAGCTGTGGTGCCGGTATTCACATCTATTAGGTTGCACTCTCAGAGAAGAAACCTCTAGCAAGCCCTGAGGTTGGCTATAATGTCTAACATTTTAGGATAAGCACTGATGGTTGATGCTTGTAAGATCATCACATGCACCACAAACTAAGATGTAACTCCTGATTAAAGACTGTTGGTAGGTTGGGCCGTAAATAGATTATAGTATGGCACTTCCATGATTACTTCAGCTGATAAAGTATCTACAGTCAGATCTCACATGGAAACCATATTGTTTTAGGAATCCAAAGAGATGAGTCTTTGGACCACCCTCCTCTGACTCTGAATTGCACTTACAAGACCCAAGTCTGTGAATGTGCGTTCATCGCAGCTCAGGTGAGCACAGGCCAGGAGAGCTCACGTTCAGGGCCAGGTAAGGATGCCTTAAGCCAGATAGGTTTAAAGAACACCAAGCAGTAAAACAAGTTTGAGATATCTTCCTGGCACATTTTCCAAAAGGACAGGGCAAAAGGTAATGCTACAGCATACAGCTATTCCTAAAGCTGCAAATATCAGTGCAGTCTGCACAAAACATCTGCTCACAGATCAAACAACTTTCAGCAGCTCCTTTCCCCTGCTGTCCATCTACATATTCACAGAATACAATCAAACAGGGTTTTGTCCTGCTCTTCCTCTGCCCCATGCCTGTGCCTGCACCTGCACTCACATGGAAGCACATGGCCAAAAGTTGCTCATGAACATTTGTGTGCAGCTGTTTGCAGGGACAAGTTCAACACCTCAGAAGGGGAATCACAGAGCTGTGGGCCACCAAACTATGGCAATTCCATTTTTCCTCTTTCTTTCACAATATTTTTCCTTTTAACAAGAATAAGGAATTTCTTCTTTTCAGCAAACATCCACCCTCCAGCTTCTTTTCCAGCACAAGCTGCTGAATCCCACAGAGAGCCAAACAGTGATAAGCACACAGTGCTCCTACTCGTGGTGATCATACAATGCTTCTATGCCACTTTTTCTTTGCTGAGTTTTACTGAGGTGGCAACAAGGTTCAGGTGGGATTATAACTCTTTTTTGGGGTAGGGAGGGCTAATTGATCTGTTTTATTTCGTGTAAAAATATGTGTTTGGTTTTTTCACTTATTTTAGTCTGTTTTTATGTGGCTTCCCTGAAGCTGTTTAGAAAGTTAGAAGGTACTCTGAGGAGGGAGAGAAGGTGCTGGGGAAGAGGGCAGAAGCATGTTGGTTTTCTGAAGGATATTGCTTCAATTTTATCCAGCTAACAATACGTAGAAGTGGTCATATTAGGTACTCAGTATTTCACTGGATGATGCTGTACTAATAAAACAGTACTCATTTTCAGATTCATATACAGTTTCTAGTATTTGCAGAGTCTATTAAAAAATCTGTCTGACTTGCCTCCTTCTCATCTGTGAGTACACTTATCTCAGAAAGCCTAATTAGTAATAATGTTGAAGTTTCCATCAGAAAGATATGTCTCCATCTTTCTAAACATCTATGGACACTTCTGAGATCAAATTTACTCCAGCAAGCTGTTGCAGTTCCCACAAGTACTTCTACAATGTAGATGTTTTTAAAATATATATTTTCTTATACTTTTCCTTAGCTTCATCCAGCAATCTAGATCCAAATGCAAAACCTAGGACCTGGAACATACAAGGTATTTGTCTAGCGCTTTGAAAGCCTTAAGTCTCACATCTGTATCTCTGAAAGCTGTGGGAACTTTCTTTTTCTACAGCCAGGAAGTTTGTCACCTTTTAGTTGTACTGAGATTGTTACAAGTGCTACAACTTATAAATGAATCAACATAATTATAGATAGCAGTCAACGTGATAAAATATCCATAAAATGCATAAATATTGGTAATTTAGGCAAATTGTAAGACTGTAGATGCTAACTCAGGAAAGTTTTTCAGCATATTGACTACCCAAGTTTACTTCTTTGGTACTACTTTCCCAGCTCAAAGTTGGACTGTCTTTGATGCTGTCCTGAATGGGAGACGTGTGCTTTTCAGATCACAGCCAAGAAGGTAATGTGTACTAATCAGAACAGCCATTAGGCTTGTACTGAGGAGCTGACATTTCCTAATGTGAAACTGTGCTGCATTTCTCACCTTGCAGTAGTTCTGTAAGCCCTACTTAGAGCTGCAGTGGATTATTTCTTGAGGTCAAAGTCCATGTATCTCACAGGTTAATGTTATAGGTCAGACTGTCTCCACTTGCAGAAATATGCTCCAAATAAGCATTTATATTCTTCATTTTTTTCTCTATGCTTTTTTCCTATGGTCATATCCACAGATTCTCATCTTTTGCATTGTTTCTGTGCAAACTCTTCAGCTTCTGTTTATAGCACATCAAATATAAGTTAGTATGGTTATCTGTTCCCTGTATTGTCCCTGTCTTTCCATTTGGAGAAAGTTTATTAAATGGAACATAACAAATAACACCAGATCATCCTAGTCTCCAGCTACCTACCAGACTGAACATGGCTCAACACAAGTAGAGATAGTGGTATAAGTCTTAGACTGTGCTCCCTTTCCTGCTACTTTGGACCAGACTGTGAACTTACACTTGCTAACCATGACTTGTCCAGGTACTGTACTGTCTTACATGCCTTTTCTTCCCCCACCATCTAGCTGAATTCAACAATGGCTTGCTTAACTTGAATTAAACATTGATTTGCTTAACTATATTATCCAGCTGTTGGAGAAAAAGAAACTAGAGTTTCTCCTTCAAGGACCATGCTTTGGGCTGGCATGAACACCTCAAAAAGCAAGTGGAAGCAGCAGTTCTCAGCATGTACCTTGGTAGAGTAAAGAGCAAGACCAGTCTTCTGGGGAAGCATGAAGATTTGCTGGTCTATCTCCAGTATGTATTTGACATAGATCAGTGTAAAAGGGTCTTGCAGCTCACATAGGGTGTGAGAAGTAGGCTCCCTTTTCTCTGCAGTTATGCCCTTACATGAAGGGCAGAGATGGCATCAGTTTTCTTTATGAAGGGTCATCTATCAATACTCCACAAAACAAAGTCGACCTTCAGACACTATATTTCAGAGAAGATAAAAGAAAAAAATCATCCATGCAACTTCTAAGATAGGGTTGTGCTGATTCAGCCATCATCATTTCTGCCATCAGTTGCCCGATCACACAGGCCAACACTGAACTCAGCAACATCGCGTCAGAAGTCTTCTTTCAGACAGTCCTACCATAGGCTCCTGTGGGCCCCCCTCCTCCACTGCCCACCGTGGTGCCAGCAGTGCCTGCTGGACACAATGGAGAGAGATAGCTCCCTCAGTGGCCCTCCCTTCACATGGAAGGACACCACCAAGAGAGCTCAGCAAGATGCAACCAGCCCCAACAGAAGCCACACTCAACAGGAAGCTCTTTTGACTCATTGGCTTCTGGTTAAAGTAGCCCTGGCCTCGCCCACCACCCCCACCACAACCACCTGGGTGAAGGTGGAGCCACAGAGATACCAGTAGGCCAGGTTCTGCCTCTAGAATATGAAGCCAATAGGAAAAACAAAACATCCTGCTAGGTTGTGACTCAACCACAGGTCAACTCCAACTCAGGGCCCACAGCTCAGCCCTCAGCACTTCAGACAGGTGCATGTAATGATCTTCACATGGTCTAAATCATCATAGTAAATAACACAGTTAATGATATTAGGTTGATTTATGTGAACAAAGTCTAAATCTGACCGATTGCATCTTGGCTCTGGTGCACCCAGATGAGATTTCTAACATGTCATGCCTGTCATTTTCCCTCAGATGCTTAGCAAATGTCACTAAAGCTGAAAAAAATGGACAGCCTGAGTGAGTATCTCTGCATCACTGGCTAGATGCATTGTTTTCTTTTAATGGTCATGAACAGGGAAGGAGAAGCTCAGGAGATGGGTATATCTCAGATGCCTGGAGCTACTTGGTGCTTCTAGTTCAAGCTTGTGTAGCTTGCTAAAGTTCATTTAATTTTCCTATTAAGACTGAAATCAAAGCTGAATGGAGTCAATAGAAATATTTTTAATTAACTTCAGAGAGTACTAATGAGATTCTTATGATATCTGTCTTGGTGTGGTGGTTTAGTGAAACCACGACGATTCAGTCTCTGCCGGCAGCCTAGCCACACGGCTGCCACGCAGTCGCTGCCACTGCCTGCTCACCACAGACAGAGAAGAGAGTTTTAAAATGCCTTTTTGAGTTGAGATAAGGAGAGTTTAATACAGAAACACATAAGAAGCAATCGCAATAACAACAGCAATAACAACAGTAAGAAAGAAATCTACAAATAAGCTATACCGCATAGACAAAAAGATGCTCCCGAGCGGATCAATCGCAGACCGAGAGTCGCCCCCCTCCCCCACCCCCCAGAACTGGAGCTGGCCCCAGGGCATGACGTCAGCATGGTATAGAATAGCCTGGCTGCACCAAATTAACCCTGTCCTGTCCGAACCAGGACACCTGGTAAGCACAATGAAGGAGCTTTAGACAGCCATCATGGGGCTATTGAGGGAGAAAGCCTGTGCGATGACAGACTCATGTCTATCTCTCAAGATAAACTATGCATTAAACATCTTGGCATAACATACATGAAATTTTTTGCCAGAGATAGATTCATATCTATCCAAACCGAAGATATCTGTAGGCATTATGTATCTGAAGTCCTCTCACACTTTTGGAGTGGAGAAGAACCTCTTGCTTTATGACTTTGCTGCATAAAATAAACAAAAGATTAATTTAGGTTCCTGCTTCTAAGAGGCTTAGCCTCAATTTCTGTTTGTACAACTTGGTAGCTTGCTATTCTTCATTCTGGGTTATCAGTCTCTAGATGTCTATCCTGTGTAGGTAGTCATGTCAAATTAAAGGGTGTGAATCTGATAGAATAAAACAAATCTAAGCAGAGGTTATAGACAGAATATGCATAGTACTTAGGAATTAAGCCTCTGTGGAATGCAGATTTACAGTGTGGTATTTCTATGAAGAAATATATCCATATTACATAACTTGAGCTTTAGAAAAAGAAAGCTGGAGTCTTAATAAAAGCTAAAAAAACCTCTCACATTGTAAAGGTGGAAATCTCTCAACATGAAGGCTTATGGGGTCAAATTCCAATGCTCTCAATAATTATTATATAAATCTGGATTAAATTCTCTAAAATAAATGGATTTGCTTTATTGGAATAACTGGTGAAAAAATTGGCCCACTGGATAACTAATGTTACTGCACATCTATCCAGGCAATTTCAAGACAAAAGAAAGACCTGAGACATTAGATGCAATCTCTTATAATGATTAATATGTGAGAAGATTGATAGGTCTGAACTTCCAGTTTAGATATTCCATTTGGATTCCAGAACAGTATAAAGAAATTTATTGTGAATACCCCAACTTTAAGAGAATATTGCCCATAGAGATGTATAGAGAATAGCAAACCACATTTTCTAATTATTTTGTTATACTCTTTGCTGTACAGAAAAAGATATTTCACACATTAAATAGGCAACATCAAGATAGCATATAGAACAACTGCAATCTACAGTAATCCAGAATGAAATTATAAAATACAGAGAAAGCTGAAAGGAAGGAAATATATTAAAAATATCAGAACATAACTGAATGATGTTATGTCATTGGAAGGCCTACTGTAATACTTTTAGACTTTTTTTTTTGCCTTTTTAGGTTTCCTTAAGAAAATATATATATATATATACATAAACTGATTTTTCCGAGTTATGTTGTAAATATAATTAAAATAAAGATACAAAAATCCATTTTAAACACAAAATAGACTTAAATACTTTAAGCAATCACTTTTGTAGTTTTTATTTAAGCCTTAAGCCTCGGTAGTTTTTCTTTCTATACATGAATGAAAGTGTATTTTTTTGCTGAGAGTAGAGAGAAACTAGATATTCTTACTGAACAACAGACTTGACTATCTATGGAATTTATTTCTCAAAGTATTGAATCTTTGCTAGAATTAAATTTAAAAAAACCCAAAATATACTTACTTTTTTCAGTTGTGTATTTCTATATTTTCAGTTTGTTGTGGGACAGTTAAAGCCAACTTTCATAGGCCTTGTTCAAATGAGTTGACTTTGTGGAACTTCCCACTGACTTCAGGCTGTAGCACTCAACACCTCCAAAATGCAAGCTCTGAGGATCTTGCCTGAATTAAGCCAACTTCAACAGTCAGGCATGCAAACAGCCTGCTTAAAAATGGAGACTTTAAAATGAATTAAGTTAATAAGAAGAATCCTCATCAGTGGCCAAGTTTCTCAACCCAGGATATCAGAAAGTGAAGGATTTTTGTAAGAAGCTGAAAAACTGCTTGCATTAGAGACAATGAAAATGGTAAGTGGACATAGAGGTTTGTGGGAGCAAGGTTAAGGTAGGCACTACTTTGGTCAAGAGGACAAACCCAAAAAGGGTTGTTCCCTGCACCTCTGGGGATGGCAATTCCCCAAAGATTAAGCTTCCTCAAAGGCATCTTTCCTGCCACTACTTTGTCCATGAGACCTGAGCTGTTTGGTTTATGCTCTGTGTTGAACTCAGAAAACAAAGAACTCAAACGATGGAGGCACTTGAAAAATGTGGGTCATATTCCTCTGAGCGCCAACCTCTGCCCAAGAGGTCAATATACTAATAATTCACTTTGTAGTAAGACAATCTTTATTAAGGTCAAAATAACACTGGAAAAAATGTACAAATCATTCTTAAACTGAAAAATAATGTCAAGCAGGGGAATAAATATAAACCGACACATAAATTACAATGACTATATATATATAAAATTAGTAATACAATGTGATTTATGAGAGTACAGCCTGTGATTGCATGATTCAAGATGCTAGTAGGTCCAACAAGCATATATAATTATAATAAAGCCAGGTTTTCCAGAGTGACCTATTTGGAAAGCATATTGTTATTATTAGGTTGCTAGTGCATTCACTGAATATAAATCAGTCTCTTCACTGTAGGTGCTGACAGTGGCAGTTCTGGACATAACAAAACTTTATGATAGCAGAGCATCAGCAGTCCCACTTGCAGTATTCATTTATCATTTGTATGTTTGGGCTTTTTGACCAAAACTTCTAAATTTCTGCAGTTTTAGCATGTCCTTCCCTTTGTTATACAGCTTTTTCCTTTACCACTCACGCAGTATTAATTACCCACTGCTTTGCATGTCATTAACTTGGCTTCTTCTAACTTATTGCTTATTTTGAGAAAAAAAGGGAGTTGCATTTTTGTTTTTCTTGCAAAGTTTCATCAGTGAAATGCATGAAAACAGAGTCAATGAAGCCGTAGATAGAGGAAACTAATAATGAAAACCCTTACATGACCTCAGAAAACTTCATTTGCTCCTCTATGCCTTCTTTTTTTCTTGTTTCATTAAATAAAAGAAATATTTCTTTCTTCCTTGTTCCTACTTTAGTTTAGAATTCTTTTAATTTTTTTTAAAGGACAGCTATTTGTCATGCTCTGAAGGTTAAAGTTGGACTTAAGCAGCTTACCCTGCAGAATGAAATGTAAAGTGAGGATTTTTTTCAGCACATAGACAAGTATTTTATATACTGTGATTTTGGTAGGAGGTTATTTTTTTTTAAACAGTTCATAAAGTGACTGTTGTGACCGGAAATTATTTCTAGAAGTCAGCTACTAGCTACTTTCTCCCTCCTGCTCTCATTTAAACTTCCTTTATAAGTTTAGTGAAATAAATACCGCTGAAAAAAAACATCTTTTTGGCTTCACTAATAGGAACATAAGACCAAATTAACTAAAGGTTAATGAAGTTTCACTGTGTTACCTGTGACTGTGTCAATCTTTCGAGTCTGGGGTTTTTTTTTAATTTCATTGTGGATATTGTGATTTTCTTTCCCTCATCTTTTAAAACTTTCTTCCAGCAACACAAGCTGAAGGCAAAGGTACAAATCTTTGAATTCCCTGTGAAAAAAGTCATCTTGTTTCCATCTTTCTTTTCCTTCCTAATGATGATGATCTCACTCCTTTTCTGTAGTTGAAAACCACATTTGTGGCTACCAATCAGTTGCAGGCTTTTGGCCAAGCGTCACTCATACCTTCAGCCTTCTATGCCACTAATGATCCTTAACATCCCTTTGGGGTTACAATATTTACACCTTCACAACTAGACAGCTAAGGAAAAATAAAGTAGGCAGAGCCTGCTAAATTATTTTGGCATTTAAGCTCCTTTCCTACACTAAGAGTGCAGATATATCAGTTCCACTTACAAGAAAGTCAGTAATGAAGTAATCGGTGCCTTGTGTTAGTGCAATGTACTGGGCTGTCAGAAGTTGTCTGGTGGCTCTTGCTCCTCTCTGTTTTCCTTTGTCACTGTTCTTTGTCTTCCAACTTCCTTTCCACTCTGACAGTCAGACCAACTCAAGGTAAAGGATTTTTTACAGGCTCCAGCTGTGCTACTGAGATGTTTAATATCTTTCCTCATCTCAGGCATTGAAGTGCATGCATAAAAAAACGATCATACAGCAAAGAGAAGGGAAAAACTTGTGGAAGAGTGACGATTCTTAAGGCTGGAAAAAGTGCACCTGGCACCAGGGACAAGGCACTTGCATACCGTCCATAATTCTCATTTAGTCTAAACCTACTCTATAGCAGGCGTAGCCTCCTATGATATTTCGTAATACACAAAGGAACAGCTGAAACTATTTCTATCAACACAATCTTTAACTTCTCTTTTTTATTTAGAGCAAAGTAAGGCAACACATTTGCACATGACTTCACATAATCCTCTGCGCAAGCATTCTAAGGACCTAATCAACATTAACACAGGAAATTTTGAGAAACACACAACAGAAAGCAGAGCATCAAGTTTAAAAAAAAAATATGAGGAAGAAGATTATCTAAAGGAATTTTTGGTTACTCTGAAGTCATTTAAAAGCAGCAAAAACAATTCTGTTCAGTAATTTTTATCCTTGGAGAGCTACTGCATTTTAGAAGATGGGAAACAAAAGAAATTACAAAATCATGTGCTTAAAATGATGTAAAAATAAGTGAGCAAGTGTTGAAATGAGAAAGACTCACTTTCTGCCTGTCATGTCCATTGTGACTCCCTAGACATTTTTTTCTGAGAAGGAATCAAAATCCACATGGTGTCTTAACTTTCATAAAAATTATAATTTGACACAGATAGATACTTTGCAGTTTCCATTATATATTTAAATCAATTTAGAGCTGCTGCAAACCACTTTGCCCAAGGAAGGATGTATTTCTCTTCCTAGCTTTATTAAACTGTGAATACAAGAATCATGCATGACCTGCAAAGGTTGTAAGGTCAGCTGGGTTACATCACTATTGGTATGCGAACCAGCTGTCAAAAATTCAATAACAATATACTCTGGGAGATTACAGAGCTGGAGGACTCTAACTTACGTAAAGCAAAGAGGGTGATTTTTCAAAGAAGTGTGTGCTGTCGTCAACATCGGAGAGCAGAGCAACTAAATTCCTTCAGTGAATTTTCAAAATGTACCTTGGAGCACTAAGACACAAGCAACCTTCTTACTTCAGCCTTTTTATTTTAAAAATACATTTTTAGGAAGTTATTGACAGTTTCAGCTTTCTAAGTAACTGAGTCCTGGTACACAAATTCTCACTGTTTTTCATGTAATATTAAACACTATCTCCAGACTACTGAGAAGTCTGTACTACTTCTGCAACTCTAATACTGTGAAACAACCAGCCAACTTCTCACTGCTAGTTCACTCAAAATGTGTGACAAATTGTAATGCATTTGCAAACCAAGTGTTTTGATCAATCATAGTCTAGACTATGAGAGTAGGGAGTTCAGTGAAAATTAGAAGAAAAAGTAGATAACATATATATATATTAATAATGTCAGAATCATAGAATGGTTTGGGTTGGAAGGGACATTTGAAGGTCATCTAGTCCGACACCCCTCTGCAGTGAGCAGAGCCCTGTCCAACCTGACCTTGAATATCTTCTGGAACTATGCCAGTGTCCCACCACCCTCATTGTAAAAAATTTCACCCTTATATCTAGATAAAAAGTCTACCCTCCTTTAAATTAAAACCATTACTCCTTGTCCTGTTGCAACAGGCCCTACTAAAAAGACTGTCCCCACCTTTCCAATAGGCCCCCTTTAATACTGAAAGTCTGCAATAATGTCTTACTAGAGCCTTCTCTTCTCCAGGCTGAATAACCCCAACTCTCTCAGCCTTTCTTCATAGGAGAGGTGTTCCTCCTATGAAGAAATTTTTGTGGCCCTTCCCTGGACCAAAAGGTTCATGTCTTTCTTGTGCTGAGAACTCCAGAGCTGGACACAGTACTCCAGGTGAGGTCCCACCAGAGCAGAGTAGAGGGGCAGAGTCACCTCCCTCGACCTGCTGGCCTTGCTTCTTTTGATGCAGCCCAGGATATGGTTGGCCTTCTGTGCTGCAAGTGCACATTGCCGGCTTACGTCCAGCTTTTCATCCACCAGTACCCCCAAATACTTCTCTGCAGGGCTGCTCTCAATGCCATCATCTCCCAGCCTGTATTGATACTGAGTACGGGAACCGGAAAGGCTTTTGTGATCTTGTGTTTAACACTGTCACATCATACAATGTCAGTCATTAGCTTTCACTGAGGAAAGTGCTCAAAATGGATGCTGAAACTTCAAGATGACATTTTAGAGGTCTGTGTAAGTCTTTGGAATGTGATTTTACCACGTTAGCAATTACTTCAGAATGAGTGTTGTTGCTTACACCCTTACCCTCTTGAAACAGGGCTTTGATTTCTTAATCACTGACGGACTCCTAATTCAACTTTCTTAGAGAAAGTTGTAATTTTCCTTTCATTTCCAATGTACTTCATCAAGCTACTGTCTTTCTCTTGGTAAACACAGTAACAGTAAAGACACCATATAGTATACCTTAAAGTGTTATCCAGCCTCACTTGAAATCCAGATCCTTCAGGGTAGTGTATTTCCTGTACACACACGTATCTCACTAGCAGCTGTTCCCAAATATATTGAAGTCTCTTATTTTCAGGTTTTTCCCACTGCTTTCCCAGGCATTTCTTTTTTTCCAACTGACAACCATGTCACATAAAAATGTTGTCAGTTTAGCTTATAATGGCTTTGAAATGTATCATAAGAGTAGAAAAGGGCATTTCAAGAGACTGGCTTGTTGCTTATGTTAATCTGGCACTTCTTAGCAAACAAATTATGAAAAAAACCCAACCATAAATCTTTTTTAATATTTTTTAATTTTTAATTTAAAAATATTTCTGCTACAAAATGGAAGTAGAAGACTGTGTGTGCATGAAGAATTAAAAGTTTTAATACGAAAAATGTGCATCTTTATCAGACTATTCAGTTCAGAAATGGCATAAAGCAATAAACAAATGTTGTTGCCACATTAATGATTTTTAGCTACAGAAGCTACAGTAGGATAATAAATGTCAAGTACTTTACCTACATAAACTTGCTAGAAATTTCAGGTCCTCCATTTGAGCAGCACTGAGTGAATGACAATAAAATGCAAGGCATTAGTCATACCAAATAGTTTATAAATGCCATGTGGAATCAATTCCTGGAAACTCTTTTGTAAATATTAGACTGACTCCCTGGCAGAAAGATGGGTTACATTTGTAGGTATTCTTTGCAAAGAGTCATTCAACCAGCTGTACCATGTACATATTAAATATTAACATTTATCACTAATGTTTAGATACAGCAATGAGGTGTACTCTGGGGAAAAATTAAGTTTTAGAACACATTTGTCATTCAGTTTTCTTTGTCAAATTACTAAATGTGATTCACCCATTTTAAGCTCCAGCTCTTTCAGTAGGAATGTATGGGTTTATGCAGCCTGTTTCCTTTCAGCAGGGATTTTCAGACCAGGATTTGGGAGACTGTAAGAGGTGTCTAAGAAAAGCAAATCTAATGGTAGAAGAATTAATTTCACTGTGCAGAAGTTCTGTATTAGAAGATTTTGAGAAAAGATATAAGTACCAGAAAACAGTACAATTATTATTCCTGTATCAGTAAAACAGAAAATTTATCCAGATCATAGTGCTGTTTATCATGAAAATGAAAAATTAATTTTAGAAACTCAAGATGGATCGTTTCACCACAGAACAATGGAGACTTTTCTTTCAAATAATATATCTCAAAGATATTTTCCTTACAAACTGAATTATGTTTCTTATTTTCACCTTATTCTTCCTGATTGTTCCCTCTTCCATTATCATGTTACCCCCACTTCCTTTAGGGTTATCACTTTTCCATGTCCTGTTATTAATCATCACCTAGATACGCTACACACGTAGCTGTTCTAGGAGAGTCCAAAGTTTCTCACTGTAGGCAAACTCCCAGCTTCTTTCACCAAGAGAAATGCTTCAGGTCTTAACTCTGGACTTGGCTTCCAAAAACACATGCCTTGTCCTAACTTTCAGCAGTGTAAATACCTACCATAAATACCAACATATCATTATTCATAATGATAAAATTTGAAGTCTTTAAACAGAGATTTTCAGATTGGCCTCAATACTAAATGATGAAGAGAATATTTTTCACCAGACAATAAATTCAGTGAAATATGTCAGATCTTTTGTATGGTGAGGAGAAGACTAGTATAAAGTTATGAGACTGCTTTTGGCTAAAATATTGGGAAAATACATTTTATTAAAGTACTGAAAATTTCTCGGCTGAACAGTTTTTATTTTCAGAATCATCCTAATATTTAAAAGGAACTGCAAGGAAGAATAAAAAAGATTAAATGATCCTTGAAATGATGCAGCGGGGGGTGAAGAAAAATGCTAAAGTTTCTGTTTCAAGACATGTGAGACATACAGCTGAAATACATTCCCCAGGTTCCTGATGGAGGCCTGATCTAGATTATACTAGTATATCATAGAATCATAGAATGGTTTGGGTTAGAAGGGACCTTAAAGATCATCTAGTTCCAACCCTCCCATCATGGGTAGGAACACCTCCCAGTAGACTAGGTTGCACAAAGCCCCATCCAACCTGGTCTCGAACACATTCAGTGATGGAGAATCCTCAGCTTCCCTGGGCAACCTGTTCCAGTGTCTCCCTCTCACAGTGAAGAACTTCTTCCTAATTTCTAATCTAAATCTACCATCTTCCATTGTGAACCCATTACCCCTCGTCCTATCGCTACATGCCCTTGGAAACAGTCCCTCCACAGCTTTCTTGTAGGCCCCCTTTAGGTACTGAAAGGGTGCAATAAGGTCTCCTCAGAGCCTTCTCTTCTCCAGGCTGAACAACCCCAAGTATCCCAGCCTGTCATGGTAGGAGAGGTGTTCCAGCCCTCTGGTCATTTTGTGGCTCTCCTCTGGACCCTCTCCAACAAGTCCATGTCCTTCTTGTGTTGGGGGCTCCAGATCTGGACACAGTACTCCAGACAGGGCCTCGCAAGAGTGGAGCAGAGGGGAAGAATCACCTCCCTCAACCTGCTGGCCACACTTCTTTTAATGCATCCCAGGATACGGCTGGGCTTTCTGTGTTGCCCTCACACATTGTTGGCTCATGTTGAGCTTTTCATCAACCAGCAGTCCTTCTCAGGGCTGCTCTCAATCCACTCATTGCCCAGCCTGTACTTGGGCTTGAGATTGCCCTGACCCAGGTGCAAGGCCTTGCACTTGGCCTTGTTGAACTTCATGAGGTTGGCATGGGCCCACCTCTCAAGCCTGTTAAGGTCCCTCTGGATGGCATCCCTTCCCTCTAGCATGTCAACTGTACCACACAGCTTAGTGTTGTCTGCAAACTTGCTGAGGGTGCACTCAATTCCACTGTCCCTGTCACAAAGAAGATGTTAAATGGGACCAGTCTCAGTACCAGTCCCTGAGGAACACCAGTCATCACTGGTTTCCACTTTTGCCTTTGAGCGCAACTCTTTCAGTGCATCCATCCAACCAATTCTTTATCCACCAAGTGGTCCATCTGTCAAACCCATGTGTCTCCAATTTAGAGACCAAGATGTTGTGTGAAACAGTGTTGAACACTTTTCACAGGTCCAGGTAGATGAAATCAGTTGTTCTTTCCTCATTCACTGACACTGTAATTCTATCGTAAAAGGCCACCAAATTTGTCAGGCATGATTTGCCCTTGGTGAATCCACGTTGGTTGCCACCAACCACCTCTTCATTTTCCACATGCCTTAGCAAACCCTTCTGGAGGATCTGCTCCACGATCTTGCTGGGCATAGAGGGAAGACTGACTGGGCTGTAGTTGCCCAGGTCTTCCTTTCTTCTGTTTTAGAAAATGGGGGGTATGTTTCCCCTTTTCCAGTCAGGGGGAACTTCACTCAACTGCCATGGCTTTTCAAATATGATGGAAAGTGGCTTAGCAACTTCATCTGCCAGTTTCCTCAGAAGCTGCGGATGGATTTCGTCCGGTCCTATGGACTTGAACACCTTCAGGTCTAGAACCTGATCTTCAGTTACAGTGAGTGGATCTTCCTTCTCCCAGTCTCTACCTTTGCCTTCTGCAACTCGGGTGGTGTGGCCAGGGCCCTTGTTAGTGAAGACTGAGGCAAAGAAATTGTTGAGTACCTCAGCCTTTTCCATATCCCTTGCGACCAGATCTCCTGTTTCCTCCCAGAGTGGGCCCACATCTTCCCCAGCCCTCCGTTTATCACTGACATACTTGTAGAAGGTTTTCTCTTAACTCTTAATGTCTCTGGACATATTTAATTCTGTCAGGGCTTTAGCTTTCTTAACCTGATCCCTAGCTGCTCAGAAAACTTCTTTGTCTTCCTCCCAGGCTACCTGTCCTTGCTTCTACTCTCTGTAGACTGTCTCTTTTTGCACCTAAATGTGTCCAGGAGCATCTTGTTCATCCCCACAGGCCTTCTGGCATTCTTGCCTGCCTTCATCTTTTTTGGGACACATTGCTTCTGGGTTTGGAGGCGGTGGTCCTTGAATATTGACCAGCTTTCTTGGGTCCCTCTTACCTCCAGGGCTTTATCGCATGGCACTCTACCAAACAGATCTCTGAAGAGGTCAAAATTTGCTCTCCTGAAGCCCAGAGTAATGAGCTTGATGCACACCCTCCTTGTTGCCATAAGGCTCTTAATTTCTGCCATTTTGTGGCCACTGCAGCCTAGGCTGCCCTTGAGATTCATGTTAGCCACTAGCACCTCCTTGTTGGTGAGAACAACACCCAGTATAGCACCTTTTCTTGTCGGTTCCTCTATCACTTGTCAAAGGAAATTGTTGTCAGCGCATTCCAGGAACCTCCTGGATTGCTGGTGCCCTACTGTGCTGTTCATCTAACAGATACCAAAGTGCTTGTAATTCTCATGAGGGTAAGAGCTTGTGAATGCAAAGCCACTCCAATCTGTTTATAGAGGGCCTCATCTGCTTGGTCTTTTATACTTGAGTGCTTCAGCAGAAGGAATGTGTCAATCCTCAGATGTCCTGTGGGGAAGAGGAGTATTACTTCCCCATTTTACAGCTGAGATGGTAGGGCAGAGGGGGATAGTGACTCCTGGTTCACAGATGCTGCCACTGATGGAAAAGCATCAGTCCTTCCTTCTTCTCATCACATCCCAGTGTTGTCCTTCTCTGTGTGCCAGCAGAAGCATTTGTGCTGCCACCAATTAAATCCTAAAACAAAGACCTTCCTGTGTTAAAAATGAAATACTAGCTTCTTTTGTGGCAGGGGAGACAGCTGGGGCAGTTCCATCACATGCATGCCTTGACTTGGGTCCCCATGTGGCGCCTCTGCTGACTGCATTACTGCTTTTGGTGACAGCCCTGGACCTCCTTAACATGGAAAAAGCTGTTCTAAATCTATGGAACTTTAGCCTATGTGCTTTGTGCAAAGCTATCTCTGCTAAAGCAAGGAAACGGCAGTTGCATCTCCCAAACTACAGGTAGTAACTAAAGGATGGATCAGCCTTCCCCTCAGTGCTGAGCCAGGAACCTCCCTAGCTTAAAGTTTAAGTTTCCAAAGATACAGAGCACCCAGAAGTAGCCAGTAAATATTTATTAACTGCATAGGTAATATAAGTAATCTTATTAACGTCCTCCCATGACTAACTCAAGAATTACTAAATTTATAGCATGCCAATAATATTTAAATAAAGATCCTTAGCTTATCCGTCTTTTATTTTGTTAGTAAAAGTCAAAAAAAAGTCAAAGGACAAAGAGAAAAATGGAACTCTTTATAGGAAATTTAACTGGAACTGTTTAAGAATAATTGTATGTGTAGCTGTGGGTATAGCCTACAACACAAAGTAGCAGCAGTTATAACATTTCTTGCCTCTAAGGCAGAAAGGAGGATGGGTTAGAAAGAAGGCAGTAGGTACATGCCAGCATTTTGTTGGCATATACATATACATATACAGAGGTATCTTTTCTATCTTATGTTGAAATTGTGGGTATCTGGGGACAGTAACTTGGCCATGCAACAGCCTGCTCTAGCAGTGTCTTTAGAGTGGAGCTATTTTTTAACTCTTATTTCAGCTCTGCATTTTACTCCATTTATCATGCACCCACACAAACTCTAATGCTGTCAGTCTCTGCAGGATGATGAGGTTGAGGAGAGAGGTTAGAGACAGATCTCCACTTTCATTCAGCTTTCTCATTTTCCCAGTTTACTGGTGAAGACCTAGCTCACAGGCACAGAGGCTTTTTGGAAACAGCTAGAGCTCATGAAAGCATCACACTTGTTCCTTGGCTATTGATTAGTGACCTTCAGCTAGAGGAGCCCTCTCCAAGGCCATGCCATGGACATCACTTCATTTGAGGTGATTATGTTTAGGCTACATAGCTCAGCTATTCAAAGGTGCTCAGAGTTATCCCATTACCCTTCACATCCCACCTCCCTCCTTGTGCCCAAAGACACTGTTTGCCCAAAGAATTAGGTTTGGAACAACTCCACTTACTGCAGTGAGAAAGGATCAGGGAAGATGCCCTGAGGCGGCCAACAACTCTAGGGGAGCACCGAACTAATCTAATGAGGATTCATTAGCATAGTTTGGCAGCCTGGCTCCTTGCACCTCGTCTCAGCTAAAGCTGGTACTCAATGCTGAGGGCCAATATACTACTTGACTCTGCAGTGAAGACACGCTTAACGGGGCTATTACATTTTCCACAGAAGGGAAATCCACCACTATTTATATCCAGCTTAGTACTTCAGATTCAGGCAGAATACTTCTGAAACTACATCCATCCAATATTAATAGCATCTGTCTTGCAGATTAACTATCACATTGTGTTTTTATTTAAATATCATCACTGAGCAATCACTCACTAAATTATTTAAAGGAAACAACAAAAAATTGTTTTAAGGTCACAAGAAGGATGTCAGCAGGCGAGTATTACTAAGCATTTTAAAACCTGGAAGATTTCATTTTAAGGAACTGTAATAATGCCTTTCTTTGGAATATGTAATTTTATATTTTATATTTATGAAGACGGACATTTCTGAAGTGTTTAATGAGCAGCAATATAGTTGCTTAGTTAAAATACAGAGCCCTGTACCATTTTTAATATTATCCAGCAAGTAACTCAGTGCCATATGCTTCTGCAGTTTGACTGCCAAAGAATGCAGCAAGTTGCTTTGGAGGCTGCCTCCAAACTCCACAGCCGAGCCAAAACCATGTCTGTGGTATAGAGCTATTGATGTCCTACCAGCGTGGAATGTAAAAATGGCCCCACAGAGAAGTTAGACAGAGGCTCTGCTAACTCCATTGAACGGGATGTGGCTTGGAGCAATGTATGGAATCAGGACAAAGCTTAAATACTAGACTTGCTACACTGGAAAAAAAACAGTACAATCTTGCAAACAGTGAGGTGCTTACTCCTCTTGCTTGCCAGAAGACCTCTGCTCCTCAGTGCACACGCCACATACTAAACTTTCCGGCTCCATCTTAAGGTACATTAAATGTTTTGGATTGTGAAACAGCAAGAGCCATTCCAGTTTTAACTTCTGCTACCTACCCTCATTTCAGTATGTATAGGTGACTGAGCTAGAAACGGATACCTGAAGGGTATAGAATGGGAAAAGAAAAAAAGAAATTACCATCAGCAATAAAGGGGAAATATTACCAGAAATGGAAGAGATCTGTTAACTGTACATGTATTCTTTTGTCTGGCTTTGTACTATAAGGGCTATTTTGTACAACGTTTATCTGTTAGGTACAGTACCTAAATCTTTATTTTTCAATGTTTATCATACTAGGTCATTAGATTAAGTTCCTGTTTTGCACTGACTGAATTGCTTCCATAAACAGGAACAACTAAGCACTTCTATTCCCATCTTATTTTTTTAACATCGTGCAAAATAGTTCTGTTGTTTGGTAATCATGAGAAGCCAAAAAAAATCCCAGTGTTTTCATTCAGCATCTGGGTACTCATTGATCAGCCCTGCACTAATGAGAGCCCCGGTATAATCTAAAAACCAGACCCAAAGATGTGTACCAGGACCTCCTTAAGGTGCAGTCCCCATGGCACTGTCATCCTGCAAGGACTGCAGTAATCAAGAGACTCATTACAGTAAGAAATCGCTTCATTTCCAAATCAGTTCATTTTGCCGTAGCAGTACTGATTTGATGGTAGAAGTGTGATGTGATGAGGGCTCTGAGCTCAAGATCTTGTGTTTTTCTGGCTGCAATAGCTAGGTCTATAAAAGATGGAGGCTCTCTAAAGGCTTTGCTTTGTTAAATGAAGACAGATAAAAATCTTTTCTCTCCTGTCAACAAAGCAGCTGAATGTCCTGTGCTTAATATGATAGAAAACAACAATTAAAATAAAATTTACATCACACATACACCAGTTGTAGTCTATCTGAACATTTTCTATAGAATTTAATATTCTTGGCCTAAAAACAATAATGGTTGAGAAGGGACATAAATGGAAACAAAGGAACAACAAATCTGAAACAGATGTTAGGAAGCACTCCCAGCACAGGAGAGCTGATGTGCTGAAAAGCTACCTGGGGGTAGGACATTAAAAAGTGCCTCTCAAGAAAGCCTGTGAGGAAGAGCAGAACAACCAAGGAAGGCTTGATGCAGATATCTCCTTGTCTTCCACACCTGTCACTTCACCCTCTCAGGGGATTCTGCTTTTCTTACACAACATGACTCTGTGGCCTGTTCAAGCCCACTTTAGAACAGAAGTAAAAATGTGAGGGAGAAATTTTGAGTGAATTTCAGATGAAAAGAGTAAGAAGGAATAAAAGCACTGTTGTGTTCTTTTCCTCTCTGACAGAAACAGGCAAGTGTGGCCCAGTTTAGGATTCTGAGTGGTTTAAAATCCACCATCCCCTGTCTGTCCGTGCCATTGGCACTTTGTTCATTAGGCAGGTAATTTTCACAGTCTGGAAGATGCATGGGAACAGAATCTCTAAACAGTGCTGATAACTGTGTCACTAACTATGTAATTTATAGTGTGCTTTTTAGGATTGTCTTTAAAAATACTACCTGTTGAATAAGGCATCCTCTATGATTAGCCCCACTAAGCCCATTCAGTTATCCTTAATGATTAAGACTTAAAGCATCCTGTAAAGTGCTTTGCAATCATTGACCTAATCCTTCAAAACCAGGAGAAAGATAAGCCTAGCAAGGGGGAAAATGAGTTAGAGGGTAACATGGATTTCTTTGTCAGGGACCTTAGGATTCAGTCCTCAATTCTGAAATTCTGGGGCCTAGGCTGTGGGCCCTGAGTTAGAGTTGACCTGTGGACAAGTCACAACCCAGCAGAGTGTTTTGTTTTTCCTATTGGCTTCATGTCCCAGAGACAGAACCTGGTCCACCTGTTTCTTTGTGGCTCCACCCTCACACAGGTGGTTGTGGTTGAGGTGGTGGGCGAGGCCAGGGCTACTTTAACCAGAAGCCAATGAGTCAAAAGAGCTTCTTCCTGTTGAGTGTGGCTTCTGTTGGGTCTGGTCACATCCTGCTGAGCTCTCTTAGTGGTGTCCTTCAATGTGAGGGGCTGCTGAGGGAGCTCTTTCTTACTAGAAGACATTGTGTGTGTGTGTGCTGCTGGCACTTTGGTGTGAAGGATGAGGGAGGGAATGAAAACAAGCTCAGTTCTTAGAAAGGTGTTGAAGAGGAAGATGGAGAGCTGTATTTCCCTGGCATAAAGTGTATGCATGCAAGTTAGATTGCAGGCCAGTTGTTTACTGAAATTAACTATGGAAAAGACAATTTATCCACAATGCCTGGTATGGGATAAGGTTCCCCAGAACTCCCTTCCTTGCCTGCAAAAGCTACCTAAATCACTGTATGAATCATCACCAATACTGGCAGGCTGCTCCTCCTTCCTCTAGAGTACACAGAGGCAGAGATTCACAACAACAGAGTGGGAAATGATCTGCCGCTCACACTTACAGATGTCTAGCCTCTATAGCTTTGGGAAGCCCTGAAGCTACTTGTTCCCTTGTTTTTTTCTTTATGTAGGAAATCTGTGTGCTGGCCTTTCCTCCTATATAATCAAGTCTGCAGTCTAACCATAAATTAATTAGTATTTTCAGAACATACCAAACTCTGTCAAGTTGCTCAAAAACATAGTGAATGTGTGAAGGACAAGGTAGGGAGTGGAACAAGCCCCAGATAAATAAACAAATAAGCAAGCCAAGAAGCCTACCAAAGAAAAAATGAGTTAATGTTCAATGACCTAAATCTGCTCTCTAGAGCAGGTTGATTAGTGGTCTCCAGTTTTTCATGTTCATTGCCACATGGCGTATGCAAGCCATGACAAGACTCTGAGGAATCAGGGAAACTGGAGTCTGGCTGGCATATGAAATCATTCCTGAAGTGCCACTGCCTGTGACATGAGGGATCGTTCCAACATCTTTGCTTGCCTTCAGGACTTTTTTCTAACAGGTGCAGAAGATGAACTTCTCTCACAGCCCTCCTTGTGAGTGTGAGACCAACCCGCCGCCAGTCTGGGGTGCCAGATAACAGAGAAAGGTGGCTTCTCTCGTACTAGCAGGACTCACGGCATTCTTGTGAATGAGCAGTGGAGGACCTGCTTTTCTGCAGAAGCAAATGCTGAATGCTCTGATTTACTATCACTGTGGGACTGGGAGCATGAAAACCTTGGGCTTCCCAGCAGCTCTGTCCTGGCACATGAACGCCATGGCATCCTCTGGGCTGAGAACCACCCTGAACTGCAAGGCAAAATGCTACAGCTGGAAATCTGCTGCAGCTCTGGAGTGGTTTATATGCCCCAAAACTGCAGTGATCTGACTGATTAAAACAGTGGAGGAGAATTAGCTCCAGCCCAAATCCCATCTCCCATGGGAGGAGGCACAGAGGCTGCCAAGTCAGGTCGATTGGAGTCATGGGAGTCATGTCACAGGTCTTGGGTGGATGGCAGGGAACCAGTGCCAGCCTGCAGGACCATCACTCCTCTCCTTCTCCCCAGTTCCAGCCCCTCATCCAGAGAGGGTAAATTCTCCTCCTGGTCTCTGAGAGCAGCCAAGGTGAGTTGGACTGAGGAAAGCAGGCTTAGGTAATGGTACATGGAAATGATTCACAGTTCAGCTGTTTAAAAGGTCAAAGTAAAAGGGACAAGGATGTAATTCTCCAAAGGACAGATAATTACACTCCCCAGTGGGTCCTATGGTTGGTTTAATAAATGGTTTATCTGGTCTTCAGTTTCTGTTGGTTGCTGGAGTTATGGGACTTTAAAAAAATATATCCAAGAACTATTGACAACTATTTTGTACCTTGCTTTGTTGAAAAAGACCCCCAAATTAGGATTTTGTTTGGAAAGAGGGGATGTTGGTGAAAATTCATCAGTTTATATTTCCCCTTAAAAATCACTTGCACCAGAAGCAGAAGAGGAAGGAAAACTGCCCGCGTTTCCTAGCTCGGAATAATACCCGTAACTACAGAAGAAATCCAGAAACAATAGTTTGGGCCTCAGCAGACTAAAAACCACTTATCAATCCTTCATCACAACCTCAGCACATCTTGGATTTGAGAAGCAACCTTCATTATTTGAATGTTGTGCAGCATTTTACAGACTTAGAGGCTTATTTTTCCCTGTTCTTCCTGAGACCATTCTGAGTTAAAATAATGGCTTATTATCTGGGCAGAGGAGCATTCCTGAAAAGTGTTTTCTTTGCTTTGCTTATGAATTACTGATGGAAATGAACAGCTGGCAATCTAAGCCACCCTGGTACTTAGGGGGAAAAAAAAACAACAAAAAAAGCCTTCTATTTTAAAGTCTGCTTACATTTCTTTAGAAAGAGAGTGGCTTTTTCCTCTGCTGTTATATACCAACCTTGGTTCAGTCTTCATCAACTACATTTGTCCTTTGGGACTCATCTGCATTGAAAAAAAGAACAACAGAAAAGCTAACAATCCTGGATAATCTGGTTATGATATATTTTTGTTTTCATAATTGTTTAAACATGACTCCATACTGTAGCATGAATTAGAGCTAACCTGGTTGTAGCTTTGAGGCCATGGTTGGAGGTCTTTGTTGTAGCAAAATACTAAACTTATGCTGTATTCATACTATGGAGATAGCAGTCACATTAACGTGTATGAGTGTCCTTGTTAAAAGACCAGACAGGTTTGATTCATATGCCAGATGCTGCGCAATTTTTTTATGAGCCTGTCCAAATATACAGTGTGGGTATTTCTTTCAGATCTGACAATATTTGATGCTGGTGGTATATTTTTGTAGTTGTTTTCAGTACAAATGAGTTTTTGATGGACCACAAAGGAGGGACAGTAAGACACTGAACTCACAGCCTGAAGGTAAAGCTAAAACCATACATACCACCTTTATCAGAACTTCTTTTTCTTTTCCTCAGTATTGCTGAAATTCAATAGATGACTCCTCGTTAGCAGATATTAAGAACTGTTACAAGGGATACAATCATCTGATAATAGTGAGAAATATCTTGTTGAGCCATCAAATAGCACTGAAGTAGGTCTCATTTATAACACAGCACAGACTGGAGGCAAGTAGTGTTGTGACAGGATTTAACTCTTTGAAGTGTCTCATCTCCCCTTTCCCAAAAATGAGCATGGCACTTGAATGATCCCAAATTCACTGCTGTTAATGGTGGATCATATTTGGAAAAATTCTGGAAGTTGTTATTTTGTGTTTTAACCCTTGCTTTTATCACAAGTTCATATTTCCCATAGTGAGATTTAGTCCCTCTGCTATAAAATAAGACATAATGGTAAAGAAAGAGGAAAAGGAAGGAAGGAGGGAAGGAAGAAAGGAAGGGAGCGAGGAAGGGAGGAAAAGAGAGAAAGAGAGGAAAAGAGTAAGAAAGGGAGAGAGAGAAAGAAAGAAAGAAAAGGGGAAAGAGAGAAATAAAAGTTTTCCTGAACTTGTTGTAGTATTCCCAGAGGACATCTCAGCATCAACTGGAAAGTTTCACAAGCTGTCCATGAACATCAGAGAATAAAGGCTCATTTGGACTATGGCTTTGGTGAGTCAATCTGCTCACACTTCATCAGGAGTGTCAAGGGATCTTGATAAAATGATAACGATGCTATGCACTGGGTAGAGGAGAACATAAATAAGCTACCTAATTCCATTTCTTTTAGCAATTCTTTATATCCATATGCTCGAATCACATCACACCAGCCCAGCCTTTGTACTCAGAGAGTTCCTTTGAATTGGATTAGGTAATATATTGAAAGCCATATTTCTTGTAGTGCCTTTGGGTTTTGTGTGTGTGTGTGCATTATTTCCTTATGACTGTGTTTTTGTATATGCAAAAAACAACTTGAAGTTCCTTCTCCCAATCATTTTGTGAGAAATCATCCCCTGGGAGTCATTTGCTATAAAAGCTTCTGATGAATAGATGAATTAATGTATAAAAATCCAAAAGTATTATGGAAGAGTTATTAGTTACCCTTTTATTTTAATGCAATAGACAGCACTGACTAAGCAGTTGGCAGGCAGAGCACTGCTTTCCCCACTGAGAGCTCCATGTTAAATCAAAGCTTAGGGATATCTCTCCTTTCCCACTGGAAAGGACACTGCTGACAGCCACCAACCCCTGCACTGCTCCAGGCCACTGAGCAGAGGGCAGCACAGGAAGCACAGTGTATCTTTTGAGCACCATGTACCTCTTAAGCACACAGGAGACCACTGATGCACCTATTTTATTTGGCTTGCCTAGATGATGAACATTCAAGGCAAAAAACCCAACTAACCTTCAGAACACCACCCAAGGGAAAGAGCTGGTCCTTCACCACCATGAGCTGTGTTCCTCTTACCCTGCACAGGGCAGCAGATGTTGTGCCCATACTTGTAACACTGAATATGGGAGCTCTTCATGGAGGGCCTGTTTTTCTGACATATCTTTAAAGTACCTGTTGTTTTTTCCAGTATGCACTGGTCAATTAATAATAGTAATTTTGAATTCCTTCTCTTGACTGCTGGCAACCAAGATGCTTGCATACAGAGAGGTATGATACCCAGATGGCTCCTATAGGTGACAAGCATCTGCAGACCCAATACCCTGGACATTGTTTACTGCTCACATTTACATAGCACAAGTTTTTGCATGTATTATTTCATAATGTATATTATACAACTCCCTGCTCCACAGCTCTGGCCCATGCCCTTGCTACATCCTAGTGAGCAGCTCTTTCCTCGCCTGCAGTGCATACCCAAGCAGGGCAGTCAATGAGGGGAAACCAGGGTCAGGCATATTGCCCTTGGACCGTGTACTTGGAACTGGAACTGGCACTGACCTTGAAAAACAGAGGAAAGGAAATAATGGGAATATTTTTTTCTTGTCATTCCCATGAGCTGTTCCATAGTTGTACAGTTGCATGATCTGATGGGAAGGGGGAGTTCAGAAAATGAGTTGGGGATCCCAGAGAAAATGGGGCCAATCCCTTTTGGGTAGCAGCCCACAGTTAGATCAAATTATGCTGATCATGAAACTGTATCCTTAGACAGGAACCCACAGCTGCAATTGCAGAGAGAGTCCTGGAGCATGCGCAGAGCGACTGGAATATTCTGGAAATGCAACTGGGAAAATTCAGGAGTTCACAGCTGAGCATGTGCAAAGTGCAGTGAGTCAAAGATCTACAAGTTGGCACCACCTGGGGAGATCTTCCTAAGGATGGCAAAAGGCAGCACGCTGCTGAGACAAAGTACCACATCTCTACCATGCTTCTTTTTCCAAAGCACAGGAAAAGAAAAGTATATGTGAGTGTGTATTTTGCCTGAAGAAAAACTGAATTGTTTTCAGTGCCACTTCCCAGGAACACTCATCCTGATGTCAGCTCTTACATGGAAAATTTTATCTGGAACAATTCAGTTTAGGCAACAGAAAGTTCTACGACTGGAGAGAGAAGTGGTAGCCTGTCTGCTTATTTCGAGGTTTCAGATGCCACCCACCCCATCTGCTGTGTTTTCTGGTTGCCCCTGGCTCATCACCCTCCTCCTTGAGCTGCTATTGACCATCAGCCTCCAGAGGTGGTCACATCCTGGAGGCCAATAACCTCAACAGGGGCAGTACATTACCCTGGCAAGTCAACCTGTACCCCTTCAGGTGATGAACAAAGTCTCACAGCAAGTCAGCTTTTGCCAGGCTTTAAATTTCTGACAACTACATTTTTCCACATCCTTCTTCAGAGTTCATCATGCCATGCTTCTCCACCATCCTCTACAGCATCAATCTTGGATCCTGACCATGCAAATCAATAGTGATTTGATGGAACCATAGAATCATAAAATAGTTTAGGTTGGAAAAGACCCATCAGATCATTCAGTCCACCTGCAAACCTATCACTGCCAAATCCATCACTAATCCATGCTCTTAAACACCACATCTCTATGACTTTTAAATACCTCCAGGGAGATACATACTCAACCACTTCCCTGGGCAGCCTGTTCCAATGCTTGATAACCCTTTTGGTGAAGAAATTTTTCCTAGTATGCAATCTAAACCTCCCCTGGTGCAACTTGAGTCCATTTCTTCTTATCCTATCACATTACTTGGGAGGAAAGACCAACACTCACCTCACTACAACCTCTTTTCAGGTAGTTGTAGAGAGCGATAAGGTCACACTTCAGCCTCCTTTTCTCCAGGCTAAAAAAACCCAGTTCCCTCAACTGCTCCTCATAGGAATTGTTCTCTAGACCCTTCACCAGCTTCACTGCCCTTCTTTGGACATGCTCCAGCACCTCCATGTCTTCCTTGTAGTGAGGGGCCCAAAACTGAACACAGTGTTCAAGGTGCAGCCTCACCAGTGCTGAGTACAGGGGGACAATCACTTCCCTAGTCCTGCTGGCCACACTATTTCTGATACAAGCCAGGATGCTATTAGCCTTCTTGGCCACCTGAGCTGGCTCATATTGAGCCGGCTGTCAACCAACATCCCCAGGTCATTTTCTGCCAGACAGCTTTCCAGTCACTATTCCTCAAGCCTGTAGCATTGCATGAGGTTATTGTAGCACAAGTGCAGGACCTGGCATTTAGCTTCATTGAACCAAGTATTGCCTTTTAACACAGTTAGAATTATCTTAATTAAAGGGAATAAAACACTCCCCAATGACCTATACACTGATTATTTAAAACACATGGATATACTGGAAAGATTTACTCAGTTTCATTGAAATAGTATGGAGCCTATTGCCTTCCTCTTCCTCACAGGGTATGATTAGTTTCCCACTGAGCCTCTTACTCTCTCTCTCTTAATACATTGCATTTGACCTTATGAGCAATGGCTACAGCTATTCATTTTATGCTCGAGGTATCCATTCCATGGGCTAGGTCATACAAAATAATTAGAGAGGCCTCCCCCTGAGTATGAACAGACTGAAATACACTCTCTGCTCAGTAGTAGAAGAAAGATGAAGGAAGAACAAAGAGTGGACTTTGCCACCTTTCCAGGAGTTCACCAGATGTTGTTCATGGCTGACCAAAGAGGCATGATAGGACTAAAGCAGGGAGAGACATCTTGTTCCCCAGCTCCCTTCTCCCTGCCTACTACAGTTCTTGCCTCAACACACACTCCTAGAACTGTGTGACTCTAATATTTTGGTGGCCTAATACCATAAATACAATGAATGCTATTTCTACAGAAAACATGGCAGGTGAATTTGTCTTAATTAATGATAAAGTAGAAATGGAGAGTGAGCCAACATCAGCATTCCTAAGCGCACAATGAAATTTCTTTTTAACATAAAACCACTTAAAATTCAGTGTTTATTCTTCTGTAGGAATGATGAAAGTCTGTGAAATACGAGCATGCAGACTTTAGTGTGTCTGTAGGTACTGTTGTGGTTTGAACACCCTGGTGCTGAGTATATCAAAATCCCCATGGAGGTCTATAATGGTCCTTCTACATATTGCATGTCTAAGTATCTGTAGTACTTGGCAAATTTAGCACTGGTATATCCCTAGCATGCAGGCTGAGGTTTCAAATTACTGATGAGGCCTTCTGCTTCTTTAAATGTGGTATTAAGAGTACCTTAGAGTTCTCAGCAATATCACCCTTTTTTAGATGTGTCCATTCATCGTAATATTGTGCCAGGGTTTGTTAGGTAAACTTGATTGACAGACACCCATCTTTATCCTCTGCATGGCTAGAGGTCAGCACTGGTGAAAGGTAATGCTTTTTTAATTAGCTGCTAGGGTATTAAATTTCCTTTGTGTGGATTGCATGTTGCATTCCTGTGAGTCACTATCTGAAGAGACTGTCTTTGCATTCACAATCAGTCTAACACAGAAAAGTGGAGAAGAGTCATAAAAGATTCATATCAAAGATGTCTATGAAAAGTCTTGGATCTAGACAGCCTCCAGGTTTTCCAGCAGTAATTGTGAGACAAGAAAAGCAACAGCTTTAAAATTATGATGGAATCCAATTCAAAGACACTTTACAATCTGCACCAGGGATCACACAGCTGAAATACCAACTGTAAATTGTGGGCATCACCTCAAGTCCTCTATAGATACTGATTCTTCAGCTAGAATCAAGAGGATAAAAAGATTTGTTTGCAGATGGAGACAACAAAACAGGTGATCAAGATGACGGTAATCTGTAGAACACCATTAGAAATAGATTTTTCTTTACCTAAAATCACCCAGTGCATAAATAGGTTGTGGCAAGTGCTCTAAAAATTTCCAACAGTCCTCTAACAAGATAGGGGCATTTGTTTGAGGCAATCACAATACATGTGAAAATTTATACAAGATTGTTTCTGATAAGCTTACAGTAGACTAAAGATGATGTGAAATTGCAGAATAAATTGAATGACAGGGCACCCATGCAGATTCCACACAGGTGGGCAGCAGGTTTCCATGGTCTTAAAACTTACAAGAAATAATTTATTGTAAAAATATGTAAAGCACTGCTACCAGGACTAAGCTAACCCTATGATAAAAATTCATGTGACACTCCAAAACTCAAGGACTTCCTCAGTAGTAGTCAGCCAGCTGTGGCTTAAGGAGCAGTATCAGCGTCACTAGTGGCAGCTAGCACTGATGACACTCTTCAAAATGGGGTTTACTAGAACACAATACTATAACTCAGGCAGTTATATATTTATATATGTATATATAAATGAGTTATATATAACTCATTTACACTTAGATTATCCCTGCAGTTCAGAAAAAGTTGGAACAAAATGAGGCCATACATTCTGTGCATATTAACAGTGAGATCTGGCCTCAGGCCAGGGGGTTATATCCCATAGCATATTGAAGTATGTGCATATGTTTTGTGTAAACATTCATAAATATACCCTAACTTTCCCTTCATAAGCTGACTCCATAAGTGTTTTCACTTGAACTGGGGAATTGCTACTTAGAACAACACTTCCTAAGATAATGTCCCTGTGAGAGAGAGAGGCATAAGCTCATGATAAATCTTCCTTGCACACAAGTTAGTCCGTCTGTAAGGGAAAGGGCATTGCAAACAGGACTGGAAACACTCTGATCTCCAGCTAGTTCCAGGTGGTCTTAGCCAACTTATTAGCTACGGTGCAGAAAACTAAACAAAAATGCATAAGAATGTCCGGGATAATCAAATCACATTGTAAATAGGTTATTTTGAATCAAACCTACAGACTATTCAGAGTAGTTTGTAAATGACTCTCTCTGTTTCCCTAAGCATTTTCTGTGTGAATAATGTAATGTGTTATGTATCATGTGTGAAGAACAACTGTAAAGTATTCCAAAGTTTTATATGAAGTTCAATGTGTTGCCTCACTTTTTCTCTCTTTTCACACACACACAGAGTTATAACGTTTATTAGTAGAATCTATGTGCAAAATTCTGGATCCTTGGTTATTATCAGCATGTGTTTACAGTGTACAAAATGTGGCGTCTGTGTTTCAAATATATAATACGCTTTTTGTCTGAAGATGAACATAGGCTCCAAGATTGAAGACAGTTTGACAGTGATAGGGCAGGATATTTGCTGGATTTTTTTTAACCTGTTCTTTCTGTAGTGATTCTAATTTGGGAGAGAAGAAAAAGAAAAGTTGTCTTTACTCTTCCATCACATTTAATTGGCCTCTGGAAAATGCAGGAGTCTCACTCAAAATTTATAAACAAATACACCATTATGTTTCTCATTAGTTCGAAGAATACCTGTGTAAGTGGTAGTTGTCAGATACAATAAGTGCCCCCCTCCTTTTTTGCTTATATAATAATCCCAGCATTCAAAAGACTAATCACTACACACTGATCTACAAAGCATCTTATTTCCTCATCAAATTTCCCTGCTGGGCTTAGCCATGCTTGTCAACTTCCCAGATCCCCCTTTCAATAACTGGTTTATTCTTAGCATCTTGCCAAAATGCATTCCTAGGAGTAAACCACGGAAGAATGAAGTTCTAATTTCTTTATCTCACTCAAGAAGAGGTTTCTACCCATGCTCCTGGGAAAGGTCACAGGTAATTTTGGCTGCAGGTTCCTTTGAAAGAAACAGGCAAGTACAGCACATTGGGGCCCTTTGTCTCTAAATACAGATGACCACCAAAGATGAGAGAGAAGAAAAAAAAAGAGAGGAGAGGAGAGGAGAGGAGAGGAGAGGAGAAGAGAAAGATGGAAAGGGAAAGGGAAAGGAAAAGGAAAATAAGGAGGAGAAGGGGAAGCAAAGAAATTGATCAAGCAACATGATTTTCTGTGTTAACATTAATGACAGCTACAGCTCCTAGGTAGTGCTGAACTGAAGTTCAAAGACAGAAACTGCCTCTAACCATCAGCTGTGCCCTCCTGGTTAAAGCCGAACCTCTCCTGTCATCCTGGACAGGGAACAAAGGCTAATACTGATATGTCCAGCTCACACTCAATACATGCAGAAGGCCAGGCACCTACACATAAATGGTCATGGTTTATCTGTTCTTTGGATAAATGTGGCTTGCAGGTTCTCATGCAGCACTCTTCCCCCTTATCTGTACTCTTCTGCAAGTTTAAACAAACCTACACTGAGTTGAATGAGTACATCCCTATGGAGCAAGAGCTGAAAATTAGCATTTACTGACTTTCTAGGAATTGACTAAGTGAATTAGGGATGGATTATTAGATTCACTTAATTGGAGTCTTATTTGTCCCTTCTTGTAAAGACTAAGCTTATTGATTTCACAATCTTGCTTATTCTTTACTGATGGTTTTTTTATTACTAAAATACTCATATATTACATTCACGTATGTGAAGTGTCACTGAAAATAGATCAGCAAATGGAAGGAAAAGCTATAGCTTTTCAATATTGCTTCACCTCCTACTGGATGTTTGTCATGGGTTTAACACAACAAGTTCTGCGTCAGTTGAACAACCTGAAGCAAAGCCCTTAGCAAAGTAAGTCTCAGGTGCCTTCATTCCCCATAAATACATCTGTGTTAGTTGCCAAGCCCACACTTTCTAGGCATATTTTAAACACAAGGCATGAGCTGCTGACTCCTACATGAAAAATATTATTTTCTCCACATGACAGTATATGAAAGATAAATGATGTTGTGCTGCTGTATTTTTTGTTGTTGTTCTGTAATTCTGAATTTTCTCTTGTTTGGCCTAAATTCCTAGCCAGGTCCACTATACTAGCCTACTATATCAGAAATTAAATGACTTATTTTCTCCATCAGTAATAAAATAACCATTCTCTGCAGCCCTGCTTTAAATCTACCAAAGGAAAGGGAATTCTTTTCATTAAGCCCAAAAATCCTTTGGATCAGAACTTCTCTGTTTTACTCAGTGTGAGTCAAAATTACATTCACTATATAACCAATGATCTGTTTAGAAAATGAAGATGACAGTTTTTTTATGACCAGGGATTTGTGGTTTCCTTTATAAAAATTGCTCTCAAATCTTGACATTTTTTTCTTCAATAAAATTAGTTTAGCTCTATGGAGAGCAAGGAGAATAAAACCAGGTTAATTCACAGTGTTTAGACTATGTATGTGTGGATAATGCTTCTGGCTGCCAGTCCACTTTAAAAGGAGGAGACAAGATACAAAGGCTGCTTCACTGTTGTTGAGGTTGGACAAAAGAGTGGTGCAGAGACAGAACATCTCCTTCACAGCTAAAAAGCATTCTCAATTCTCCCTCTCTCTTGTTCTTATCTCCCTCTCAGGTTACTGCATTTTCTGTTCCCTTCATGCCAATGCAGTAGCACTGAGGACAAGTGAGATAATGCTTGGCCCAAATCCAGGCAATCATTTTGAAGTAATTAGTTTAGGTACTGCACACCCAACCCATACTTTTTTTTTTCAGGTAGATATCAAGTGGCTCACGTTACCTGATTACCTGGCTGTGTTTAGATGGCCAGCCCCAAGGTTCAGTTAAAGCTCGTCCCCAGGTAGTGAGTGAGGGCTTAATTGAATGTGTCAGTTTGTTCTGGGAAATCTGGCTCTGCTGCAATGAGTTATTTCCCCTCCTGCTGCTGTATATCATCTCCCTTTTGCTGTTCCACTTCTTTGGCACTTCTAGCCCAAGAACAAATTCTATGCTGTGATGACCTTGGAGCTGCTGTTAATTCAGAAATTGTGGCTATTTATTTATTTATTTGGAGAGCTGAGGAAGAGCAATGTGTATTATGAGGGCTAAGCAATTCTTCACTCTGAGAAACCATGGGCACAGGGAGCTGGATATGCACTTTTCAGGTGGATGCTAGGAGCTTCAAAGGTACAGAAAGTGTACTGTTTCTCTGCTTTCTCACTGATTTTCACAGAAATTAGGCAGTTGTGTGTCAGAAACACACTCCTCTTGCATTCGGTCCTCACATGAGAAATGCTGTATAGGGACAAAAGATGACTGCTGTTGACACAGACTGTATGCAGACAGCTTCCGTGCTAGGTTGACATTGGTTTTGCACTTCTTACTCTTCCCTGCCCCATCCAACGCTTTCTGACCAATCCTTTGCCACCCTTCTCCAGGCACCCCTCTAGCCCAAGGTCTCTCTGAGCCCAACTCCTCTCCTGAGTGTACATTAACCAGCAATGGTGGCTTCTCCACACTCCTTTGCCTGTGCATCTCCTCCCTGACCACAGGAGACCCTTCTAAGGGCAGGAAGGAGCTATCTTTCCACCTTGTCCTCACTTTGCTTCTCTGCTGCAAATAGGAGCAGGGCTGCAGCTTTATGCCAGCTGTGAAGGTAGCCTTGTGCTGTGGTTATATTTCCACCAGGAATTGGGTTGAGGCCACTAACAGCTTCACAAAGACAAGAAAAGAGCTGTTGGATGCTAAAGGCTTCCAGCCAGTACTAGCCTGGATCAGATACAGATTGGCAGCCTCAAAGTGCATGGCTCCAATTTCCCATTACCAATTCCCCTGAGCTACTCAGTCTCCCATGGTGAAAGCTCTAATTTAGGAGAGATCCTGTAGGACTGCCTCGCTCTTGTTGTCTCTGCTTTGTTTCTAATATTTAGAAGCATGTCCAGGTAGTCTTGCAGCCAGATGCCCACTGGCTCTTGGGTGAATGCAAGCAGGCATCCTGAGAATAGTTCAGCTCAAGAACTGAAGCTGTGGTCATTATTTATATTCCTAGAAATCAGAGGAAATAGCAGTATTTGAGTCCCATTTCACCTAGCTGATAAGGTTTGCAACTAGTGCATGGAAGAGTTCGAACTCATCAGCTACTCAGAGCATTGAGTATTCCCAAGCAATGGGAATAAAGCAGTGGAAAGACAATTATATTTCTTTATACAAGTGATTGCACAGAAAAAAAAAAAAAAAGAAGAATATATTTGCAGTTAGGTGTTGATTCAAATTGGGGCTAAGAGATGCAAGCTATTCTTGCAAGAAAAGGTAACTATGTTAATACCATGTTGTTTAAGAGGAACCTTGGTGATTTCAGTGTCACCTGATTTCTTTAGAAGCCAGCCACATTCTGGACTGGCATTATTTCCTTTGAAGCTGGCAGAACTGTGATGATTTCAACAGCTCAAGTCTTGCTCTGCACTGCACCAGTGGTACTATAATTATGGTTTGCATCCAGTAAAACTAAGTAGATCAACATAGTCATGGCTGGCTCCAAGCCTTTCAGCAGTGTAGGAGAAATTGGATGTCACACCTCTGCGGATGAGGGTCCAGGGACAGGCTCCTTCTGCCAGTGGAAAGACAGTAGGAGGAGAAAGGCATGTTTAAGATGGAGAAATGTAGGGAGCTGGGCTTCCTGCTGCCTCTGCAGTAATCAGGGGAATAAAGGAGAAGGGGCAGGGCTATTTTGGAACCAACTGTCCTGTCCTCATGGCTGGTGGTAGCTGTCCCCACACCCTTGCCCCATGCCAACTCCAGGCAGGAAGCTCCCAGGGGAGGAGTTGGGGCAGCCCCTCCAAGCTATCACCCCCACTGCCTATGGCCCAGCACTAGCCAGAACAGCACACTGGGGAAACACCAGCTTCACGTCTATCAGTGCTTTTATCCCACTGCACACAACCTGCCTGTTGTTGGCAAAGCACCAGCATCCTTCCCCACCAAAGAAGCCCCCATGTCTCTCCTGGGAAGCTCTGCCTTCCTTGCCCCACCATCTCCTGAAATCCTCTCTGGCAGTTCAGCAGTGTGCCCACCAGTGCCGGCAGCCTTGCTGCAGTCTTTGTGCAGAGGACAATTAACAACATCGTGCCCTAAAAGCTTAGTGGCATGAAGTGAAAACAGCACAGCATGAAACAGAAATGGGGAACATACGGTCGCTACACAGGCTTACCTGACTTGAAAGCACCTCTTCTCTCATTAAGTAGCAGCATTTATATTAGGGATGGGCAAAAACCTGAGGTCCATATCTGCTGAAAGAGGGGAAAGGTCCTAAATTTTCTGAGCTTTCTTTAGAACTCAGGCACAATGGCAAAGCGGGCTACCAACATTACAGGCAAGGTCTCAATTTCATGACTTTTTTCTAGCATAATAAATACTGATGGTTTCTCTGTTCCTTTGTCTCTTTTCTGAACTCATTCGGTTCTTTTAAGAAACCGTACAAATTCCTTGTATCTGGTTTTAATAGATGCATTTTCTGACAAAACGTTAAAAAGATAAATAATACAATTACTCATTTTTCAAATTGTGCTATATCATCTGAAGCATAACCAAGAAACATTAAGATGAGTGTGCATGAGCCAGTGAAAAAGTCTGGAAAAGCCCAAGGAGATGTGGAACACTGGATCAACCACCTTGTCATCTAATCCACTACATGGCACGATGGCAAGTTAAATTAGTTAGAAAGGAAAGACCAAGATTTGCAGTTTAAACAAGCAGAATTTGCAGTGGATAATCCAAATTTTGCCAATGACATTAAGAAAACCATCAACAGGAACATTGTTCTTTCTCACAAAAAATAATGTCAGCCTGTGGGGAAGATTTACTTCTTGACAAATAACGGGAATGTGACAAAGACATAGCCTAGTCATTATTTTGGGCACATAAGACATTAAAATTAATGGCAGTTTTTGCACTGCTTTTAAGAGTATAGTCTCATAACAGAATTAGGATTTGCAGCAAGTTTGACAGTCTGAAATGCCATCTTATATGTATTTTGCTTTTCACTAACTGACTATTCAATGGAGAGATTAGAAAAGGATGTAAAAATCATCAGGCAGAAGGTCTGACAAACCATTCATCTCAACACCCTGTAAAGATAATTCTCAGCCATCTAAGATGGATATTGAAGAGGTTCTGGCAGATAAACAGACTGGCAATAAAAATCTCTAAGGAAACACTGATTTCCCATAATTTCTAAAGAAAGAATGGATTGCAGAGAACAACTGGTTACACAGGTGTACCATTTTCAGTACACCATTTGAATCTCTCTGTTGCCCCTTTTTGTTATTCTGCAACAAGGGAAATCATAGACAAGCGTAGGTTTGGTCAGGAAAGAGCTAAATAAAAACAATTTTTTTTATTTTAAAAGCAGATGCAAGAATCCATTAGCAATCTTCCTGTTGGCTGGAAATGTTCAAAACACATTTGAAAAAGAGAAGAACTGTGAATAGACAGACTTACTCTGAGGCACTATTAATCATTGACAGCTTCATTTAATACTCATGATGGGTTTGACTGCAGCTGCACCATATACTGGGAGAAGAGATATATTGTACAGCATTAGGAGCTTTATGGTGACTTTGAGAGCTACAGTTCCTTCTGCATGTTTTGTGTTTGCTGGGAAAAGGGCCTCATAGCTACTTGCTTATCATCTATATTTCAAAGATGGGATGAGGAAGGAAGCTCTGTCATCTCCTGCCCATTTGCTGCATTGGAAAGCAGCAGCTTCATGACGCGCTACCTACTGCACTCCTGTCTCAACTCACTCGACCCACCTCCCACAGAGCTCATGCAGGGACTATGAAGGGAATTCCTTTAAGCACAACTTCTAGCATGAAATATACCCATATTTAGAAAAAAAAACAGATCACCTTTTTATCTGTGTGCATGCTGTAGGGAGTTTTTGGTCACTTTTCAGCCTCGGTTCAGTTTTTACAAATTTGGAATTAATCAAACCTAGGAAAAAACAAAATTAGGATGCTTTGGAGTTCACTCAGTCATAACTTGGACAACCAAGCTTGCTCTGACAGCTTCCTACTTCTCCTGTCCCAAATATTTCGTCTACTGCCTTTTCCTCAAACAAGTCATCTCATTTCATCAGCCCAATATAAACATGACTCCTCTCCTCCTTGCTAGGTCAGAGAGAGGTATTTAGCATGCTGGAACTCCCCAGCACCAGTTACTTTTGTCTTGACAACTGAAATTTTGTCAGAAGAGAGAAACAGAGGAATCCCATGAATGTTTGGAGTCATTAAATGTACATCCGAGCACCCTCATAGCTACTATTACCAATTAACAAAACCCTGGCAGAGTACTGAGGAAACCTGCAATCCGATTCTGTACATACTTTCCAACGCGAGAAGGGTTGTGCAGCTGAAGTGGCCTCAGCGAGTTTACTACCAATGCCCATGAGTATAAAAAGTTCCCTATGCACTTAAGCGTTTGCAGGAATCCTAATCTTTGCTTGTGCTGTTCGTAAGTGTCTAATATGAAGAACAGTTCTGAGACTTTTCATCACTTGTCATATTTTTGTAAATTATCCTAAGCATTTTAAAGTTTTCATTATTCCAGTAGTTACCATGTTTACACATAGACACACCAGACAGGTCATGGTATTTGACTCTGGACTTCTTTTTTAATTAGTTTTGCTGACCAGGGACCCACTGTTGTTGAAACAGATGTTGCAGCCCAATAATAGCTCTCAGCTGCCAACAGCAAACTGTGGAACTCAGCCCTCACCATGCAGAACAAATGAGTGTAATAAGGGGCCAGTGAGGTCCAGACAACAGGGACACTCCGCAACATGTGTGTTTACCAGCTCTATCTTAAGGCACATAAAATTTTAAATGAACTTCTTTGTCTTATCTAAAATATAACAACTGAGCAACTATTTCTCAAAAATGAACGTAATGCCACAGAATAAATGCATTCTTTTCATACCTTTATGCTACATACTTGTTTAACTATCTCATTTTTGCTATGAGTCATATGCAGCAGGGATCAGATGGGCTCTTCCAGGCTTGAAAAAAAGACCTAGTGAAAGTGAAGTTCAACCTCAGAACTCCAGTAAAGCCTCTGACATGTCCTGTTCAGACAGGTACAGAAAGGAACTTGCTCTTTGAGGTAAGAATGAATGGACTCCCCTATGAACACTCATTGCCTCTTCTTTAGAGGGACTTATATTCTGAGCCAAGATGCTGATCATCCTAAATCAGTATCTTCTCCTGTATGATAAATCCTTTATTCAAGTTGAAAGGCATGTATCTAATTTTTTTTTACCCAGGTATTACTGTTTTTCACCTATGTCTGTGTCATCTGAGATGCAGATTAAGACTAGATTTCATTTTTTCTGTCTTATATATAAAATTCTTACTATCCAATGTTTCTTTATAAACTTTCTAAGTCTTTCAGGCTGCTACTTTCACCTTGCAGAGAGTCAGTACCATTACTTCTTGCTATATATAACTGATTTCATAATGTTAATAAAAGCATCACATAGATCAGGCACAGTGTTGATCTCTGGAGATGTCTTTGTACAGGTTTGTCTTTCAACGAGGACATGAATATCTTTCTTAGGTTAAATAGTAATTTACTAGCAGACACATTGATATTGTAGAAATAATGCATTTCTGTAAAGACTTCTAATCCATGTGCAAATGTAGCAGTATCAGTACCATGAAGCTCAACTTCAGAAATTCTGTTAATTGCTTAATATTTGAATACCACAAAAAGGCCAAAAAGTTACAAGGATTCCGAAAACAAAAAACCAAACCTTTAAGAAAAAGCTAGGGCAGCTGAGCAATGGAGAAGTCTTGGGTTGATGTATCAGCAGTGGTGTGGGAGTGATGAAGGCAAACAGGGCCCTCAGCTGAAATATAGGAGGCAGGATGCTATTCTGCAAATAATTTGATTTGGCTAAGCTATATTTTCTATACCACCAAGGGCTTCTCCAGCACAATCAGTGAGATTTCCAAATTTCTTCTGTCAGTTCAGAGTGCAGCTCACTTTGAATGCCACTGTGATTCATCATAAAAACACTCCAGGGATTGTGACATAATTATTTGCAACTATCAGAAGTGTTTGAAGCAGAAGTAGATAAACATCAAGGTGAAGAAAGGCTGCCTAATACAGACCAGGCTGCCAGAAGAAGAAATAAATGCATCCGCCCATCCTCTCTCCCCGCCCCAGCTCTTGTGCCCATGCGACCACACCGTGAATGACTGCTTACAACTGCTTACAGGTGGACCAGTGGTCTACCTTGGCTTAACCAAAGACCACCTGATTTCTGGAGACAGCACAAGGGGAGCAGTGAGCTCAGGCAGCTGAAGGAACTGGGCATGGGGACAGCTTTCCCTACCAGCATATCCTTAGCATTGAGTAGTAACAGGAATAAGTTAATGCGAACTCAACTGAATGAGCAGTTTGCTGTTTTCTCACATTTTCTGCAGCTGTAACAAGGTGGCAGTAATATATGAGTATCCACTAGATCTGTGAGGTCCTAATTTTAATGGGTCCTTCTGAGCACACTAAAAATGAAACGAAAAGGGAAGGATTTAGAACAAATACTGGCTCAGGAACCTTTCTCTAACACACACACAATATATAAATCTGTTTAGTAAAGTGAGTACCACATAGATTAAAAGGCTTGTTCAGTCCTGGTCTGGACAAAGCACAGCAGACCACGGAAGCCACAGCTTTTCCTCTCTTCCTGACAAACACCGTTTCCCCTGCTTATGGTGATTGAGAATGCTGCTCGAAAGATCATTTCCCAACCTCAGTTTTGATCATGTTACAGCTCTCTCTCTTTGCCTCGTCAAACATAAGCTAACAGGCTTCATTTCACAGCCCGCTCTTGTCTCGGAGTCAGCACTGGGAGCTAGACTCCCCCCCCTAATCCATCTGTGTTGAATTTTTACATTTGTAAGCAGTGACATCTGAGTGACTCCTTGCGCGGGAAGAGTTTGCTGCAAACATCCACAAAGTCAGCTGTTTTTCACACCTTTTCTTAAAACTCCTTTGCCCTTATGGTCAGGAAAGAAACCAGTAAGACTTCTGATGGGCTGAGACCTCTGCTTGTCTGGCTGACAGACCCTGCTTCTGCTTGTACTCTCTCTGCAGCGGCTTTCTCTTGTGGTCCTTCTCTCTGTTGTTAGATTTGATGATGCAGTCTCGGCCTTGGCAAAGCCAACCAAAGGTGTTCCTGCTTCTCTCTAGACTTGAGCAGAAATGAGCTCAAGATTAGTCAAATGATTTAGCATGTCCACCTTGTAGTAGCTTCCCAGGCAATAGGTGTCTACAACTCCCTACAAGCCAGATCTCTTTCAAGTAGCCCTATTGGTAGTTCCCAAAACATAAGGCATTCCCTTGGGAGTCCAATGACATTTAAAGGACGTTTTGTGACACTAACATGGAAGCAATCCCCACTCAAACCTGCAGAATGAAGTGCTTTAGAATGAAGTGCAGAATTTTCCACTCATGCGACAACTTTCCTCACTCCTCTACAAGAAAGAGCAAGCTCCTTTTGTTTGGGAAGGACTGCATATACACACATCCCAAGAGAAAAAGAGGAAAAGTGAGAAAGGGGAAAGAAAAAAGGTAGGAAGGAAGGAGGAGGGAGAAAGAGAGAGAAGTAAAAAAAGAAAAAGAGTAATTAAGATATCTTGCATATTTCTGAACTACAGGAAAGCATCTGGCTCATGTCTGTAACAGAGACAATAAGGATCACATTCCCAGAGACACATAAATGTTACTCCTAAGACAGAAAGTATGATTCATTTTGCTATCCTAAAAGGAAAGGTATCATTTCCTTGCCAGGAAAGTAGACAAAATGTATTGCAGGCGTGAAGAGTTTTCTTCTGTGTTTTTATTTTGCTACCTCTGACCAGAGCGTGCGCAGGGCTGGCTCCTTGAGCAACCTGGCAGGCTCACTGCAGCAGGCTCCCGGAGTGCGCAAGCACAGCCGGATCAGCATCACACACCAAGGACAAGAGTTGGACCATCGTGTAGAGGAGGAATTGTGAGCATGTTTAACACTGTAATCTTAGTCCACCGATAATTGTCCTAGTGTTGGAGAAGTCTGACACAGATACCTGCCTCTGCGGGGGCATGTCTCCAGGTTAAAAAGTGGCAAAGGATATCAAATGGAACATAATGGAACAAGATGGGAATGGGAATCAGTGTAAAATATGAGGACAATGCACACTTACTCATTTTAGCTTTTTTCTATTTAATACATAGAGCTGTAGCAGCTTTTAAAGGTATGTTACTTGTTTCTGCATATGCGTGCTTTTAAGTGCAATGTTATGCTCTTCATGCACATGCATGAGCAGTCAACTTAGAAAATTCATGCATCCTTGTGTGAATTGGTTACTGAAAGTGTTTAGAAATGAAGTAAGCTTTCCTGCTTTGAGTGTAAAACAGTAACTAACTGAAGGCAATTACGAAGAATTCTCCTTTATTGGCAAAATATTCCCTTGGTGTCTTCCTTGAGGTTTTTGTTTTTCAGAAGGTTCTTTTTGCCGCCTTCTGGAGCATCTGGAGAAGGTCAGCCCTAGAGCCAGATTCCAGCCTGGAGAGTAGCATAAGCCTGTTCCAGGAAGGCAGTTGCTCTGTTCCTCAGAGAATTGCCCAGACTTTATGAGTTTGTCTACATTCTTCTCTGCTACAGCTAGGTGTGCAGTCAAGCATTTTTATCATGCTTCTCTGGCATGGTACTACAGCACTTTTGCATTTTTATATTTCGAGATTCATCCTGTTTCCCTGGTGCTGTTCTGTTCCCGGTTGCTGGCATTCATGAGCACGTGATAAAACCCAGGAAATATTTTCAAGGACACTTGATTTTCTTCCCCAAGCTGCACTCTCCCAATTGTAAAACCTTCCTTTTCCCTCTTGGCACTGCAATGCTTTCATAATGCAGAAGGAAAATAGTGATAGAAAAGCATCTTTTCATTCCAGCAATTTCTCTGCACTGCATGCTGCAGCCGGACAGCTCAGAAGCCCAAGTATTGAGTTTTTCCAGCAGCAAACTCCAAGATCACTCTAAACTGCAGCAAGAAGGACTGAGCAGGATGAAAAGCACCATTTCAACTGGAACTGAAATTCCTCAGTTAGGTTTTGAGGGGCATTTTCTCAGCGAACTTTGAAGAAGGTTATCTTGTTGGCATAACAACTAGGAAATGAAGTGGATCATCAAGAAAATCCTTTGGGCTTTTTTGCTTTTCCAGTGTCCATCAAGGAAATGTTTCCTTTATAAATCACCTCACTTTTTCTTACTAAAAGTGATTTGATCATGTAGGCCTGGGGCAATACAGTTCCATGAAAGTCGATATTAGAAAGAGAGGCAAAAGAGAGAAAAGCAAGATGAGGGAAGCCGACAGGATGCCAGCTGCTTGTGTGATGTGCCCAGTGGAAGCCAATGGGTCTTTCAGTGTGCATCTAGACTACTTTTGCTGGCTTTTAGAATGAAATTAAACAAGCCACGCTTTGTTTCAGCGGAGGCATGCCGAACACCCTGTCTCCACCATGCCAGCAGAACTAATCACAGTTAAAACTCAGACAAGAGAGGGGGTCTTATATTAGTCCTCGAAGACATTTTTCACAGTTTCCTCTCCTGACAATTAGGCATGGTGCCCACGCCTAAGAGGCACGTTTCTGTTGCACAGGAACACAGCCCAGCAAAGGCGGCTCCTTCTCCCTCTCCCACAGACCTGCCACCCGGGCCGGCCCGGCCTGGGCCTNACCGGCGGGCAGCGACAGCCCAGCAGCGCCGGCCCTGGCCCCGCTGCCCGCCGGCTCCGTCTGCTGCCCTGGGCTGCCCTCTGAAGGAGGAACTTCGATCCACAGCGCGGAGAGAAGCGCTCCCGAGCCAGCTGTCTGGCGGGGGGGCTCCGAAGGTTGTGGTGCTGGGGAAGCAAAGCGGAGAGAGCCGCCTTGCGAAGGTTATCAAGGGGAAGAAAGCCAGCTCGGCAGGGCTGTCTGGGGGGCGGCGGCTCCTTGCCCCTGCAGTACGGAAAACCTTGCAGCACTGGAGACAACTGAAGTGTGTTTCTCTGACATATACTTTTAAAACAAATGTTTGTAGGAGTTGGGAGAGTAAGGAGTACTTTAAAACGAATATTGGCACCGACTGTGTTAAGCTATGCCACTCTGCTTTTTGTCTGCTTTAAGGCTAGGAACCGGTTGGCACTTTATAAAAGACGTATGACCTGTATTAGCCTAACACTGTCGTTATGTATGACCACATTATAGAGAACCATGAACTGTCCACCCTACAGCAGACACAGGCTCTATCTATCTGAACCCCTCGAGAGCAAGACTTTTGTATAGAATCATAGAATGTGTTGGGTTGGAAGGGACCTCTAAAGGCCATCTAGTTCAGCCCCCCTGCAATAAGCAGGGACATCTCTAACTAGGTCAGGTTGCTCAAAGCCCCATCCAGACTGATCCACCTGGGGCCTCCACCACCTCCCTGGGCAACCTGTTCCCGTGCTCAACCACCCTTATATTAAAGAACTTTTTCCTAAGTTCAACCTAAATCTACCCTTTCCTAGCTTAAAGCCATTACACCTCATCCTATCGCTGCAAACCCTTGAGAACAGAACATAGAGGAATTACGTTTACTCATTCTACCCCTTCATAGTTGTCTTCATTCACATTTCTCTTTATCCACATTTGTAAAAATAAAGCGTTTCAGCAACAGACAGTTTGCCCACCATGGGGAAGGAAAACAAAAGCACATATGTTTCAGTAGGTATCACACAGATTTATTCCCAGCACTCATTGCTGGCTAGCTATTCTACAGTATTAGAAACATGATTGAAACCATTAGCTCCATTTTAATGAACTCCATGTGTCACTTGAGTTTTTTCTCCTGGGAAAAAAATGCCTATCATATAATTCTCCACACACGTAATTGAGATAAATCAAACTTGGGCCGTTTCTCAAATGTTTGGTTTAAGAGAATCCTTTTTAAAAAGACATTTGTGAAAAATAAACACAATTACATATACATGATTGGTTCTGCTTATTGCTTCTACTAGGCATTAGGAAATGTATGTGCATGTGTGTTCATTTATACGATGATGCTCACAGCTACAGTATGTTATAACCATGAATGTTCTCTGAACCAAACTGCTTTCTCAGCCTGATTTCCTAAATAAATGAGTCTTATACCAGCATGAGATACTCCAGTAACTTCTGAACCCTTTGGCCTACCTTCAGCTAAATTTGACAAAGGTAGTAGAGATCTCAATGATAGCAAAGCTCCCACTAGTGTGGGAAAACAGGTGGTAGGCTAAAAGGAAATCCCATTAATGCCTACACCCTGGGTAGGCTACAGCATGACCGTGCTCCTTATTAGGCCTCAGAGAATCCACAAGGGACCCCAAACCCTGGGTTGGGGACGCAGCTCTATTAGCAAACCTGACTTGAGTTTTGTGACCTACCTGCTTTTGTTTAAAAATCAATGATCAAATACCTTCTTCACTGATGTGCTCCGTAACAAAATAATTTCTTCCCTCCATTAGTTTATCTGCCAAAACAAGATTTCTACAGTTTACTTGTACCTCCTTTGCAGAGTATGTGGGATTAAACTAGTGCTTCCATTTCTTCACTGTGAAGATGAAACTGAGACACAGAGAGGTTAAATAAGTCCCCCTGAAACTTCTAGTGGTTGACACAGGAACTGGATCATAAGCTAGTGATGTACGAGGATTTAGGCAGAAATGCTATTTTCTGCACCTGATGGAGAAAAAAAAAAAAAAGCTTTAGAAAAGCCTCAAAGGTTTCTGGTTTGCAAAAATCTCCTATTAGTGTTTGATCATTCAGATGCCATTTTACTTTCTCTGTAGCCCCATCAACTCTATTAGCAATCCACACTACACAAAACCAAACTGAGATAGATTTCAGATTAAAACCCTCCTTTCAGATGAGGGGTCTAGCTACTCACTGGCCTATAATACTGGTGAGGTAAATCCTCTTGTTTTCACCCTACAAAACGCCAGGAGAGACGGACAAGAGCCTATGATGCTTTCTGGGGCTGACACATCCTTCCCTACCTGGATCCTAAGACAGGAGACACTTGTTCAGAGGAACCAAATTGCAGCTGTCATGTAGGAAACACGAAATAGGATCCTCCATGTTCTCTGCCCACTGTTATTTTGTGCACCAGTCTGGGCTACGAATGGTCCTAGCCCCCAGAGTGTGTCATAAATAACATAGTTTAACTCAGTTACAAGGCATGGGGTCTATACGACAACATAAGCCTAGTGGAAGTTAAAGGCAAGACCATGGAGTATGAATCTTGATCTGAATGCCTAAACGCAGCAAGCCTGTATTTCTCTTAGTTTTCAGTACGATATTATTTTTCCCATCCTCCATTACAGAGAAGAGTATCTATTTGCAAAGGGAACTATCTAGAGATAGCAGAATCTTTACTAACAGCAGAGCAGGGAAAATGCCTCTAACTCTCCGAGTGTCTTACAGGATCTTTACCATGTGAGAGTAAAGTCGAGCTCAGTTCCATATACAGCTCCTCACTTAGTTAAGGTCCAGCATTTAGAAAGCAGCACTTTCTGACCAAAACTAGGCACTTGTCAGCTGGGCATCTTGAATTAAAGGACTTGAAAAAATATTTAACCAGCAGAAGAGAATCTAACATAAAACTGTTATAATTCAGTATTTAACCTATTTTTGTAATTACTAGGGCTTGAATTACAGTAACTCCAATTGAGATGGGGCCCAGATGCCAGGCATTATGCAAACACCTAATAAGAAACTGTGGCTGCTCTGAGTCACTTACATCCTGATCCTGCAAATGTTTAGGAATGTGTTTAACTTTACTACTGTCAGTATTAATGGAGCTGCTCAGAGAACTAAAGGTAAAGAGATGAGATCAACGAGAGCCAGAGATTTTGAAACTGAAGTGTTTAGGTGTCTAATTCCCACTGGTCTCAAGATGTTAATTCGATCTGGCCTTATATGACTTACTGACATTTACACAGCAAATCTTAAACAGACCCAAGGCAAGTGCACACATTCACATAATTTGCCTTCCATACCAGTGCAAGGCTATTTCCCAAATGCCCTTCTTGAATGTCTCCTCATTAACTTACATGGGCACTTTTTAACGGAAATGTCCAAACTATCTTAATATTTGGGTACTGTGCTTTTCAGCTTCTCAGTTCATGGTCCAGTAATGCCCCTAATGCCATTTGCTCAGCACTCTGTGCCCTGAGAGCTGCCAGTTACCCAGAGGAAATACCTTGGTAACACTGAGGAAGCAGGCAGGGGAGAGGCTCTCCCTTTCTACAGCCATTGCCCATACCCTAAATAGCAGTATTTTAAAGATCACTGTGGATTAAGAGAGTGGAGAGGTTTCTTTCTCTTCTCCTCTTCCCATTCCCCTCTCCATTCTGGTGAGGATGCAGGCTGAAGTCCCCCTCCCTGCCACCTTCTTCCCTGTTTGCTCCCTCCCTTCTCTCACTTTTTTAAAAATACAGTTTTCTTTCAAGTCCTCTACAGTTACAGTGTTTCGGCCATCAAAGTCCCCTCCCAGCCATTTTCATTTACCTTGTGACTCTGACCCTTTGTAAGGCTGAGGATTTTCAGAGTAAACCGATCCCCAAGGTCCCCAAGGATGTTATTCTCATTTATTCACTCAGCCCTTTGAATGGAGCAGCCTGGGGTTGGCAGCGGTTCAGCAGCCTCACATTCAGAGAGCACACAATCCTTTTTCTTTCAGAGGCCTTTCAAAATAAGGCCCAAGGTTTGCCGAGGAGCTTGAAGGGCTGTCAGTCATGCAGCAAGTTATGTTTTCACTCCTGGCCACCACTGAAAGTGATGAGCAGAGGAGAGGTAAGAGCAAGGAGCAGGCAGTAACTGCACAGGACGGTCTCTCAGGGCTGTGTCTTCCTCACCAGTGTGGCACCAAGCCTGGCAAGGACTCCGCACCCTGGGATGGGGAGAAGAGCATGGCCCCTAGGGGAACAGCTGTGCAATGGACACCCCCTTTCTTCAGGTGCCTGGTGGGCTGAGGGAGCACCTCTAGTGCCATCTGTGTGTCCACCAGCAGTCATTACCTCTGACAGCTGGCCCTCCTTTGAGGGAGGGAAAAGGCCCCTCCTTTGCGTTTTCATTGCAGAATGTTTGGGAACGGTCCCCTGGGACTGATAAGACAGAGACACGTCTGTGAGTGTCCCAGAGGGATGGAAGGCTGTAGGAAAAGGCTCATGGTTATGTACCACTGTACCTGCCAACTGGTGTGTCACAAAAGGCTAAAATTACCAGGCAGCCAATTATCTGATTAAAGAGAGCCTTTCATTTGAGATTAACAGAAAAAAAAAAAAAAAAAAAGAGAGAGAGAGGAAAAAAAAAAAAAAGGAAAGGAAAAGAAAATCCTGGCTGAAAGCAATACCTCTACTAGGTTACCAAACTTAGTAGACATTGCATTTTTCACTTTTCACAGTGATGAACAGCAAAGTTACAAAAAATCAAGAAACGTGGCGAGAATAAACACTTAGCATTAACCAAACATTTTTCTATGTTGCTTTCCTCTAAGACACCATGATCTCATTTATCTCCCTTCCCACAAAAAGGTCCGTTTTTTTTTAAAGAAAGAGCGACTGTCCATTTTACATATTTCCATTTTTGTTCAACTGATTAAATAACGAACCTTCTCCAGGAAAGCTATTCAGGTTTCATTAGTTTACAGTTGCCTTGGAATCCCTTTGAATTACAGTGAGCATAAATTATTATTCTGTCAGTTAACATCAGAAATACCTCTTTAAGGCTCCTGGACTCGACAACGGCTGCTAAGGTTTGGGAATAAATGTACGATGTGGCGGGGCTTCACCAGCTGGTTAATGACCTGCTGCAGTAGTTATAGGGCCCAAGACGAAGCTGAGGAAGATTAACTAATCTGGCCAGTCAATAGTGCGCTGGCTCTAAGCACTGAGCAGTGTGGAGTGCGTGATTGTAAACTTTATTGTCTGACCTCTGCTGAATTAGGAGCTGGGGGTTTTGGGGGGTTTTAATGTTTTATTAATAACATTTCCAGTGTTTATCCTTTCCTGTTAGAGTAACTGAAAAGGTAATTTCCAAACACAGGAGTCAGCAAAGCTGTGTTTCTTTCAAAAAATGCCACGTTCTCTACATACAAGTCAAGCACGGTTCAAGCTGCAAATTATTCCTGCATTACAACAGAGTAAACTGCGGCCAAATGTAGTTCTTCTTCCTCATTCATGTCCGTTCACATGGTCCATCCTTCAGTTGCTAATTACCAAGCTAAAGATTAAATCCTCCACAGAGTGATACTTCTGCAAGCCACTAGCACCAAAACCCCTCAAAGTTCAATAAAATCTGAAACTTTTCTGGTCTCATCCATCTCTGCTGCATTTGATTGCCTTTCCTATCCAGGCAATGTGAAAGAGTAAAAGGAAGGGAGAGTGTTCGTACAAGATTGGCATGGCTAAGACAAAAAAAAGGTATGTTATTGTAGTTACAGTGCAGCTAAAATGAGCTCCCTTTTAACACATCTTAAATCCTTTCACTTTTATTCAACGGTTTACTCTACTACCCAACCAAGGACATACAGACAGTATCTTTTAAGTTTGAAATATTTTTATAATGAAACACTCATCTTCTGGATTTCTTCATATGCAGGGGGAAAGTATGTCTGATGTTAAACACATTTTCCTAGTTGGTTTCTACTTTGGACAGAGAAAAAGAATTGGCAGAAAATATATTACCTTTTCGGTGTTTTTCAAATTGCTACAAAGCAGTTCAGCCAGGCTGGATGAGATCAGGAAATCCCATCTCCTGTCTCTCCTATGGTACTGACCAGTACCAGCTTGGGTGGGCATCTGTGGGGTGGCCCACCTAATGGAGAAATTTCCTGAAGTTTGACTGCATAAATGAAACTTCAGAGCATTTATAAACCTTCCAAAGCTCTTTCACTGAGATTTTCTGTTTTAACTGGATGTTCCCATTAACTCCAGAAATCTCATTTATTTTTGAATTCTTCTAAACTCTTTGTCTTATATTAGAGAATTTCACAATCTCCATGAAATACTAAAGCAACTAAATTCACAGTGGAGTGCCTCTAAGTCATATTCAGCTGCCTCCTCATGCTGGAAGGATCAGGCTCAAATTTTAAACTCTTTGGTGCCTGCGCTGCTAACTGGCAAACACATTCTCCTCTCTTCCTTCCTAGGGCCCAGCATCATCTTGATGTTCTCTGCAGCTCAGCTGGCTTATACAATGGTTTATACAAACCATTGTATACAGGTTTGTATACAAAACATTGTATACAGAGGAGATACACCCACAGGCACATGTGTCATGGCCAATGGCTTGACTGCTCTCTTGGCACATGAAGGACCTGGATTCAAATCCATTCTCCAGAAGCTGAGATCCCATTTGTCTTCACCATGATGTCCTCTTGTGGAAGGGTTGCCCATCTGCTGTATCTCCATTCTTTCTGTAAAAAATGAGGTGTTCTGGTGTTAATTACACAAAATGGTTCCTTTCTATGCAAACTGAGTGGAGAAATGCACTTAGTTCTCAAATGCCCCTGCTTGACATTTCCTGCTTGTTAGCCCAAGTGCTTTTCCACTCCAAATGCAGATCTTGGTGAGGTTTGTTCTTTACTGGTTTATTCTGTCTCTGTGCTAGTCTCTGGGCTGAGCCTCAAAGTGGACTTTGTTAGACTGGCTGTTGCCAAGGTGCTTGAATGCTGCTGTGAAGGACAACAACAGGAACCTACCAGAACACTGTCCTGAGGCTGGATAAGTCTGAAAATAACTCTACTACTAGCAGCAGTATTATAATATTGCTAGCTAGAGAAAACTTGAGAAATTGCAGGAATTTTTTTCCTTATCCCACCCAGGATGAGTATTATATTTTGAGTCAGAGACAATTCCGAACAGTGATGGCCAGAAAGGCTCATATGGATGCAGCTCCTCTCTTCTAACATGGAAAAGGGTGCACTGCCCATTTAATTTTCACAGCTCTCTCTGTGTTAAGAAATTACCGTCAGGGAAATGCTGTTCCATATTAGTTTGCCTTAAAGCATAAGGCTGTTTTATACTGCATAGACACAGACATGCTTTTCAGGTCTTTAATGCAGAGTTTGGGATGGATTACCCTGTCGTGCAATGAGAAGAGTGAGTTGCGGGAGTTGATGATCGTGGGCATTTGAGGGGAAGGGCAAGGGCTGTTTGCATAGTGGAGAAGAAGGGAGGGAGAATGTGAGAGTATCACAGCCAAACTGGGGAGAGGTGAAACGTAGTTCTCTGCTGCTGCTGGGAAGAACAAAAGAAGCTCTAGGGGAGTAGGAAAGAGTGTGTAAGCCCTTGGGAGTGGAACCAGAGTGAGCTCAGGGAGTGAAGGGAGCTGCACACAGTGGAAATGGGGAGCAGGAGTGGAGAGTTACATAGTCTGGCAGTCAGAGATGAGATATGGGGAGGGGGCAGCTCTAAGTTAGATGAAAAGAAAGTGGGGGCTACAAGCAGGGCTATGGGCAGCACCAGCACATCCTTCCCCTTCCCACCCATCACACATAGCTGTAGAGAGGCAGGGTAATGGCACTTGGGAACTCAGAAAGAGTCATATGTTTATCTTTTTTTTTTTTTAGTGGAAAATGGGGCTGAGACAGCAAGGGGACACTCTGCCTTTCCCTGTCATGCCTACATTAAGCCCTGCTCCTCCTCTGCCTCATCTTAATTTTTTTCCCAGTCTGCCCCTTTAAAAACTACTCACTGAGCCCAGTCTGAAGCTGAACCGACTGTAGGGAACTGAGACAGCCAGCCACAGAGATGTTATAAAATCCCCTCAGTGCCAATTTTTTAATGCTAATGAGACTTGTGTATACTCAGAATAGATATATTGCTACAAGGGAGGCCTTCATGCAGCCAGAATCAGTCCTCATGGCTCCACTGAGATGTAATCTACCAGTAAAAGCACTGCTTGAACAAATGTTTTTATTGTAGGGCAGGTTTCCCCCCCTCCCATAGAGCAGCCCAAAAAGCAGCACTTTCCATCCAGACAACGATGGGCAGACCTGGAAAATCATCAACTACTTGGCAGTATTTAGAGTTGTTGTTTTCTGAAACAAAAGCTAGCCTCACTTGTGATGCAATACGGCTGAAGCATGACACGCAGCATCCCTCGACATGTCGCCATGCTGTGCCGATGGGCACTCCAACATGCTCGGCCACCCCTTGCAGCCCAGCTGGCGTGACATGGTGTGTGGCAACAGCAAAGGGTGTCAGGCACAGAAGTGGGGCAGGGCAGAGATTTTTGGGGAGTGCTGCAGGTCATTTCACAGCCCAGCAAAGCCTCTTGGCTCCTTCAGCTATGACAGAACCTCCAAAGCAGCCTATTATAGAGAGAAAGCAGCGGTGACAGTGAGCTGTGTACATCCCAGCACTGTCATGGCTGTGCAGGTGAACAAAGAGTTGGTTCTGGCCCAAAAGGACTCCCCAGGAGCTTTGCTTTATTAATGAAAATGACTTTAACTTCCCCACTGGTCGTCCCTCCCATTCCCCACTGCATCTTAGAACCATGAGTTAGCAGCAAAATAAAAACTGAAGCTCACTGAGAGAAAAAAAAAATGGCCTGGGAGAGGCCAGCCAGCTTATAAGACTTAAAGACTGTTATGTACAGGAGTGTATTGCAAATTTTTCAAAGACCCCGTGAAAAAGAGCAGGGCTTTATTAAAAGCTGATTCCTTACCGTAAAACATACCATTAAACAACTCCAATCATCTTGTTATTTCTTTTAGTGACTTCCTGAGCTAAGGAGATGTAATAAGTCCACTCTGGAGAGGGACTTCTGCTCTGGAGATGGACATCCATGCTCACAAACTGGGCTGTAGGATGAGGGCTTCTCTCCTTGGCATGTCTCAGCTTTTCCCACACACAGTGAAGCTTTTGCAGTTTCAGTCCAAGCACTTTGATGTTTTCTTACAGATTTCTTGAGTATAAGACTAAAAGGGGTCATTATATGTCTACTTGACTTCTCTCCTAAAGAAGGCCTGAAAATTTTACTGTCTACATCTGACTTGAACTCAGTAACCTGAGTATGACTATTATACACCTCCCAGAAAGAAATCCAGGCTTAACTGAAAGTTTGCAAGACAGCAGACTCTTCTTTCCCTTAATAGCTTCTTTCAGTGGTTGATCTCCACCTCCCTCAAAAATCCCCTCATTTGTACATTGGATTCATTTGCTTACAGCCTCTTCCCATCAAGATGCTCCAGACCATCCCAAGGTGTGCTCGAGCAGGCAGTGGGGGCTGTGCAGCCAGCAGGGCTCAGCCCCGTGTACCTGCAGGCAGCCAGCGCTGCTCAAAGGGCTGGAAAGGCCCGGGCAAAGCTGGTGCACCATGCAAGTAATAAGCTGACCCAAGTCTCTGCCAGCCATGCTCCAGTTGCCATGACATTTGCCTGGAAATCATAAGCCTTTCAAGGAATTTGGCATGTAAAACCACTTGCAAGTTCATATAGTGACTTACCTCAGTGAAGTGCACTGCGTTTTTTATAACCTTACAAAAGAAATTTCTTAAGAATGCCACTATCTGCTTGTTCTCAGCCCTGTTTGTGCTTGGATGGGTACAGACACACAGGAAAGGCAAGGTTTGTAAGGAGAAATATGTCTTTTCTTAGGCAAACTACTGCAATGGGAAATGGCTGACAAGCCCCTCTTTGGTCTGATATAGAAGCAGCAAGCTTTAAAATTGAGAACAATTATCCTCAGTGCAGCAGGAGTTCAGAAGTCCTTATACGTGCAGGTAGGGCATTTTTTAATATGTGAGATATTTTTAGGTATGGGAAAAATATGGGGCAAAGTAGAATTCTATTACTATAGCAGTAGTCTTGCAAAGCCGGAGACCAGGAAAGCCTCTACCTTCAGTGCAATCCTACAGCCAGCTGTGCAGCTGGGATTTGTCATAATGTCAAATGAAACGTAACCACATGCCTTTCAAATTCATTCCAGAGGGACCCTCAGCTCTCAGTGGCATGGCCACATCCAAACAGGGTGGTTTGCTGGGGAAATAGCTGACGGGCTTCAACTAGGGCACAACACTGCAGAGCTGATATGCCTGCTACAGGCATCTATCGTGTAACATACTAGCACCGTATTAGAATGAATATGTTTCTTTTATCTTTATTTCTTTTAGAGCAGCCTCAGGATCATGACCAAAGCAGTGGAGATGACAGAGAAAGGGAGGATTTGGGAGGACTTTATAGGCAGAAGCATGGCAGAGGGACCGTGGGAAAAGGCAGCACTGCTTTTGAAAATCTTACCCACAAGAGCCAATGCTGCAAAACCATGTGCTTACGAGGAACTTGGCACATGTAAATAAGTTCAACGAACTCAGTTATTTTCAGTCATAAATATGTTTAAGATTGGTGTCACAGTAACCAGTACCATAGTAAGGAGATTGGTCATTATAATCATATGTATCTTATGTAAAGTTATGTAAAAGAAACCAATAATCAAACATTCACATGAAGAACATATAAAAACACCTTTGTCATTTTTATTCTGTAGAAAAAGTCAAAGGTAAGTTAACATACTGATAAAAATAAGACACTAATAGCATCTCTGCTTTCTGGATGAAATCAGTACCGAGAAGCTTTAATACTCTGAGGTTTTTATTTGCTGAGAGTTTTATTTATTTATTTATTTAAGTAACTAAAAATTCATGACATGCTTTGCAGAAATTCAAGTGTAACTGAAGGCCCAGCCAAATTTCTCTCTGCTAGTCTCACTGTCAGTATGTCTTGTTTCACTTGATTTTTTTATCTGATGCAATTGGTGGAATAGACAAAGAAAATCTCTCTCACAGAAGTTCTTTGCTGGTAAGTATCAATCTTTTTTTTTTTTTTTTCCAAAAGAGACTAACACAAACTGTAGATAAACAAAAGGGAAATATTTTTTTATCCTAACAGAATTCAATGAATTTTTCTCCTAGATGGATTTTTTTCCTTTTTTGCGTACAGGAGACCAGGGATTTTTCTACAGCAGAACCAAACTTCTGACATTATCTTAACCTGCTGTGACTGAAGCTGTAGAGGGGGCTTATGAGCCCTCAAAGTAGCTGTATTGTTGCAGAACAAACCACGCCTGAAAATGGCAAGGGATTCCATGTGAACTCTTACCTGTGCAGCAGAGATAAAGTGACCTGACCGGCCAGAAAAACTTGGGACAACAATAACAAATAACTCTCTCTTATTTTTCTTCATTGTTTTGCATTGTTTTAACTCAGCTCACAGAAATAATCTAAACTCTCATTTGGCTTCACAAAAGCTGCATTAGCAGACCAAGGAAGGCTGATCTGCTGAGGTCTATTGTAACTTCTGATGATAGTCTCCACATGATAATCTTCAAACTTAGCTGCACTACCAGAGAAGCTATGTGCAAAATTCCCACCTCATAAAAATTTGTCTTCTGCTGATTAATATCAGAAATGAGGCTGGACTCCAAAGCTGACCTGTTTCCCCTTTCCCTGCTTATAAGGGAACCTAAGTCTGAACTTACAACTTGTTTCCTTGACTGAATCAAAGCTGCTGAAGAACATTTGCTTGGGAAGTTTGGATATGGATCAAGACTTTATGGCTCAGGTTCTTTCTCCAAAAAATGGACTGCTAAGTAATTTTGCACAAATCTCCTTTTTCTCTTACCCATTCCAGCAAAATACTCTTCAACAGTCAAAAGTAATATTTTTTCATTACATCCTGATTAAAGCTTTAGTCTTATAAATAAATCAGTGAATATCATCAACATTGTTTTAGTTTACAAGGAATGTGTGCATTCTCATACCACTGGATGAATCCATTATTCTCCTGAAAAATAAGAATACTAGCCATACTTCTTATAACCAAGGATTTTTCCACCTTTCTACCTGAGAAGGTGGAATCAGTCCTCATTAAGTTGTGTCCTTAAGTGTCTCCTACTTTATACTTTAAAGATATGCAATGACTCTTGTTAGGCCATTGCAGCGTAAAGCAGCCGAAGGGCTGTTGTGCCCCAGCCCCTGTTTCATCTGTGTCAGGAGGGTACCTTGAAATTACCAGGCACTAGAGAGATGCCATTCAATCTGGGCTCTACTTCACAGTGTTTTAATCCCTGATCAATGTTTAGCTTCTGAAGTTAGTAAGAATAGCGGATTCCATCCATGACACTAAACCAGATGTGATTATGACTTGTTAAGATCTATGATATGCAAGGTTTTAGCACAGTGTTTTAAGGGCCTTTTAACAGAATAAGGAAGGTGGAAGCCAGGAACACGCTATAAAGAACACAATAAATAAGCGAACCACTCTTAGGCAGGACAAGGGAAATAAATGACCCTAGTTCCCTGCAAATAAACTCCTTAGCAAACAAGGCTGGATCACTCCTCTTTTTGTAGAGTCCAAAATCCCAGTCAGGTAGGAATAAAGCTGGCACTAGCTCATCAAACACACACACATGCATACACACACATGCACACACACGCATGCATGGTCTCCCTTCATCTCCCTCGGGAAGGAGGGAGACAGTCTCCCAGTTGAGGCTGCTAAACAGCCATGGGTGCTAAGGGCTGCCAGGAGCCCAGGGGGGAGCCCGTGCCAAGCCTCATGCAGAAATTGCCAGGCTGTGGCAAGATGTCTCTGACCCAAGTCCCTCTGACAAGTAGCGTCCAGTGCAGAGAGAACCTGAGATGCAGGGCTTGCCACAGTCTCCTATTACTGTGCGTAACAGAGGTGATGTATTGATACAAGTTTCCAACAGAAGGGGCAGAGCATACAGTGGAATCAGAATCTGAATCAAGTCATCTCTTGGATCCATCATTCCTCCACGGTTACAACTCAGTACAAGGTATGACACTACATGAAACTGAAGGTTTGACCCCATAAGGTGTTAAGGCTCCTTAGGGTGCTTTCAGTCCAGCCCCTCCTGCAGCCTCTGGGTACAGTCTTTCTTTCCTCCTAAGCTGCCGTGCTGGTCTTGATCCTTAGGGGGCTGCCAGGCTCCACCTCAGAGCTTGAGCTCTTTGGTGAGGCACTGATTTTTAGCATAACTAAAAATTTTCTAGCATAACTAAAAATTGGCCATTTACTGTGGAAAGGAAAATCCTTTGGAATAAAATATGTAACATCAGCACTAAGCATGAAATACTGGTAATACAGTGACACTTACCTTAGATAACCAGCCAAAGGACTGACAGAAAGCTGTGTCACTGGGTAGAAGAGGTGTCCTGGTATTCAACAGAGCTGAGTGAATAACTGAGTTTTGTTTGCCTGAAGTTCTAAATAAAACACTGACGAAAAGTGGAGCAGAAGGAGAAAGGGCAATATTTTGCTCCAAATGAAATTAATTTTTGGGAGGTTCTTGACAGACTGAAAAACCAAAAATAAAAAATATTTCCGTTCCAGTTTAGGTCTTTTGAACAGGAATGAGGCAACTAAAATAAAGGGCAACATTTTGGCAGCATGCATAAGCATGCTATTCTTTTGCTTACTAGCATAGAGGTGAAGGCTACAGTATACTAGGAGTATACTAGAGTATACTAGGAAAATTTATAGTTGAGGTTGGAAACCCTCAGAACTAGGGTGCCAAGGGGAAAAGGTGGGAGGCTTTGTCTCTAGGGCACTCACTGTGAGCATCTCAGGCTCAATTCTCATCCTTCACTGAGGAAGTGGGAGCCAGCACCTCCCACTCTACTTCTCTGAGAGTGTAGACACAGGGTGGTGGAGCTCTCCACAGCTAAGGGAAACTGCCCTAAAAGTCACCACTTTTCCAAACATCAGTACCATGAAGCTGGTTATCAAGGGACTTCTTTGAACAAAACCGTTTAGCAAACTTAGATTGATGGCGACAAAGTGACTGAAACACCCTTTGCTGGTAAACAGTTTATTGCTAACAAATGCAAAGCCTGCCCAAGACAGCAGCAGCATCAAAGGTGTTGTGAGATGATCTGAAGAGATCCTCACAGAGGCAGGTACTATCAAGGACAAACATAAGTATGAGAGGTGTTATTTATTACACATCTGTTACAAGTGGTACTAACTCCAGTGTGCTTAGCACGTCCCAGAAGGCCCAAGAAATTGTTTTTGGAGGCAGCTGCCGAGGTATGCACAGCGCAACTCACCTCAGAGTAGACTGGTTCACCTGTGCTCTCCTCTGTGCTTTGTCTAACCAGCCCACGCAACTCCACCCTCTCCAGGTTCCTCCTCGTCTCCAGTCTCCTCTGCTCCTTTCATAGTGCTAATGTGACATGAGAAAGCTGTTTAAAAAGCCAATATCAAAGAGGAGATTTTATTTTGGTGGTTGTTTCCAGGCATCATGACTATATACATAATAACTAAAAGGTGATACAGTAGTATAGAGACTTGAATTTGTCTTTTGATTCAGTCTCACTGGTTGAGTTATTAAGATCATGAGCCAGTAGGATTGTTGCTTTTGTTGTGTATAGATCAGTCAACTAGGCAGTAAATATAGTCAAACAGCTCATTTTATGTTGGCAGCAAATGAAACAGTGGCTCCATTTTGATTACAAGGATGTAAAAAATCTTTAGTACGGTACATTTGATTTGTAAATGCAGTGCATGAAAAACAAAGTAAGCTCAATATTAAAATAAAGTTATTTTATTTGGACAGGAGTTAAATTCAGTGTGGAAATGCTTCCCATAACATAGTAAATATAAAAGAAGTTTTATATAGCAGCATATCTTATATATATATATATATGCAAACCCACAAACACACATGAAGACATATACATGTATATATGCGGAAATGTGTAAAAATGGAAGCAACGTTGAATTCTTACTGAACCTTAGCAAATGCACTTTAGTACAAATATAATTGCATCTACACCGGACAGCTTCAAACACAAAATCTACTTTCTAACACGGATCTCTGTTCTTGACAATTAAAATGGGAAATCTTCTTTAGAAGCGTATCCATTTACATCCGAGTTGCTAAGCTACAGAACAGAGGGGTACTGTTATGCACATCTTGTTTTCAGAGGCCACATCTCTGCATTCAAGGACGTCAGCACATACTGGTTTAGTTGTTGCCTTTCAGAGCAAGTCTTTTACTGATGCCCTTGAAATTCTGGCCCAGCAGTGGTAATTTTGTTGTTTAAAAAAAGAAGGAAAGAAAAAAAAGGCAAGATTTTGTTCATAATCTATAATGTATATTGACTACAACCTCATTTTATCCTTGCTAAATGTAATGGTAGAAAACTCCAAGTATCTTTTGCCATGGGTTTTTTTCTCCTACACAGGCTGGTAAAGTGTTCAGCCACACAGGTCCTGCTCCTTTCATTTCCTCAGAGCACTTCTGCAATGTTTCACTCCTACAGAATGGTTGACCCAGTGGCCTTCCACCCTTCTGCTAGCTCTTCCAAGGGGGACCAGAAATGCACACCTAACCAATCAGCATCTGTATTAGCCAGCCCCATAGGAGATAAATATGAGATACCCATGGTTTTAACAGTAATGCATGGACATTACTCAGCTACAGTCCTTACAGAATGGTTTTGCAACCAGCACCATAATTTTTAGTGTGTGTCTTATTCAGAGCCACAGTAATCTATGGGGCTCTTCCAGGTTTAACCTACTGGAAATATGTCTACACAGATAAGGACTAGCAGATCTTGCTCTAACACAGTAGATTTAATCTAGAAGCTGTAGCTGGTAGTGTGTGAGTCCCTTTATCTTTGCTGCTTGCAGTAAGGCAGCCATGTAATTTCTAGGCTAGAGGTAGTTTATATGCCAGCTCAGAGGGAGGCAAAGTCAGCTTGGCCCTCTACAATGCAATCATAGATGGTGTGTACCAGACCTATGTAACAGAGCTGCTTGAACTGTGGTCCATGCACCACTGATGGCTGCAGAATATCTGCAAGGATAATGGTCATAGTATTGTGTCTCAAGGTGCTGCTTTAGCCTCTGTGTTTCCAGCTGCTAAACAGCAGGAGAAATCTGATAAATATGTAAGAGATTTCTTTGTGCTACATTTTCACTTGCTTTACTTGCTATAGAAGCAGTAGGTGATGAAAAGGACAGGATGAAAAGTGATGTGTATGGCTGTGAAAGAAAGAGAAAAATACAGCTGGGCATCTCTAATGAGGTGCAGTCCAGTTTATGAAAAAAAAATAAAAAATGGTTGGGCCGAGTGCCCTGGTGCAGCACAGGCCCAGATTCTTTGCAAACAGGAACTAATTGCTAAAAGCTCTCCAGAGGATTTTTTTTCATTCCTTTCAGTTAGCGTTGGCAAAGAGTTAGAAATTTCATCAAGAGGAATGATCTCTTATAAGTCCTTCTTTCTTAAATCTTTTTTCCCTCTTTACTGATGTGAGGATTGGCACCAATTTAAGCAACTTCTTTCATATCTGTACATGGACGTTCTTAAATTGGTTTAACAATTTAATCCATTTAGCTGAAGACCAATCCAATCAAATCCATTCAAGGATCGCATGGAACAGACCCTCAGTGTTGTAGCCACTGCTCTGTTAGCAAGAAGAATAAGAATGGCAACTTCAGTCAATGAGCTCATGTTGGTCCTTCTTCTGTTGACCAACCCTGATACCCTCAACTGACTCCTGGAAGACTAGGGGGACTTTTAGATTGGTTTCCAGTGAGAGAGAAATCCATGTCTCTGAGGTGGACTGTGGCTCTGCAGGTATGCTGGCTTTAGTATACTTACATGAAAGCTGTTAAAAAAGAGGCAATCACATATGGCCTCTACAAAATCTCTGTAGTTTGGCATATAATCTAGCACATCAATACCTTCATCCCAAAAAGTAAACCTCCTCAGTGCTGCCCTTCAATATCATCAATATCGCAGGCAGTGACCTGCCAGGGTTTGGTTTTTTTATAAGGGATTTTTCAATTAGTAGCGAAGATGAGTGTCAACCTAGTATTTTGCCATAGGCTAAACATTTGCTCCTGACTGAAGAAAAGGATGGTAAATCATCTGCCCCTTCCTGCCAGATCACGCAGTTGAGCACTGGAAAGGTTAATGGTTTTTGTATGCCTGTGTCATAAGGAAGCTAAGAGAAGTGAATTTACAGGTCTGCTACCATTTTGCCCCGCTGGCCAGTGGCACTCTGGGAGCTCTGCTGGGTGCTGAGGCATGTGGGAAAGCCCGTTGTCACCAGAACAGCACGGGACCAGGCTGGCTCATCTGCTCTTCATGTCTCCCCGTTCCAGTCTGCAGCCTGCAAATTACAGGCTGTGCTCCCACTGTAAAACACACAAGCTCCTGTCCCCCAAGTTCATTATGTTATTTTTATATTCATGAAAGCATTAAAGTCAGGGTAAAAGGGACAAATAGTGCAGATTTGAAGATTTTCCAGCTAGACCAAAAAATGCTGCATGGCATGTGTGTTTAGCATTAGCAGGAAAATAAATGTGCTGTTTTCAAATTTTTGCTTCAGGGTCAGCCAACATCAGTCTACCATGTAACAGCTTTGAGGGGGGAAAAAAAGCTTCACTTAAGGATATATCTGCCAGAGTAAACAGTGCCTCAAACCAGGGAAATCTAAAGCACATGCCTTATTGTCAAGTTTGGTTTAACTTGTTTTACAAATCAAAACAGCAGCTCAGTTTTTAAAACCTATTTTTAAGTCCACTAGTGTTTTATCAAGGAGGTTAAAGACCTACATTAGTGTTTCAGTCCCTGCATTTTAAATCATGTTTTTTTTCCCCATGAATTAATGTCTTATCCCATTCTTACATACAGCTCTTCCTACCTCTTCATCATGTCTCATAAATCAGAGGGCTGGACTCCCCATTTTAACTGTCCTGATATACCCTGTGCTCTGTGAGCAGTCTATGTCACCACTGGGGCTTCTTATGAAATATGTTAGTGCTCCATGTAGGATGAGAGCAACTAGCCCCCAATACATGCTGGAAGCACGCAAAATTTTGTTCTCCTCTGTGTGAACAGGAGGAAGTTTGTGCTCAGAATTTACTTCTTCCTAGGAAACAAAGCACATACCAAAAAATAAACCTCTTGCACTTAGGATATGTGCAGACAATTCTTCTGATTAATGTGGGAGTTTTTGTATGCATATCTGAGGGAAGAATTTGGCTCTTTGCTGTTTAAATAAAACACTGAAGAGTATTTAAGGAGCAAAACCAAGCCTGGAATGTTTTGAAGACATTTCCAAGAAACTCTAAGAAAGGAAAAAGTCTTTGCCAAACATAGACAAACCTCATCAAACCCTATAGCTTCCTTTCAACTTTTATTGTTTCTGTTCCCCCGCAAACCAAGCCTCAGCAGGTAATTCTGCTTGCTTGACTGTGGCTGGAGTTCCATGATTATTTTATTCCAGAAGGCTGAGCTGTGTTGAAAGGGGGTGGGTGGGGTGGTTCCTTCCCCCTTCTTTGTCTGCCCAGAGCTACTTGTGCCCTTGCAGCTGTGTGTAATTTGTTTGGTTCTGCAGGGAGCCAGTTCAGGGAACTGATCCAGCTGAAAATCAGCTTTCCCTCACCAGCCTTTCATTCTGCCTTGCTCCTCCCGCACTGCATGGCTAGATCAGCAGTAATGTGAGCATAAGGAAAGGATGGGGATATGCGACCGGCTGAACAACAGAGAGGAGGAGCCAAGGTTTTATCACAGCCCCCACACAACGCTGGCTGAAGCAAAAATACAACTTTGTCCTGAATCTCAGGGTGATGTGCTTGTATTAGTCTCACTCAAGAACTGCTCCAAGATGAGTGGTGATTAAACACTCTACATGTCTTCATTAAGCATAGTGAAGACCCTTTTCTTTTAAAAGACCTTAAAAAATAATTTTAAGTTTAAACATTCCATTTCCATTTCTCAAATGTCAACAACAAACATTTCCATCAGAAGGGAAGATCCATTTCTCTGGGACTGTATACAGCATGCAAAACTGTTTCGATATGTGGCATATAACCATGCACACTGATGCATGATAAATAAGGGAAACCTAAGTGGCAAGACATTCCTTTTTACTGCTGTTTGTTTTGTTGCATCAGCTATGTGCAACATTGCTTAGCATATCTATTGTGAAAGACTAGTTTGATAACATTAGATAAGATTTTCTCATCTTTAGTGTTAGTTTTTGTATTTGTTGATTTTTTATGAGTAAAATAGGCATAGTTATCAGGGAGTCTACTTCCCTGTTGCTGTGGCTTTTGGGGTCCTGATGGAGCACTGAGAAAGCTTTGGATGCCACTGTAGCAATAATAAAAAAATCTCTGGATATCAAGTATTTATGTAAAATGTGATCTAGATCAAACAGATTTGGAGATGTCCCATTTTATATGGAAACTGCAGTCATCACTCTAGATTATCGAAAACATTACTTAATTGTAAAGAGGTTTAGAGTGATGCTTGATGTCCAAACGTTGAAGTTAATTCAAATCCATGAGACATTACTTACTCCAATAGGACTGGTTACGTGTATGTAACTAACTGGTCACCAATATCAATGTGTGTCAAATAGATTCCATATCTTTCAATAAAGCTGCAGTAGATGCATCCAGGTGTGAAGCTGGAGTGAGATCAGAATTTGGCTTCAGCTGGTAGTTTAGTAAGAGTTGTAACAGAAGCATTGACTGTAGCATGCACTTAGATTCAATGAACAAAGGAAATAAAGCACATGTGATTCCTGCCCAACATTATCCAGATTGCTCTGAGATGGACTGAAATTTAACTTTTCAGGAGGATCGGTGTTTGAAGTGTTTCCTCCCTCTTGGGAAGCAAGAAGGACTGGTTCAGTTTCCAGGTATTCCTGTGAAAATTGCTTAAATGGTGCTTGCCAAGGCCTCCCATGCAGAAACTCAGAAAGCTACATAACTCTCCAGGAGTGCTTGGGAATGAGCAACACCTTTCCAGTCAGGCACAGAGGCTTAAACAAAGGGGTTTGCACAGACGTGACTTTACAGAAGGGAAAGAGGAGGTGAGTGACACAATAAAATAGCAGTTTGGAAGGGGTGAATGCTCGGCAGTAGTGGAGACCACCACCTCCTGGGCAGCTCTCAGCTCAGCACTCCCATGGCTTGCTAGTGTGGTCACCATCACAGGCTTTTCTTGCCCCTGCTGATGTCCAGACCAAAGGCAGTGCTGGGTGGCCACGGCTAGGGAGGGAAATCCTGCTTGGCTCCTCAGGGCAGCACTCAGCAGCCTGTGGCAAGGATGGGGCTGTGCCCTGCCCAAGCACCTCTGAGGTGGCCCAGACATCACTCCCTGTTGCCACTGCTCAGCATTTGGGTATGTTTGGATACCCAGTCATGCTGACTTTCTCTGAGAGCTGCCCTGGGAGTGCTTTGGGTCCCTGCAGAGGAATGCGTGAGCCTCAACGCTCTCAGAGGACCCTTACCCCCAAAAAGGGAAGTCATCCCTCACCGGTTCCTTTTTCCTGCCTTTCTCCATTTCTTCTGTGCCTTCTGGTTTGGATCTTGTACCTCAGTCCAATAAGCTGCATCCTGCCTAGAGTCACCATTCACCCCATGCATGGGTGACATGGATGGTGGACACAGACGGTAACTTTGCCCCATTGTTTAGCAACTGCAAAAGGAAAATTTACCTCGGTTGCCTGAATACAAATTGCCCCTGTCTACCCATACAGTTCCTTTTATTTACTAAATATACTGGCAAAGAGCCACTTCCTCAGCAAGTCTCCACCCGTTTGGAGGCCTGAGCTGCCTGCACACCTAATGTCTACAGCAAGTGCCTTGGTCTTTCAAGGTTTCAGGTCACAAGGACCACAAAGAAGTAGAAACTACTTTCGGGGCAGGCTCAGTTGTGTCTGTCCAAGAACAACACAAATTAGGCGTGGATCAGTTCAGTCACATACATCCCTGTCATGATGTTGCCATATGTAAACAGCTTACCCAAATCTACTTGATTGCAGTCTTCTGTCATGTTTGTGGAGGGGGCCATGGAGGACTTGGACAACTGTCTCACAGCAGTGCCTAGTGGAATAGGATAGTTGAGAAACAATCCCCTTGGATCACTGAGCAGAAAGACTTTGTTGCCAAGAGCCAACATCTTTAGTTTTGCTTCAGGCTCAAATTTAGCATGCAGACGTTAAGCTCAGAGGAAACCCTTTTACAGCAGCTGGCCATTTTAATTATAGAAAGAATATAAACCATAAATTTCTAATATTAGATACATTTCTCACAGTCCTTGTTACGGAAAATAATGTCTTAGGGCCATATCCAAGGCTCACTGAATCAGTGGAAAGTGTCCCACTGACCTCATTGTGATTGGATCAGGGCCTTAGTTTCTTAAAATAAAATTTTACAAGGTGCAGGCTAATACTATTCCACATATTTTTAGTAAAATGGCTGAATGTTTTTTTTTTCCTTTCATTAAGATCCATAAGAAACCAAGACATGGCCACAATAACCTCATGGCACCAAGTATTTTATAAGGAATTCGAATATAAATAGTGGGGGTGGGAGGGGGTGGTGGTGAGACGGTTTTACACCTGAGCTTCAACATGGCTGGCCCAGAGCGCAGGTCCTGGGGGCAGCAGTGAGGGCCTAGTGCAACCCACAGCACTGTGTTCTCTCTGCAGCACCCTGAGAACAAGGGGCCTTTCCCCAGAAAACAATCAGCGAGCCGAGCACAAAGCTGCAGGCAGCACCAGCTGCTCCAGAGTGCTTACTGAATTCCACCAATATTTCATTTATTTAATTTTTCATATGCAGCCAGGCTCTAGACAGCTGTAGGGAGCTAGAGCTACCAAAACACTGTGTGACAAGCTGCGCCTGTGGCATGTCCAGCCACACCAAGCCCAGAAAGCAGTAAAGCACTCCCAGGAACATCTGATTTTGTGATTTTCCAGCCTATAAAGTTTCAGATAAGCCTTAGATAAGCAAATAGGGGGGACAGGGTTATGCAAATGCTGGGGATGGGGTTATCCAAATGCAAATATCAACCTGCTCCCTTTATTCTACCCCCAGCTGCTGGTGCAAACCAAAAAGTAAATGTCTTGAAAGGAGCAGGGAGGTTAGGAGCAAAAGGAGTTGCATGCAAACAGAGGTTACCTCTGCACCCAGAGGAAATCTTCACCTTCAGCGCTGCAGGAGCAGCCAGCTTGGCAGTCAGAGACTCCCTGCAGTAATATCTACAGTGTGACATAAGGCGTCATTTTTAGAAGATGTAAAAACTGTAGAGGAAAAGGGAGAGAAAGCTGACAGTATGGAAAGAAAAGCATGAAAGTGTAAAAGTATAGGTGACACAAACAGAAAGGTAATGCTCCCAACACACCCACTCTCTGGCAGTTATTGCCACAGCATTTCTGGGGTTGCTTTTTGTTTTATGACTATGAGCTGCACATTACCTCTCATGAATTTTAAGGACCCTGTTCCTAGCTGTGTGAAAAGCCAGTCTGGTGAACTCTTTGCATGTTAAAGCAGTGTAAACACTGGGGCACAAATGACACTATGCCCCAAACAGAACTGATGCAAGTAATGCCACCCGCAGAAGGCCTGATACAACACCTTCCAAAATTCATGGATTTTAATGGGATCTGGATGTGGAGTTCAGCACAAAACGCATGCAGCCTGGGTTGCAATTAAAGTGCACTCTCAGCCTGACACGTTCAAAGAGCATTTTGACACATCGGCGTGTAGATATGAATGCCACAGGTCAGATGAAAGAAAAGGGGCTAGAAAAACACCAAGAAGACAAAATTAAGCCATGACAGCACCATCCAATTTTACCATCAGGAATAATGTATTTATTTTATGCCTGAGCCAAGGTTTAAATTGCCAACAGCTTTGTCATCATACCCTTTCACCCCTGGCTCACTTTTGCATACAGCATATCACAAGACACAACAATTCATTTTCTTCTGTCTTGCTTCCTGTCAAACCCTCCTGCATGTTGCATAGGTATTTCTTGCCCCATAACTGGGGATTAAATAGCCAAATGAACCAAAAGTGCAGCCTAATGCACATTTTGTTCGACATTTCCAGCTTGCATTAGCCTGGTTGTGCCAACCCCCTCCTCCCTTGGTCCTCTGAGCACATTCATATTTTAAGATGAATTTTAAGTTTAAAAAGTAATGTTTCCTAAGCTAAAGATTATCTGAATGGCTGGTCCTAAACTGGGGGCCTCTTTAAAAACAGGTAAGTCTACCCGGAGAGCCCTCCAAGCATGGAATGCTCATGAGCTTTCTCCTCTACGATATCTGCAGGGTTGTCCAGACCCAACAGAGCTGAACAGAGGTGGGGAAAAAATCCACCATTGCAGCTTGGCTCCCCAGACCTTCCTCAGCAGCCCTAAGACAGCCTCTGGACCTCATCCTGAGATCTGCCTCTCCAAAGCAACTTAGGAAAGGAACCGTAGGAACAATGTAAGAGCTAGACAAATATTCTTTAAAAGAAGATACATGAAGAATGGATTTTATCATCACCAAAAATAATATTAAGGGTGACTCTTATAAGACTACGCTTAAGTTATCTTAAGTAGCTACATACGGATTCATAGCGCTGAAGACAGAACAGATTGTTAGATCACTTTATTTAATCTCCTGAATATATGTATTGCCAAATTTTACCCAGTTACCCGTCAAATTGATCCTGACTTTGTTTAGATCAAATATTACTATTTCAACGCTTATTTGGATGATCAGTTTGTATTAAACAACTTGGGCAGCAAATTTAATTAGATTTATTCTTGGCACATATTCAAATAATTATTCAATGGTCAGGAATTTGTGGTTTCAGTAGACTAACTCGTCACTTAAGTTCCACAGTGTTACCCCAGTTCTCAGACTAGATGGCTTAACCATTCTTAACCATTTTTTCCATGTACCTGTAATAATTTCATTTAGTCAAAAAATGTATGTTGTTATGCATAAGAAACATGTCTGCTATCCTGCTAAAACTGACCCTCCAAAAGATTTGTGCAACTACAACTTGCATTTACAGAAAACTGCACAACAAGCAAATGAAGATGCTTGGAAATGCAGCCACGGGCAAAGGTTTCTAGATGTCACTGAAATTTCTATAAATAAGTTTTCTCACTACTTGCCATAGTGGTTTAGCAATCCAGACTGTGGGTAACACTTTATGTTGATGTAAACTATACCATTTCCATTGGCTTCACAGGGGATGTGACACTGAACCTAATGCTAAATTATGCATTTTTTTGTTCAGAATTTACAGACAGGAGAACAGACAGTTATTTGTACTTGCACTCTAGTCATTTTTAACAACAACGTGCAGAAAAATTCAGCCATCCATACTCATCAGCAAGAGGAAACGCCTCATAAACTCAAAACGCTACACTAAGAACTCTTTCAGTTTTACTTCTGTCTTTATTTCCTTAAAGAGTGTTTTGTTTCCACTGCTGTCTTGTTCCCATTCAACTCTGAGAAATACAACCTACATGCTTTACCAGTGTTCCTACCCCCAGATACACTTACAGCCAAATATTGCTTCCCCTTCACTTCTTAAAACAAACGTTCTCTTGCTGCTCCCCCCTCTCTGCTTGGAAGACCCTACAGAAGCGGCTGGGATACTTTGCAGATATTTGACAGCCGCCACAGCAGCAGGGTGTTTTTTTCAGAGGAGAAATTGCAGAAGGCTGAAACATGCTTGACATGGGGGCACTTGGCAGGATGGGCCCCCCCACCAGTCTTGAGAGCCACCCTTGGAGCAGGGTCTCCTGAGGCCAGAGACCACAGGGCTCTCTTGAGCCTGCTTTCTGACCAGCCACGAGGGGAGCAGCAGGCAGTAGGGAAGGCCGCTGCATCTCAGGGTGCTTCTGTGCCATGGCTGGTAGCGGTTTCTGCTGGGAAGGGGTGAGGTGGACAGGGCTGACAGCCACCAGGCTGTGGATGGGCAGTCTGGGTCACCAGGGTTAGGCTCAGGACAAACTAATGAGCTCCCTCCCTCCCTTAAAAACAGCTTGGTGTTTTGCTGTTTACTTTCCATGACCACACAAGCTTCTAGTTCTGTGAAGTAAGGACTTCACATCCTTTCAACTAGCACAGCAAGCAAAAGCACCAGCCAATCCAGTGGTCACATGCTCATCAAAACCATTCCCCAACATCGACTTGTTTTTTATGCTTCTTGAGGTATATTGCATGTAGCAACCACCAACTCTATTTGTCATACCAAGATGCCATTTTTCAGCCCAAGAGCCGAGTTTCTCACATGTGGCAATTTAATTGTCAGCCTTAGAAATGCTTTAAAATGTAAACACTAAATATAGAAACAGTAAACATTAAACCAAACTGTGGGTGACCTCTCCGTGGGAGGTGAACAAACACAGCCTACCATGCTAGTCACTCCAGGTGCAGCTTCTGAGCTACCCAGCTGCAGCGCCTAACAAGGCACCTAACAAGCGCCTAACAAGGTGCATTCCTAGAAGCAGAAGTTACACTCAAAGGGTACCCAAAAGTCAGTGTTTAGTCAACGTAGGCTTCCAGATCTTATGAAGGCCATACTTTTCCTTAAAGGATGGTATTTCTGCTCTGTGAGATCTTGCAGCTAAAATTTTCATAGGGACTTCATTCTGTGAAGTCCCATCTTCAACAACATCTACAAAAATTGACTCTGAAGATATGCAAGTGCTGAAGGCGTATGAGTACTATAATTTAAAGAGCAATGGTATAGGCTTGATCATATGGTGCTTTTGACACAGTCTTGAGCTCCTGAGACTGATCTTGAGAAGGCTATCCAAAAACTTCCTTGTCTCAAAGTCAAGGACTAAAATAAATTTTTCTATCAGTGCTGCAGAGAGTTGCATGGGTGGGTTCTCCTTGTCCAGGACACCTAAATCATTCTGTTTCATTGCATCATTGATGTAAGTGTTAAGCTGTCATTTTCTAATTTGCCTCCAGGGTGTCCATAACTACCACTCCAGATGACTGGAGGAACAAGAACAAGAATGCTAAGCACCTGACACTGTTGGAAACCCCCATACATATCAGATCTCACAGGGTACATACCACTTACCACTGTAAATACAACCATTACCCAGGGTTACACAGCTTTAGAGAAGTAACAAGTATATGTAGCAGCTAGCAATAAATGCTCCCTTGTAAATGATGCCTGTTGTTTGTAAAACTGGATGATATGTACAGCATTTTTTCTTCCTCGCAGACTAAGTATAAAGCTTTCTTCTCATCTAAATAGTTATTGAAACACTACTAATAACTGATGCTCTCTCTGATCTGCCTTTAAAGAGAAGAGTGACTAAAAATGTCTTTCACAGTCTAGCTGGTGCCTACCTTAAGGAAATTTAGCAGTGTGTTTTCAAGAAGTGTCCACACTGATGTTTGCAAAATGCATACCCGTAAAGAACATTTAGTCCTTGTATTCAGAATCTACAGCAGCAATTGAATACCAAGCATTAATTTGCACCTGCTGTTCAACTAAAGGTTCAAAAGGCAGATGTGTATTTTGTAAATGAATAGCATCTCTTCAGTAAATTTGACTTCATTTGGAGATGGCTTTGGATAGGCTTATGAAATTGAACACTGGTTAATGCACTGAAATATTGCATTCATATCCCACTCACTCAGATGATGATATTCTTTAAGCACAGGTATGATGCTAGGGGTAATGAGAATGGGAGACAGGTTTTGTTGATTTTCCCAGACAACACTGTCTGTGTAGGAACAAGGTATTTGGCCTAGGCTGTTAAATGAAGGGGAAGATACTTCTTTTACTTAGGTTTCTCTGTCGCTGATGATGCGTTTTTTGAAGCTTGGTCTAAAGTTAAGAATTTTATTGGGATTTGTTTTATAAGTTGAGAGGATAAGGTCTGCACACCACTGATTAGCAGATGCTGTATCTACCCTGGCCTCTTTGCTGTCCCCTATGATATGAGGAAGCACTGTCCAGGTTAACCACCAGCAGACTATATAGCTGCAGGAATGATACCCAGATACATCTAACACGTAAGTCTTGAGCTTCCCTCCTGGGGAAACTGGTGCACAGCCTGATACATGTTATGTCCCCTGTAGGGACCCAACATAGTGTTCATACCAGGTCTCTGACCAAGGAAGTTTAGATGCAGCAAAAGTCCTTCCACAGAAACACTCACACCAGTATAGCCTACAGCGGAGTCCTGTGTCCAGCCATGGGCTCCTGAGTGCAAGAAAGACACTGACATACAGGAGTGAGGCCAGTAGAGAGCCAGCAGGGTGGTCAGGGCCGGCCCCCCTGGGGTGGGAGGACAGGCAGGGAGCTGGGCTTGTTCAGCCTGGAGATGGCCATGGGGCATTTACTGGTGGCTTCAGGTACCTAATAGGAGGGTGCAGAGAAGACAGAGCCAAGCTCCCCTTGGAGGTGTGCAGCAGCAAGCCAGGACAAACAGCACTTGTTATAATAACAAAAAAAAACCTGATTAGATATTAGGAAAGTACTTTTACCATGAGGGTGGTCAGACACTGAAGCAGAGGTCCATAGAGGGTGTGGGATTTCTGATCCTGGAGATATCAAAACTTGACTGGACGAAGTCCCAAGCAACACAATCTAAGGGCTCTGCTTTGAGCCGGGGGTCTGGACCAGGGGATCTCTGGAGGTCCCTTCCAACCTAAATTATTCAGTGCTTCAATGAGAATGTGTCTAAGCTGTACCAGCAGAGCTGTGCCTTCTGTATTAATTGTCAGCAATTTTAACTGTTACATGAGAGTTTGGAATTAACTGGATATATAATCGGCACAGGAAATTAGATTTTCTCCTTTAAATTAAACTGTCATGGTAGGAAGGAACATAAGCAGGGATTGATAGTGCTATGCAGTATGTTGTATAAAATCAACTGCTTTTGTTGCTTTTTCATTTTTAGGTAGGACTTTGCCTTTCCAAGTACAAAAATAAGTATTTTAAAAATATATAAAATGAGACAGGTAAGCACTCATTTTTTGTTTGCTTTTATGCCTCATAGCTCTGCCTTCTATACATTATTTTGGTTTGTATCACATAGACCTAAGAACCTGTTGTCATTGCTCCTCAAGCTGCTTTGTCTTCTTTGTCTTTTCCTTCACTGCCTGGTTCCTGGCCTCCGTTTTCCACTCTTGCAAATGTTAATAGCTGCCTTCAGCTGTACCTGATCTACAGATAGCAGAAGGGCCAGAGGCTAATCTTACTTCCTTCATTTCCAAGGAATTAAACTCATTTTCTATGTGAGTAGCTGGAAATAATGTCAGTCACTGTTTGAGACAGGATCACCAGGGTCTGTCCAAAACCAAAGCCACGCAGAAGGAGGGGGCTGAGACCTGGACTTAAACTTGGGCTTAGTCTTGGAATCAAACTGTTGTTTAGGAAACAGGAGACTATTTTTTTGCAAAATGGCTGTTTGAGAGAGGCAGAAAAGCATTTGTGACAGTCAAATGCTCAGGATCCCATGGAAAGAGTCTGCAGTCTACAAACTGCAAGGAAAATGTCTGGTGCCGTTTATTTTCCTTATACTCCTCAAAACAGGGTTTGCATGCATTCCTTGTTAATATGCTGAATTGCTGCAACAGTTTCTTCTCCCAATGGAAATAGCCTGACAAGCCTGTGGGTGTTAGCTAAAACCCCACATCAGCATGGCGACAGCACAAGTAACCAACACAGAAAGCATGTTTGACCTCTGCGAGAAACCTCTCCTGCAGCCAAAGATAAAAATAGCAAAACATCAGTGTTTAATATTTAGCAGGTATAAATGGGGCAAATCTGAACCTCAGTGTGATAAATCTATCCTGAGAGTCTTCTCTATACACTTTTAAACTTCATCACGTATGTGGTTCTTAGACAACTATGTTAAGCTGAATGTAAAATTGAAAGTATATAGGCATACATTGAGATTAAAAGTTCCAGTTTTTTATGAAGCTAGGAAATACAGCATTGCATTTAGACCCAAAAGGCATCAATACATTTTAATGTGTAGCCATCATCAAACAAAGATATGATAATTCATCTGTGAGGAATGGTTGGGTGTGAAATCACTTATTAACAACATAAGCTACTGACCTAACTCTGACAAGGTCATTACTAACATTTTGCTTAAATCACTTTCGTGCAAAGTTCACCTGTATGTGACTTCACCTGCATTTATCAGAATAAATCAGTGCAGCTTCACTTTTGAAACTATCTGTGTTTAAGCAAAACCAGCATAAATTTTGCATTTCAGAAGGGGCTCACTTATTAAACTTGATCAATGAACCAATCTGAGATTTACTTTTAAAATCTCAAAGCATCAAAACTGTTGTTTGTGCCTGCTAAGAACTGGTTCACAAGCAGCTGGTTTTGTTGGAGACTGTCTCACACTGCTTACAGAGCAACAACCTGTGTTGATAAGGTCCTTGGGAGCCTTGTGCCCTCACCAACTGCTGTTATCACCTTGGATCACAAGACTGAGTCAGAAACACCACTCCAACACTGCTGTTTTCTGAACAGAAAATTCATCTTGGGAAAACTTGGTAAGCAAAAGATCCCTGCTTTTACAAAACTCACTCTGTGTGCATGTGTGCATGCATGCGTGCATGTGTGTGGTTCCTGTGGTTATGGTACAGCAGGCCACTGAATTATCAAACCAGTAATTTTACCATTAATTTTTTCAGTTTGCTTCTTGCATGCATATTCTGTGGTCAAATCCATTAGTAAGTTATAGTGATAAACACCTGGAGTCTATCAAAAACAAAGAGAGTCTTATTCTGTAGGTACAACCAGCCTGGTGAACATAACAAGCAGAGACTAACTGCATAATATAGAACTCAAACAGGAATATGTTTTTTATGATGTGCCAGCATAAGGGAGATCAAAGACTAAAGCCAAATAAATAGCAACTGGGTACCAGCAAAGGAAACATATTTAGACCTTAAAGTAATCAGAAACAAACCCAGTATATGCCAACACCCTCTGAATTCAAAACTAACATTTTCCTCCTTTTCATAAAAGGTTCAAGAACTGGCAGATTTTGTTTTGGTTTTAAATCTACTGGTTTTATGACTGGAAGGGAATTTTCATTTCTCACAGACAATGGAACATGAAGTGCAAGAATCATCCCCTCACCCTATCATCCACTTTCTGGTGGTTTTAGGGAGTTACACTCCCTGCTGCCCTCTGATTGAATTTTTCTTGGCTGCTTTGTGGAATTTGCCAGCTTACATTAACCATTTATTGAACCTGACTCCTTATCTGGAACATCGTCTGGCAAACTGCAACAATCTGTCTGGCACCTGGGGACTGGCAGAGCAAATTTTTCCAGGTGGTACACGCAGACACCCAGAATTACACACCAACACTATTTTGTGAGACAGTTCGATCAAAAGGAAAAAGCCCACATGACTAATGTTCAGTGTCATGTTTAGTACCTGCAATGTACCAACAAAAACAGTTTTAAATGACTATTAGTACTAAAAAACACTTGCAGGGTAGGGGGGAAGGCAGAGGGGTTGCAGGGGGGAGCAGGGGGAAGATACAAGGGTGGCAGTGAATTGACAGGCTCAGCCTAGGGGCAAACAGTTACATCTGTGCTTGATTTGTCAGGGATTTACATTAGTGAAACTTTAACTCTGCAGATGATAAGTAAGATTACACTTACAGAACAAGTTTATGCAAATAAAGCTTAGTCTACTGAGTGTGTGACTCCAGACACAGTAGATTTGGCAAGTTTCACTGAAGCTGGTGGCTGGGTTTAATAAATTTATTTACATAAAGGATTAGGACATCTGGAAGAGTAGCATGGCAGTTTACTGAGATATAAATAAAGTTAATTGAGACGTCACAGGTATGCAAAACACTCCATACATGCAAAAGAAAATCATGGAAAATGAACAGGCAGAGACTTATGTCTTGCTCTTGGTTACATCAACCTAAGCTGGATGTACTACCTGCCCCATGGCTTTTTAAATGCCACTTCTGATTTTAGTTCCTATTACAGAACCCTACTTCATGACAGGTATGCACATGAACAGTCCCTTTTTCTTAAAAAACCAAAACCAAAAATCAGTGGTTCATATCAACCATCAGGAGACAGACAGAACTCAAAGAATCTGTAGGAAATTACTTAAAACTGTGATCTAAATAAAAAGTGAGATAGAGAATTCAGTTTTACCCAGCTGCCTGATAACCTGCTCCCATGGCAAAAATATACAGAGCTAAAAATACCTTACTTCAAGTTTTTTCCTTTTTCCACGTTGCTTGACAAGCTTTGCTTAGTTCTGTCCCCTTAGTTCCCCTCTCCAAGATACTAAGCACATGCAAACAAGATTTTTCAACATACATACTCACTTAGACATAGCACTGTACACATGCCACATTGAGATGTACAGGGGAACAGCAATGGTAAACCCATCTCGAGTTATATACTGCTCTCTGACCTGCTTGTGCAAAGCCCTGTGTGAAGTGACTTGGCTTTAACTCTTACCTGAGTTACAGCAATCTGTTAGAATTGCTGGAAAATACACTGAAGAAATATATATGTGCAAAGCAAAATATTTCTACCACCTGGCCTTAAAACGGTCAGTTTTGCTCTTGTGCAATCCAATTATCTCATTGCTATACTCAGATGGAGTGGGAATCTGGTTGAAATATGGGGCAGAAGCAGCTGGGCTTATGTAGTCAGTGGGAATGTTGTTGCTGTACATATTGACCTTATCCAAGCAATTCAATATGTAAAGCTAAAAGCCAAGACATATAAGCATGAGGTATGAACATATCAGCAGCCATGTTCAAAAGGGATTAGCTTTTGGAAGGGCCAGTTCAGCTGTGTGCTGCTGCTGGCATCTGTTAAGAGCAGGGGAAAACACTCTTCATGTCTTGGTCTATGAGCCAGATATATCACTTCATTCATCCTTGCAGTGGGATGTTGATAACATCTGAAAGCAAACAAAGGTGATGATTTGGAGTGGCTGCTAGTAGGCACTCTTTCCACTTATCATGCTCTGCTTTGGTTGGATCATTTTCCCGGCAGACAAGATTGTAACTTGCCTGAGAAAAGTGGCCATGTTCACTAATGATTACAAATTGTGATCACAGTCCAAACCTAGATGAGGCTGAAGCACCCCAAGAAATACAGCCCATATAAATTAATGAGGGTTGTACAGTCTTGATTCTGTTTATGAACTTCCCACCTAAGGAAATACGTGCTTAAGAAATTTCTTTTCCTCGTGTTTATGGTAGACAAATGCCAGGAACCTTCAGCTATTCTGTTCTCTCTGTGGCTGGACTAGTTAGTTCTAGCCCATCACTGGCACAGGCTGAAGGGAGAGAGCTTCAAGCCTCTGCTGCTCTTCTTTGGCATTCCAGTCATTACCCACTCCTGAGTCAGCTAGCTCTGTAACATCAGAGTTCAATTTCATGCCCCTCATGAAACATTACAAAAATTATCTTCAATTTGCTGTAAACCTCTATGTCAAATTCTGGTTATTGTCAAACTATTGAATCTATTTTTATTCCTTACTGCAGAATATTCATGTCTAAAAGAATAATTTAAATAAACTGTGTATTAGCTACCCAGTAGGTTACAGGTAAAATGGCCTTATAACAGCCCCAGCTCTGAGCTAGGCAGGTATTGTTGCAGAGGGCAGAGAATCTCACACCACCATGAGTCATTTGGGGGTTAGTGCTGCCCGCTGTACAAACTTGCTCTTTTCCACATCTCATGTTTGTTCCTGAATATACTTGGTAAAAACAGTCCTATTTGCCTTGAAGTGAAGATACAGCATTTTCCTAACACAGTATAAATGTACAGAAAAGCAGCTTATTGCTCCCTGACTCTGACCAAATTAATTGGATATTAGAATTAGAATCATGTTAAGTAATCTCTGTCAAATCCTATTAGCTGCCTTGCTCTCTTCCATAGTATCTCCTGAATGATACAAGGTTTGTAGAAGAGTTAATCCTTATATACCTTATGAGTGCAGCTGAAGTATTTTGTTTGTCAAGGTAAAAGACACTCTCAGTCTTCCCATCATCCACACCACAGGGAGAGCTCACCATTCTTCCATGTCACCCCCCAGCAGTAACTAAGAACAGCAAACTAGAGACACTAGCCTCTGCTGCCATCATACTTTTTGCAGTTGTTCATGACCCAGGTTGAGAATTTAAATGCAAAAATACACCAAAATCCAAAGCTATAGTTCCCACAGCAGCTATAACTCAGTCATTGGTATTTGGACATACATTGTGGAGCATAGACACAGTAATGCAAAACACTAAAGCTACCCCTGGTTGTGGTTCACTGGGGGAACCATAACTCTGACTTTTGTGTTAAGATCTCAACCATAAATATTGCTTTAATGTAGCTTTGTGCAGTGGGTTTACATTGGCATTGGGAGGTGCTTATGCGGAAACGGTAGAGAATTAGTGTGGTATGCTTATTAAATGAGTAATGCTTTTAGAATAATTCCTGGGGTGAAATCACAGCCCCAGTGAAGTCAATGGAGCCAGGGTTTCAGCTCAGAAACATCTTATTTATTCAGGGAAGAAAGCAGCAAATGTCCTAGTGTTTTTGATCTTTATTGTAAAAGAAAGAATTTCAGATCAGCTACCTCCCTCCAAGTCAGAGCTCTAAAGGAGTAATTAATTTATTCTAAAGGACTGATCAACCCCCTCAATCAGCAAATGTTTGTGAGGGGAGGTTGCCTCCACAGAAAAGCTTAGGGATTATTGGTTTTGCTTTGTTTTGTTTTGTTGTTTTCCACATTAAATACCCCAAAAGTGTCTATTTTTTCACAAAAAGTTATTTGCCAACCAAAAGAATTTTTTACTTTAACTTTTCCCTGTTTATCAGTAGATGACAATAGAGTTAATGATCTTGTAGAGTATCAAGCAATGGAAAAAGAGTCCCCATTGAAAAACTTTCAGCAGAAAAGGTTCGGCCAATTGTGATATTCATTTTAGTTGCTAATTTCTGCATGCTTATTTTGAAGGAGGAAGTGACATACCATTAATTTGCCTGGTAGGATGCTAGAAGAACATTTCACCTAGAGGATTGGTTTTTAGCTTATCATGATTTAACTTGCACAAAACAGTCTACTTAAATATGCAGATAAAAACATAAATCAATGAGAGATGTGCTGGTCACAAGAGGAGAAAAATTTTCTATCCTGCAGTCTGTGACCAGCCAGAGGAATGCTCCATTTGTGCCAATCTGCCTTGTGTTTTCAGCTGGGAAAGACACTGTGCAAACTGATAGCAGATGGTAGAGCCGAAAATAGGTGCTTTACATGTTTGACTGAGAGCCAGCATTTTGTCATTTAGTTGTCTCACGTCATTGCACTGTGTTATGTTGTGCAATTGCGTGTGACATGCTGAAATCAGCCTTACCAACACAGTATTTTCTGAAACAGGACTCTTGCCCTGATGCAGTGGGCAAGAACTCGGTGTGTTTACTGTTTACTGTTCTTGGAAAGGCTTCCTCCATTGGAAGCCACCCTCTGAGGAAAATTTCTGCCAGCTGATCCTGGTGGAACGGGCCAGTGGTGGCACTTTGAGACATTTCTGTTCAAAGACTCTCGAGAGGAAGAAATCCAGAGCCTTTGGCAAAGGCTGGTGCAGGGAGGGGGTCTGCAGAGACAGAGTGAGGGTGGTCCCTGCAGAGCTGTTGTGAGCTGTGCAAATCCAGTGCCACTGGCTTGCCTTGCAAAATGAAAATGTTCCAGCTCCTTGCCAAAAAATGTCACGTGGCAGCACACTGACATCCCCTATTTTTAGCTGCAAAGGCAGCTATGAGTTCAGTTCTTTCTTTCTTCACTGAAGCAAGGCTCTTCAATTGCTCTGCCATGAGCATGAAATGGTGCATGTTGGTGAAAACTGAAATCAGAGTATTCAGGGACTAAATCCCTGTCTTAGTGCATAGAAACCCTATCTTAAGCCGCTGAGGTTTTTTATTAATGAATCTCAAATCTTTCCATTTCCATGCCAGTCAGGCAATAGGTCCTCTTCATTACATTTCCTCATCTGAGCAAGAAAAAGGAGGTAAGAGGAAAGGACAGAAGACATAGATTACTGCATGTAATAATCTATGACAATCTTCTTCATGAGACTGTTTCCATCATGCTGCATTCACCTCTTTCTAGGCTTTTTAGAAAGTTCTTTGCATGGCACAGGTATTAATAAAGCTAAGAACAGGAAAACAGGTCTTCAAAATCTCCAGTTAAATGTTAACTTCATGATACTTTCTAGTTTAGGCTCCCTGAGCTTGTCTTGCCTGGGAGTCTTTTCCCTTGGTGATATTTTACTGAGGCGTGATCTCTCCTTGTTCTACTTTTTAAACTGCCATTCCCATAATTTCCCCATTTACTGGTATTCCCAAACCACATTAGTTGTTTTCCCCCTTTTATTGTTGAAAGCTGCATTAGAAATCAAGAAGTATGCAGCTGAGACTGTAACACAAGTCAGGATAAAAAGCCTGACCACAGTGTTTCAGATGTCTTCTGTGAGTTTCTCTTGTAAGTAGACTTTTTCCTCCCAGGTAAAAGCCAGTGGAAAATCATCCATCAGCTCCAATAGCATAAAGTGTTGGGACAACACAACACAAAAAAAGTAAACAAATTCTTGTCAAACCTGGTAATTGGTGTGACTATTAGCTCATTCCTATTATAACTCCTGCTTCTTCCTCCTAGGTGCCAGTAGTTAGAGGAGGAGCAGAAAGGTAAGCTGGCTGGTATGTCAGCTTTGCTGTCACCTTACATAAATAAGTGTAAATCTTTTGTTTTGATTAAGCATTTTCAATGAAAAAAATTAATTTCTTCTGACAAAAATATCTCAGGGAGTTATGGCAACTCAAAGCAGCTGAGGATGTTCCTCCCAAAATGGTCAGTAGGTGCCCATATGTATAGGTTACGCGTGCTTAAGAGGGCATTTGGTAGGCTTTGCTTTGGAGAACAAATATATTCATGGCCATTTTACTCCCAGAATAGGGAAGGCTACACCTTCTGCATTGCAACTGCAATGTATTTTCTAGAAACAAAGATTTGCTTTGCTTTCTTAACTGTATATTAAGATAACAAAAACTGTTAAGCAGCAAGATATGGTGATTTAAATTTCCCAATTGAAGCTGTTGCTTGCATATCTTTAGTAGATGTTATGGCTAATTAAAGAAAGAGAATCAAATGAACCTTAATATAAACCCTTAAGAATACTACCATTGGAATAACTGTCAGGAAAAGATCCTTGTTTAAAACACTGAAGTCTTCTGTGCCATAGGTATTTTTAGACGGATTTTTACTTTGCCTTTGCCATGGCTTGATGTTTACAATTTGTTACACAGTTTTAATTCTGTTTTTTGTAGTACTTAAGGTATGAGTATGGTTTTGTTTAATTTTTAAACTACACTGCTTATTTATTGATTTTTGATGGAACCTGGAAACAAAACAAAACATAGGGAAGTTTTAAAGAGTTGTTTAAAATGTTTTTCAGACTTTTAGGTTAGAAAATTAAAAACATATTGCACAAATGTTAAAGATAACACACAGATCACCTATTTACATAAATCCTTCTATATGTTTCCAAATGGATTTTCCTTGAGATTTGCATCCAAAGAGCCCATCAGCTTCAGCAGGAGTTTGGAGTGGTACCTTATGGCATGATCACTCCTTCCTGCCAGCAATTTCTGCAGGACATGCCCTCATTGGAGAAGCAGGGTCAGCTCAGCCCCTAGTGTCCTCAGCTCCCAGATGGGTCACCCTCCATGCCTGGAAGGAAGCTCAGAGTCCCTGGAAGAGATGGGGCCTTTCTGACACACTTCTTTTTCAGGCTTTTCAGGCACAGTATGTTGGGGTCCAAAGATCTTAAAAGCAAGAGCCAAGAAACACAACATCATTTAACAGGTTATAAGCTAGGCCTTCAATTGAGACATGCACGAAGACCTTCCTCACAGCACAAATGTTCTTGCAGTCACCAGTTCCACTTTAATGGGAACACATTTAGCCATTTTCTATTTATTCCTTTTCTAACCTTTTGCATTAGCAGGTACCAATAACTTGTCCAATATCTGTAACTCCCATGGGACAAAGAACTGGTAACTATTGAAACTGTGGAAACTGTGGAAACTACTGAAATCAATAGAGCTACTTCAGACCTGGACAGGTTTATATGGAAAAGAAATCTTGCCCATACTTCATACAAGGGATCTTTGTTGCTGAAATCTGTGCAATAATTGCGGGTTTGTTTGGTTTTTTCAGCTTTCTTACTGGCAAGTGCACCATCCTGACCTCTCTCTTTCTTTCTTTTGGAGGGTTTTTGCATAATAGAGAGGTATTTGGCAGAGGTCTGCTTTCTTTTTTTTTTCTTTTTCCCTTCTTTTTTTTTTTTTTTTGGAAGAACAATGATCTTTCCCTAGGGTACATTTGGATGCTGAAGCAAATGTAATTCCAAAAAGCAACTTTTTTTTTTTTTAAGGATATTCACAAGTTTGATCAAAGGCAGGTTTTTATCCAAGAAGATAATTCTTTTAATGCTGAGCTGAAATAGCAAACGCATTATTTTCTAGGAGGTACCCTATTCTGTACAGAAAAGTGAGTTTGCTCTCTATAAAACTGTACCATAATAAACCATGCTGTTTAAAGCAAAACAAAACCAATATCATAGATCTGATGAAGGAAAAAATGCAGCTTGCATATTGCCAGAGTAGTAATTTTATCTCAGCACAGAGCTAGTGGTATTCACAGACCTGCATCTTCTCCTGTTTGCTTCAATAGTAACAAATAGGAGATTTCAAATAATATCACAAAAGGCACCCACAATTTGAAGGCCAAGCCACTGCTGAAAATGAATTTGAACTATACCATTCTCTTGGTGATGTGGTGGTTGAGTTACAGTTGGTGATACTGTTCAGCTACACTGTGCATGGAAAAAACTTTTCAAAGAAATTACTTGCATTTCTCTGCCACGCACACAGTCTGTAAACTCACAAAGTAGAGTCTGGGGAAAAGATGAAGAGTAAAATTCAGATTGCTTCCTACAGTGTGCAAATCAAGACCAAAAACTTTACACTCTCCAAAATGTGAGGGAATGATTCAGCCAGCTCCAACAGCCCTTAAGGACTGGCAGTACCTACACTCAGTAGATGTAGTTCATTTGGGAACAACAGAGTTCTTGGTGGCTGTGTTTAAGCTCTCTGACGTGCACAGAAGCACTTTGCAGCGGACCGCATAGAAAGCTTAGCTTCTGTGCAAGCAACAACACTGCTTGAATCTGTGCAGGGTGGGATCTCAACTCAGCCTTGTCCTGGCTATTTAGTAGGTGGCCTTGGGCAGAGCTCATGCCCTAGAACAGCCCGAAACACAATACAAAGCATATCAGACTTTGCTGCCTTTGTTTAAAATGACAAAAGAAAAAGGATGATGGTGCTAATCCATGCCTAGGATTTTATAATATTGTAGAAATTGTCATTTCAAAGCACCCTTAGGCTCCAGTCAATGCTCAGCATCAATAGGGAACATCATGACAAGATAAAGGCTCACAAATAACAGATCACAAAACCAGGCATTCAGAGAGCAGAGATACATCTGTACCTTCTCTGTTGACTTCAGAAGAGCCTCAAAGTGAAAAGGATCCAGGACAAAACAAAAGGCAAGATCAGGGATTGCCCCATCTCTCCCACCAGGTCTATGGGGGATATTTAGTCATATCCCACTCCCTCCCCTGGAAGGACAGAAGTGACCCACAGCAGGCATATCCAGTAGTCAAAATACCAGCAAATATGAAGCTGTGACATACAAATGGCTAATGGTTATTTTCTATCATTTGAGATATCCCTTCAAAAAAACTCTCACAACCTCTGGTGTGAAATGATAAAATGGAATTCTGGTGGAAAAAAATGGAAATCCAGGAGGGAAGCAGGACTGAGCACCAATTCACCCCAAAGCAGATAGGAATGAAGTAATTTTACAAGCAACCTATACTTAAAGAATCTCTTCATTGCTTTAAGGAGACTGCAGGGGAGTCTGAACAAGCTGACCCAAATGCAACTCCCAAACCTGCTGAACTTCACCTACTGTTGTTAGTAACATCCAGAATAGAAAAAAAAAAAAAATCTCCTAACTCATTAGGTACAGCAACTTGTTTTCACCCTGTCATCTCCTCTGCCCTATATGCTTTCCTACCTCATTCTTATAATATTTACATTTGTATCTTCACTTGCCTGTTTCACAGAGTACACCAAGTAATGTATATATTTTTCTAAAATGTGAAGGAGATGAGAATGCAAGGGCATTGATTCAGGTTAATATCTACCTTTTGACTCCTCTACAAAAGGAGGCAACTAAACAGGTTCTCCTGGTGCTCCCTGTCATATCACATCACCATAACACAATGGCAAAGTCTGGAAATGGCAGATAATCAAACATTCATAATGTAACAGGTTCCTTTCACAGTAAGACAAAAAACTGTCAAAATAGTGAAACACAGCTATAATGAAGTCTGGTTTGCAACATTCAAAGTGGTGTTCATGGATCTTGGAAAATAAAAACTTTGCTTTTGACATTTTGGAAAAATGCAATATTAAATCAGCTCTGCTAGGTTTGTCTGAGAGTTGGCATGGAGTTACTCAGATAATTTCATCCCAGTTCTGTTGGTTGGCCAAGGAGATCTTAAAGTTAAAAACCAGATAATCTAGTAAAACAAAATAAAAAGCTTAATTAGTGATGGTAGCTCTGGCCTCATAAGGAAATAATGTGATGGATTTGGAACACAGATCAGAACACTAGCTCCACAGAAGTGTTATTCCAGCCACAGAAGGTCTTAAATACACCTTTTAAAATGTATAATATAATGCCAGATGGTAAAGCCACATCTGAGTTTTTCAGGGCATTCAGTACGTGATCAAAGTTAGGTAATCACTGAAAGAGAGTAAAGTTGCTAAGGACCTGCTGTTATAGTTAAAGTGAGCACTGATAAATTGATTCTTGATCTTATTCAGAAAAACTCTTGGTGGGTGGCATTTCTGTGAAATAGGTGTTAACTGGAATAGCCCAGTTTCAGGTCATGTTTTTCAGCTGAAAATGTAGTTCTTTCTAGTACTTTAATAAAATAAAATTAATGTAAAGCAATAGTTTGTCTAACTAATAGCCAAACTTCTGAATTCTGTTGTTATAGCCAAAATGGTATCCAGCTCTGAATGAAGATCTGGGCAGTTTCTCTCTTAAACACAACCAATCCCTAGCTGGACAGTTTGGCTGCATCTACACTTTCTTGAAATCCTTATGTGGGTGGTGGCTAAACTGGTCTGGTTCTCTCATCTAGCACCTATCAATATCGCTGCCTTCAATCCACCTGCCTCTTACAGAGTACAAGTCAACTTTACATTAAGACACATAACTTCAGGTATGTGTACACAGGTGTTGCAACTGGTATAGTAGCTAATGGAGATCTACTCAATGCCAGCAACTGTCGGAATGGCAATTCACCTCAATCCAAACCAGACACTTAGGGCATGGCTGATTGCATTTAGGTGTCCCACCCTATTTGAGATGCTTAGGGTATCTGAAACACACCTGTAGGGGAGGTAAACGTGGCACATGCCCCACAGAAGACCTGTGATTTCCTAGACTGGCAGTTAGGAGGTCAGGCAAGACAACCTGGAGCATCTTAAATGGTATGATTAAATGACACCTGTGTATGGACAGATAAGTTCAGTGACTGATCAACCAAATCTCTCTTTAGACTCCATAGACTCTACTGATAAGTAAATTCTCCATTGATCAGCTTGGGATTCAGACACCTAGCCTCCCATGTAGAGAGACAGCTAAATGTAGAAGTCTTAATCCTGTAGGAGCCATGATCCTACCTAAGCGTAAAGACACATTCATATCTGGCTGCCTTGGAGTTTATGGTCCTTTTCATGACTCCTCTATAGGTAGTCTCCCAGGTTGCATTATACCCCATATTGGTTCCCTAACAAATCCCACAAACATAAACACAGAGGTGGCAGAGCCAGGTGACAAACAGCTGTCCATCCAAAGGTAAACATCTGCTCAGGTGTGCACTAGAAGACAATGCAGGATGAGATCTGAGATTCTTCCCCTTCCCGTGGGCCTTGAAGATAGCCTTAGCCCATGTCTGAACACTAAAGTGCACCCATGTGGTATGAAGAGTCTCCACATGCACTCAAGCCCAAGCCCACTCTTGTTTCCCAAGATTATTTATTCCTCTGTCCCTGAATGCCACTGGTTACATGCACCAGTGTAGAGTGGAGAGAAAATCCATGAAAAGCAGACAGGACTGCCACGGTCTGAGAGTGACCATGGAGCATATCCTTGTTCAGCATGTCAGTGGTATAAAGGAGGAAGACAAACAAGTTGTCTGGAAAAAAACCCCAAACACTTAGAGCAGGGACATCATGAAGACCTTGCCAAAACTGTTACCATGGTATAAAGCTCATATAAACAACAGGAAATAGCACCTATATTTTGCAAGTAACAGTGAAAGGTAACAAGTATATTAACTAACAGAGATACAGGTATGGATATACCTTTCACAACAACAGCAGAATTTTCCAAGTCACCAGTTTAAAAAAAAAAAAAAAGAATGCACTGTTTTGTCTTTATCCTTGCTTGATCATGGATCAGGAAGGAACCAGTGAGAAGCCATTATTGGACAAAGAAATAGCTTGATAGTATGTTATTTATTTAGTGCCCCTGCCCCCCTGCTGTTTAGCTTGTAAACAATTGCAAGCACAGGCTGATCAGCAAAGCAGGGACCAAATGACCACTCCACAGCCCAGAGGCTGGTATAAATATGTTTAAAAGAAATGTCTGTTTAGACCCTCAGCAGGTGTTCTTCACAGTAGCTCCATTAAGGGCCTCACTAATGCCTAATTAAGCCTCCCTATATGCCTAATCCTGATGTGGACTTGATTGATTCATTCATTCATTCATTCATTGATTTTCTGGGCTTATCCCATGAAGTCACAACTTGTTGCTGTTCTTTCATACAGCCCTAACATTCTGGAGGTTCATTAGTAATAAACACAGTTGTTACAAAGTTATAGAAGTTATAGTTTAGGTCATGAGAAGCAATTTGGAAGGATTATCTGTTTATTTTTCACTCTACTTCAATGAGAAGTTTATACAAGCTCTTAATATTCATTATCCCCATGACTTCCAGTTTTTAGTCATGCAAATGTGTCAAATATGTGGCTAGGACTTTTTTATTTCTTTCTTTCCTTAATAGAAAACTTATTTTTTACATAAAGAGCAATGTACAAATAGTACAGTTGTTCTTAGACTCTGTTTCTTCCCCTAAAAAAGGCATTTCAGCTTTTAACCAGAAAATAAATATTTTAAAGTCATGCTTTTAATATTGGAGAATATATTTACATTTTTAGTGAGAAGGGGGGAAAAAAGAGGATATCCTCCCACTCTAGCAAAAAAAGCTAAGTTGTTTTTTTTATTAAAGACTTGAAGTGGTGATGCCTCCCACCCCCAGCAAGATTTCTTAGATATCTAGATGTGTTGCTCTAGACATGCCTAGGATGTGTTAGCCTCAGCAGTGCTGGGCAGCTTAGCACCTGTGTCAGTAATATGCACTGACCACTTCTGAGACTACCTTGCAGGATCTGACTAACTAGATGGTCTCAGAGCACACCTCAGATTGGTCCCTGCACAGCACAGAGAACCTGGTACAGCTGCTGTCACACCCCTTTTATCACTTAAAGTCACACTTGTGGTATAGGAAAGTTGTTCCAACTCTGTTTCTCTCAGGCTCTACAGTATCCAGGGTTATGGTCTATCTTCTTCCAGCTGCTAGACTTTTCATTGACTAAGTAGAAGAAGAGACTGGCAAAGCCCCAACTTCAAGATCAGTGGTTGGGACAAACAGTTGAGAGAGGGGAGACAGATAATGACTTGACCTGACTGATACTCACCACCATTAGGTTCCCTAATTATTGCATTAAAGCCACAGCAGATTCAGCGGAGGAATTAAAAGAGATTCCCATCAGAATGCCATTGCGGTGTGGCATTTGGAGAATTTGTCATGGTGGAGGGGAATTCAGCTTTATGTGCACTCCTGTGCTGACAGAGGGCCAGGATGGAGGGGATTCTCCTGCCCTTTGCTGCCACTACTTCCCAGTGGCTGGCGGGAGCTCATACTCTCAGTCAGAACCAGAGACAGACATATGCTCCACACACAGCAGAGAGGACCAAGCCCTTGAGATGGGAAGTCTCTTCAGAAAAACCACATTTTACCATGCTCTCTCCTGGTGGAGTCCCAATCCTAGTCACTGTATGGTGAGGCTGCTCTCACCACACACCAACACTCCAGCTTCCTGGATCCAGCAAGTCTCTGTTTGTCTTCAAAATGTGTAGGACTGCTACCAAACCCTTCTCCTGCTTTCTCACACTCTTCTGCAAGAGGAGAGCAAAGTGGGTGCCGTGCCTCAGCTGCTGCAACTACACTCCTGTCAGCTCTGTGCCTCAGTCTGCACAGCATGCACTACTTTGTCTGCCTCTCTGAATTAACCATTCTACAGCCTAGTAGTACAAGGATGCAGGTCAGCCTGCACCTACATAATTTGCAGATATCCCCCAACATTTTTATTCCTTGAGGCATTGCAGCGTGTTTTATGAAGTCTGCAAACTTGTCAGCTCCCCAGGCCTCCCTAATTAGGCATTTGTGATATGACAAGCTTCTTAACAATATTATTTACTTTTCCTGAGACATAGCAAGGGAAGGTTATGTTTCTCTTCTTGCAGAAACCAGTAGCATGATGGATGAAACTTCAGGAAATATTATACTGGATGGTTGTTTAAGTTTTAATATAAAACATATTTGTGTCTGGGTTGGACCTGAGTTTTTCATCAACCTGAATTCCTCTAAGGATATTTTAATTTCCTTCCTTTGATGCAATTAGTTTTTAAAATATTTCAGCTCTATTTTTTGCTAGGAAAGAAAAATCATTTTAATTCACACAGCTCCTCTTGAAATTACGCTAAGATTGAAGAGGGGAGCCCTCTCTTCCACTGGTGGCATTACCTCCAGTAGAAGGAAAAAATACCAAACCAATTCAACTAGCTTGTTAGCCATGTAGATGAGCATGCACACAATAACAAAAGTGGAGAGAGGAGAGGTGAAGAGACAAGCACCCTCAGGGGTGACACCCTCTGCAGTGTATTCCTATGAGGAGGGCAGAAACCCCCTACCTCTCCCACCGCTCCCTCTTCTGCTTCCAGCCAGAGCATGGTGCTGGCCTGGTGTGCTGGGACCTACCTTGGCGGAACTTCCCTCAGCAGCTTAAATTTACAAGAAAGTGATGCTTTCATCAAACTGAGAGAAAAGGTGCTCTTCCCTGCAGTATCCGTTTTCCTTAAGACCTGTTCAGTAAAATGAATCCCAAACATACTTGGAGATATCCTGGGGTGGAGCCCATCAATTTTCAACATCTAGTCCCTGAAATGGCAATAAACATAGATACAGCATCTGAACCACAACTCCCCAGTGAAGTCTGGGAGTAATGTAGACCTTCTTTGCTTACCAAACTGAATGTCTCCACCAGTGCCAAGGAAGCTAGCAATACTCTGCCAGTCACTTCCGTTACAGCCTATCCAGGGCTTCAAGCATCTGGGCCTCACCTTTACCATGATACTAAGCTGCTGTTATGACTAACAGCTTTTTCCAATAGTATTTTAAGCTCAATCAAAATAGTAGTCTCAGGAAAAATATAAACAAACAAAAAGTTTATACATTCCTCAAACCTAAAACAAACAAACAAACAAAAAGTCTTTAGATTATGAACCTCAGAACTTAATTTTACACCTGTGGATCAACCTTAAAATCAGGAGGTGCTGGGAGATAGCTTCCCTTACATTATTCTGGAGGTGAATAAATACATTCCAAACAAATTTAGATAGATAGATAGATAGATAGGTAGGTAGGTAGGTAGGTAGGTAGGTAGATAGATAGATAGATAGATAGATAGATAGATAGATAGATAAGAATTGCAGGAGACCTAACACTTTTCAATACACACTAATGAACCACCAGCCAAACCAATTTAGTTATGCAACAATACTTGGTTTCTCTCCTCTGCTGTACCTTATGCCAAGGAAGGATTATAGCAACAGCAATTTGTTTCAGATTTACTCTGTCAGATCAGCTGCTGATAGCTTCAGACCACCCTAATCTGAGAGGGAAAATGAAGCTATCTGTTGACAGAAGAGCCATTGATGATTTTCCTGAGGCACTTCATTGTTTATGTAAAACCATTAAGGAAGAAGGAGGTGATATGAGTTCAAACTCCTTTTTAAAAAAATAACCAAAAAGACTTCAGATTTGAGATTGCATCTCAGTTCTCCTCAGGAGATATTGCAATCATCTTGACTTGGATGAAATGCAACTCTAAACACCAGTTGTGACTGCAATGCCTGCTACTACAAAATATTTGGTTTCTTCTCATAGGACGCTAAACAGTGGCCTAGCTTTGGGAGCTGTAAATAAATGAACTGCATTTTCAAACAAACCCCAGAGTTTACATCATCTGAACTATAAACTGTAAATTAGGTGTAATGGAAGTTACATTAGATCTTTATATGCTACTTAGAGGTAAGGCTTTCAAAGATATCTAAGGAATTTAAATATCCAATTCCTATTAATTTTAATAGAAAGCTATGCTCAGCTCCCTCAGGTAGTTTCAAAAACTTCATCTTAGCTGACTGTGTTATAAATCCTAAACCTATTAGATCCTTGGAGAGATTCCCATTGAGTTTAGGAGAATTGAATGAGGCTCTCATCACCTTTCCAGGCCAAGCATCTCCTCCTTGGGCATCAGGGTCTGCAGCATAGCAGCAGGATCCAAATGCCTCCCTAATTGCAATTCCCTAACCTGTCATTGCAACATTTTTTCCCTAGAAGCAGTGAAAAAGGCCACTGTAGTGCACAATCAAACTTAGAAAGACCACATACAACTCCTGCACCCACCTAAAGTCTGTAAATTTTCAAACTTTCTTGGCTGAGGAAGCTGGCAGTTGCTGTAGCCTCTTCACATGCCTGAAGACAGCAAACCAGGCGATCTTGTCAGATAACTTCAATGCCGGGAGAGAGACACAGAGGAGGGTATTACATTATTTTATACCAAGGTTAGCAAGACTGTGAAACACCTTACATCAATGGCAAAGCTCCCATTGCCTGCTGTGGCACCAGATTTCCCCTGGCCAGACCTCTGGGGGAATTGCAAACCCCTGAGCACCAGAGGCTCCCTCATGGCTCAAGCCCATCACTGCATCTTCTTACTGTAAACTCTGACCAACACAGGAAGGGCACATCCTTAGGTCTAAGCAGTGCTGACACACTGTAGATGTTTCACCTCAGGACCTCCACTGCAGGACCAAGTCCTGGCTGAGCATTGTATCCATTACCTATGGCATCATTTGAGGGAACTAGTTAATTCGCCGTCTTTGCAGGAGTGAGCTCTTTTTCCACAGGACTTGTTGGAAGCATAAGTTAAACTGAAGTTTCACTCATACACAGGATTTAAGTTTGCTTTTTCATCATAGGAACAATGGTGTTTGAAAGTCCAGATGACATAATGCTGAATATCACAAAAATGAGAAAATAACCACAGGTAATTTTAAACCAAACACAAAATTATATTAGTTGCACTTGAATTTAAAGCCAAATTTTGGATTAGGGCTCCATTTATTGGCAATTCTGGGAAAAGGTTTCAGTATAATCCCCAGTTAATGAAACCTTTGCTAGTGAATTTCCTTTGTCAACACTGCATTTAATGTGAGAAGTGCTTATACCTGCTAGATCATCAAAACCTGCAAAGCTAATAGACTCAACTGGAATGTAAAAAACAGGGAGGATTTTCATAAAAGTTTAATAAAAGATTTTGGCCTAGAATGGTGTAGGGTGATTCCTTTAAAAACAACTCTACTATTACTATTCTCCAGTTTCCAAATACGTTTTTTGCCACGAAAATTACAGACAGCTATGCTAAAATATATATATATATTGTAAAGTATTTCTTGGAAATGTTACACAAGTAAAAGAAAAAAATCAATTGTAAAATCCCTGGAAACCTAGCCAAGCTGAGCCTGAGCTTTAGATCCTTTTGGTCCTGTGCGGTGCTTAAGAGATGCGGATAGATGCCAAGACCCAAATAAACTGGTCAGAGAGGAAGGCAATCTTGACCACTGCTAGCAAGCAGCAGATGGAGAGGCTGGTTTAGTTCACTGAAATGCTGAGCTCTCCTGCTACAGTGCCAGGTTTCCCTCAGTGTCGGGACACACAGTGACTGACAGTAGCATGACAGTGACTGACAGGAGCGTGACAGAGAGGAGATCTAATCTTATCTCCATCCAGCACATCCATCCCACCCCACTGCAGGGGCAGTCTGGATTTATCTGGGTTGGGATTTCTGTGTCAAAGGCATTTTAGAAAAGCTACCTTTAATGAAAGCTGTGGGGTAGCATTTTCCTGCATGTTTTTGTGGGAATTCTGTGCCAAAGGTGAAGTTGTTGGTTCTGTTTGTATGTCACTCAGAAATACTCAAGGGCTATCTCTTGCTGGTAGCACTACCTATTGTATAGGAAAAGCATTTCCTTTTTTAGGAATTTAAAGCAAAAATGCTTTCAAACACAACTACATGACTCTTTTTCCCACAAATTGGAAAACTGCAATTTTGTACTCAGTCCTGACACTACTCTGTTTCCCTTCATCCAATGAAATGCTCTTGTGCTATAGTGTTATTGCCATAGCTGCTTATCCACCTGAACTTTAGGCACTCCCTTTCTCCATCTCCTGTATGAAGCCGTCTGCCACAAGGACCTAAGATCCAGCAGTGGGAGAGACTTTTAAAGAATCCTTCCCGCTCCATGTAGCATGTGCTGAGACAGGACTTTGGAAATTCAGTTAATGCTTCCATGAACACAAGTAATGTGTGAACGTGCCTGTGGCTGTGTACTTCCCTGTGAAACTTTAGAACTAGGATTAAAGTGACTTTCGGGTCAAGCTGGATGATTGCACTAAAAAAGAAACGCTTTATTTTTCCTTTAAAATTTTAAACTCTTCATTTCAACCATGTTGACTTTGTGTTCACAAAACAGGAATGCTCATGGAAACAGTATTAAAAATATTTTTAAATACTTGGGAAAAGCAAATTTTGAAGTCCTACAAAAAATATTTGCAGTGGAAATCTCATTCCCCTCATCCAGTCAGGAAACAGAAATACACCATATGCACAGTACAGCCATTACAGCTGTTTGAAGTGTGCCAAGAACTACTCATAAATTAACTACAGACATAGAATCTTGTAAATAAGTTTGATGAATAACTAATCAAAGTCTTCTCAATGGCAACTCAACTGAAAAAAAAGTGGAAACATTTGTTGGAAAATAAGGTATTACAGACTGCATCTCTAGCTTGGCTGCCCAGCTATCTGAACAACTGTGTTACATTCTGCCAAACGTAGCCTGGCTGACTGGTAAGAAAAACTTCTTTATTTTTCTTCCCTTTCCCTTGCCTTATTCCTAGTTCAGTTTCTCACGACAGTGCTGCCTGAGTAGGATCTATGGGACTGCACAGTGAAAATCCTAGGAAAACAGGGGAACTGTCCCTCACCAAAAACTTATCTCTGGGTACAATCCTACCCCAGCACACAGACCTTGTCTTGACTTCTTGCTAAATTCCCTTCTCACATTTACGCTTGAAGTCACCATTTTTAAAAACATCTATACACGTGCTTAAGTTTCTCTCTGTTTGAAATGCGCCTTTATGGAGTACAGACCTGTGATTGACATTAAGCACACCGTAAGCTTGCTTTTCTATAGAAATGCTTTCCTGAATTTGAGCTTAAGCACCCAGTTACTGGACAGAAAAAGATTCATAACCTTTTTTGCTTCTAGTTAATTACAGTTATAATTACACAATGCTGTATTGTCTAATACTGTACAAATAATCATATTCTGAAAAAAAATTGTATCATTAGGTTGATATCAAACATTAGGTGAGTATAAACCAAAGGCAGAATATCTGTAGCTGGGCTTCCACTTGAGCATAACACCCTTGTCTTTAGTCTTCTAGCCATGGGTAAAAGAAACGTGAGCAAAACAACAGATTTCAGTGACAAATGGATGATGTGCACATCAAACTTCATACATACTCCTCGAGACATGGACTCATCCAAACTCCCACTGAAGTGAGTTTGATGTCAATGAATTAGGAGGTTGAATTCCTCTTCAGAAGCATCAGTCTCCTGGTTGGTGAGGAGAAATTAGCATTACACCTGCCAGCAGCCAGAGCTACCTAAGTAAGCAACGTTAAAGGAAAATTATTATCTATCTGAATTGTTCAGAAATCCCAAAGCTTCCTAGTGCGAAAGTTTTCTTCTCCCATGTAAGTAAAGTTTTCTGGGATACAGCAGGGTTATTTTAAAGATTTTCTATAGGCTGAAATTTCAGCAATAGTGTAAAAAGGCCCAAGAACACTATTGCACGACCAAGGATGACAACTCTGGCTACAAATGCATCCTTCACTACTTCCTTCAGTAGTGAAGGAAAAAAACAGAAAGAGAGTCATAAATAACAAATCCAAGACAAAGATATAGCAAGCAATACACGCTACAAAGTGTGGAAAATCGATAAAGCCGAAGATGTTCACCTGATCAGGTCAGCAATTAAAAAAAAAAAAAANAAAGCAAAAGCAAACATAATGTAGAATGAGATGGCAGGGGTTAGAATATGTAATAACTGTAAATATGTAGAAGTGCTGAAAAAGCAAAATAAATAATTCTCTTCTGTACTTTAAATACCAAGAAAGATGTGATGTTTTCCAGTGCAACTGTAACTCTGAACATTGAACATCTCCTATGGAGGAATATTTTATCCCTAGATGGATTCTACTTCTTTTCGTAAAGGAGACATTTTAAATGGCCACATGCGAATGGGTACATCTGGAAGAAAGGGGTGTGGGCTGCAAAGAGCAACATTGGAGTCACATGGAAGAAACTGATGCTCGTGGAAAGTGAGGGGTCAGTATGGCTGGCCATGTGAGGCCCTCATTAGAGCCACAATATGAGCCCTCAGCTTGATTTTCTAGGAAACGGGGTGAAGGGTGCAGTATAACAAGGTAAATAAAAAATGCAAAGGAGAGTGTGAAGCCAAAGCTTCACCTCAAAGGATGTACAAATGTGATAGGGAGTAGGAGGAGAGTCTCAAACTCTCCAAAGGCAACCATGCCCCACCAGGATGGTGAGCTGATGTGGGGGCCTCCATCTCCTACTTCTTGCTGGGGGCAGGGACCTCACAGGGGGATGGAGGACACAGGGGACAGGGAGTCCTCTGTTAGGTGCTGTACTAGTTTGCAACAAAGACAAGTTGACTCCCGTAAAGGTTACGATCCAGATACTGTCCTGATATTTCTTTTAAATACTTACCAGCTAGTAATTTTATTTCATTTCTAGAGCCTATAAATCCACTTGTACCTAAGAGGGATTCTTGGGCACCCAAGCCCTGCTCTCTGCTCATAGGTTTCCTCTGCTTCCCCTGAAAGAGGCTCCTCTGGTCCAGTGCCTTTTTGGCTGAGGGGACAGAGCCTTTTGATTTACTTTCTGAACACTGGAATTTATTGTGATTTGTAATGGTTCAGCCCTCAGTACTTGAAATGTTTATGACATTTTAAATATTAAGAAATATAATAGTCACAAGTATAACACAAATAAATTTAAATATAATAAACTCCTCTTGCTTGCAGCCAACACAAACTATGAAATGAGAAACTTGGAGGACTGTCTGCCTGAGGAAAAAGAGACTAAATACACTTAAACACACACGGAAGCCAAGGGATTTCTCCATCCTGGGAAATGTCTTGAGGCTTATCCCCATACACCAAGAAAAGTTTCTTGCTGTTGCTTTAAAGCAATCTTCCTTAGGGCCCTTATTCGGAAGCCCATCACAGATGACTCAACTAAAGAATAGCACACCCTCAGGCCCAGCAAACTGCTGCTCAAGGCTTGGCCAAGGAGGGGCCTTTCCTAAGCCCTAAGTTTTTAAGCACTGGTGGCTGACCAGCATTTCCCCTGCTCTTTTCGTATTCCCCACATTAGTGTCTGTCTCTCCATTTTGTGCTCTGAATATGAACTCTCCACAGCAGCTACAGTGCCTTGTTTTATGTTGGCATTGCAGTTAGTGCTGTTGGACCAGGATCTTTGACCACGCTCTCCAGATGCTACTGTAAGACTGGAAAGTAAAGTCTGCAGGTGTAGTACTACTAACACCACGTGCAGACAAGAAATACAAACAACAAAAGGAGTATGACACAGACACTAGCTATTTCAGAGGCTGAGAGAGTTGGGGTTGTTCAGCCTGGAGAAGAGAAGGCTCTGGGAGGACCTTATAGCGACCTTCCAATACCTGAAAGAGGCCTATAGGAAGGTGGAGGACAATCTGTTCACAAGGGTTCGTAGCGAGAGGACAAGGGTAATGGTTTTACACTAGAAAAGGGTAGATTTAGGTTAGACATTAGGAAAAAGTTCTTTAATATGAGGGTGGTCGATCAGTGGCACAGGTTGTCCAGAAAGGTGGTGGAGGCCCCATCCCTGGAGACATTCAAGGTCAGGCTTGATGGGGTTCTGAGAAACCTGACCTAGTTTGAGATGTCCCTGCTTATCGTAGGGGGGCTGGACTAAATGACGTCTGGAGGTCCCTTCCAACCCAATACATTCTATGATTCCATGATTCCATGATGCTATGATTCTATGAAATTACAAATATTTAAAAGATCTGTCATGTCTCCAATGGAGATAAATTATTCAGAAAGATACACAACACTATACCACTGGATAAGAAAGGGGAACACTAGAACTAAAATTGAGGGAAAAATATTTCTCAAGCGGCCAAGATATTAGTGTACAAAAGAATTTTCTAGGAAAGTAACACTGCCTTCAGCTTTTAGGCTGTTAAATACTGTATTGGACAAATCCATTTATAGATATGTAATATCAAACAATCTTGCACTGTCAAAATGAATAGATGATACAGAATTTTTCTCCTCTGGAGTTGATAAATGTAAACAGAAGCAAAAGAACCCTGTCTTTTCACATGACATCATTCGGACTTAAAGTTATTTTAAATTCTAGTTTTTATTTTCTGTAGTAATGATTGTTTCCATCACAGAAGAGTTAAAAAGAAACATCTCAATAACTGCAGTCACATCAGCAGGACACAGGAAAACAGTATTAAAACATGAATATTGACATTTGAATCTTCTGGACTAAATTTGTATGGTGCACACCTGATTGCAGTTAAATCATTATGAAGCTCTTCTCAAAAAAATCTAGTCTTGATGTTTGATGTGAACAATTTCACCAATAGACTAGACAGGGTTAAGCTTGTCCATAAGCACAAATCCTTTGCAGGCCTCTGAAATCCTCTGAAAAGAATAGACTTCTGCACTGCAACCTGCATATCACAGAGTTATGTTGTATTTGAGTATTTTTAAGTTTGCTGGCTTTAAAAAAACAAAACAAACAAACAAAGGAAAACACCCAAACAAACAACCTAAAGAACAATGCTTTATTACTCTGAAAAATTAAATCTTTTCTTAATAAAATACCTTCTTGCAGTGCTCAAGCCCTTGAGTTCAAGTTCAATGACCTGAACTAATGCTCAAAGCTAAGAATATTCTCACAAACACCCAAAGAAGCTGTTTGTGTCTCTGGTTGAAAAGAACCCATAGAGTAGAGTGAAACCTAAGCCAAATTTGTTTTCTTCTCTGCAGAGTAGAAGAAAAAATTAATTCTTGCATCCTTTTCTCTCACTGCATAAAAGTATGTTGATAAATTCTCATCACTTTATTTTGTGAAAGTACAAATAATTCTTCACAGGTGAGTTTCCCATTTATATTCAGGATTGTTTAGTGGCCCCATTCTGTTTCATGCAGCTGTTAAAATACTGAATGAAGTCATTGTCCACTATGTATCATTTCAGAAAGACTATGAAGTTCTTCTAAATAAGGCTACTTGGCAGAAGTGGCTAAAAATAAAATAAAAATAAATACAAACAAAACCTGGAAAAATCTTTGTGAAACCTACAGAAATTTAGGACTTCAGAATACAATTTTTTTCTTTCTCTTATTGCATCTTTTTTTTAAATCAAAAACCAGGCAGCTTCTAATCTAGAATACATTCTCAGCAAAGACAATTTTACATTACAGCAATAAATATATCAAAATACTGATTAAAATGACAGACTATAGTAACAATTGCTACATAAAATTTAATCTTTGTGAAAAATGGATCTTCAAAAGAAAGCAACTTGTATATAAAGTATTTTTACCTAGCTAAACTAAAAGGTAAAAATGAAGGCATGTTGTGTTACAGCTGCTATGCTTATTAAGAGCCAGATTCTCTGCCACTTTAGTCCCATCAGGTAGTACCCGAATTCCTTAAGTAATCCCACTGAATCCAATGGGAAAGAGTAAGGTACAACCGTTGTGATTAACAGTGGCAGAATCTGACCTTAAGGTCATTTTAATAAGCATTCTGGTGACTTGCTATTTCCTAAGGACCTCTTTTCATAATATGTTCCATAAAAATAGGCTCTAGAAAGATATGGTTTCTCCTGCTCCAATATTCCAGGCATTTGGAAACACTGGTGAGAACAAAACACTGCCTGCTTTTCACAGTGATGGAAATGCCCAGCAGAACATCTGTACGCCGAAGGCCACATAAATGACAATGGTAAACTGTCCCCTGTGGGTCTATCCTGGAGCTGCCTTGGCTTTTCACCGCTGATAAACCAAGACTACAGGTCTGACATTGTCCTCCTGGCCTCACATCACAAAATTCCCTACCTGATTGGCAAGTACATGTGTTAGAGAAAAGGGAATAACAAAACCTAAAGGTAAGGAAGCTTTATTAGATCATTTCTTTCACCATCATCCAAGGGCAAGATTATTCCCTACAGGTAATTCTTCAGTACTTTATCTAGTCTAGTTTAAAGCTTCTACGGCAGAAAGAATACTGGCCAAGACTGAGCAAGTTTGGCAAAACTGTGTGGGGAACTTAACATTGTCCCAGCTGCAAGCCAAACAGTGTTAGTCCAGCACTTTTAAGAGCACAAAACCCACCGACATTTTAAGCACTAGATTCACTTCAGCTAACATCAGGCCTCAGCACGGCTGCAGCTGCGCCAGGGCCACGAATACCTCACATACCTTCAGGACCAGAGCTGTGCTGGGGGCTGGCCACACAGACTGCAGAGTGGGATTTGCTTTTATGTGTGCACTGGCATGAAAGTGTTAGGTAAAGCCCTTAGAAAAGCACAAAAGAGGTGTTCAATCTTCAATATCAGGAAGTAAAGAGGACATTAAAATACACACTTAGCTGCAGAACAAGCTGCGTGGCTGCATTACCAAGGTACTAGCAAGGCTGGCAGCCAGAGAAGCGATGCAGCTGCATCTGCTGTGAAGCTCCTCTAAATCAAGCAAACGGTCATAACGCAGATTTTATTTCCTGCTCAGTGTTACCTTCCTGGGTGGAAATATACAACTGATGATACTGTTGGCTTTGCAAGGGCAAAAAGTTCCCAAGTCCCTAACTTAGGGACTGCTGCAGGGAAAGAACTGCATGATCTTGGAGTAACTTCTGCCCTTGCAGCTTCTGATTGTCAATGGACGGCTCCTGCAGCCAGTAGGCTCTGCTGGATCAGGTACCCACGATGGAGGATACCCACAGGGAGTTAAATTCAAGTCCCAAACCTAACCATTGCCCTCCAGTATCTTTAATGATGTGTCTAAGCCCAAATTCTGAAGTTTTAACTTGCTCATGGTTATCAAGCTACTTTTTTGCCTGATTTCATGAGTGTGTTTATACTCTGAAGTAAAGGTAACAGACAAAAATATAAAACTGTTTCTTAAGTACCAATTTAAAGTTCTGACAGATCAACAAAAAGTGTCTTACAAAGTATTGACAAATTTTATGTGAAAAGAACTTCTGGACAGCATTTTGACAGTAGAAAAACTAAATGTGGTCTATTCTCTCTCTGTTGTCTCTGCACAATAAGAAAACAGCACAAAGTTTATATACTGACCTGTCTAGCATAGAAGAAATGGAAAAGGTACACCAACTGGTGCTAAAAAAATGCTTCAGGTCTTGAGTGCAAACTGTAATATCCTACAGAGATTAATATAAGCATGCCAGGTTTATGGTTATTCATTATTAAGCTTCTGGGAAAACAGAACAATATATCCTGATAGTTTTAAATACCTATTAGATCCTCTGAGTCACTGCTGATTATTTAGCCCATATTTCTATCACCTTATTTCAAAATGACCTGAGAGAGAGTAATTTGTAAACTTACAGGAAAAATTGGCAAAAATAACTTTTTTACCCTTAAAAAGGACACTTAAATGCTGACTGCAGCAGACTCTCATCAAGAGACGAGCTAGAAAATGGAAGGCAAGAGCAGGAGACAGCTAACAATAACTTTGAACTGACCCTCAAACGTCAGCTACCAAACAGCGCTTTCAGGATTGCACAGATTGTATTTCCCATAATGGGAAATAAAAGCCCATCATGTTCTGCTCAAGTGAACGATTTGCTTTGGTCACAGGACTAAGAAGCTAAATATTTCCAGCAAACATAGGTACTTACAAAGCCCTGTTTTAAAGTCTGCTCTTATGTTGGCCTTGGGAGGGCAAGAGTAACCTGGCCCGCCCATTTAAAGTGTAAAAAGATCTCTCAGTAGGTAGAGAGGAAATGGTAAATTAATTAGCCAGCTTTTCTTTTGTCTTACAAAGCTATTTCTCGAAGTGGAGAGGGGACAGGAGTGGGGCTGGAGAAACAAAACAGTCATTGCCTAGGAGCTTTTAGCGGTACACCTGAGTAAGAAAAGATGCCAGCTAAACTCAAAAAAATTGCACCCACACAAACCCCAAGCAGAATTACAGTGCAATTTATGTTAACTCAGTTAATTTTTTTAATGCATATCAGAGGAGCATGTTATGGCCTGGCTTAGATCAGGCACTCTCCTGGTAGGTACGGAAAATGCTGCTGAGGAGTTCACTGTTTTGTTAGGCAAGACAGAGCAAGAGTGAAGGAAGATGAGTGGATAAGATGAATTTTGCAATGAAAAAAGAGCATTAGGTAGATCATGTATGGGTAGTTCAGAAGAGGATAAGGAGACCCATACTGGCACAGATGATTTCCCAGCACACTCTCCTCTCGTGCTGTTTGGGTGTGATGGGTTCAGCTGGGGTACTCAAGAGTTAGTCCCTTCTACAGACCCTAGTCTAGTTACTAGTGAAACCCTTTGCGCATGTAACCACCTCTGAACACCTGAACTGCCCACAGACGTGGCTGTGGAGAACAGTGACGTACATCCTGGTAACAGCGGCAGTGAAAAGGTAAAAATTTCATAATCCATTGCCTTTGTTTTGAACTCACCCCACCTAGCCTATCTTCTGTGCTTCTTGAGGAAGATTTATTGGTGATTGATAAAGAAGTGATGATTGTTTTGTTTACCACACACAGAAGCTCTTGTTGCAAGGATACAACCAGTCTCCTTGGCTCCTTTTACAGTCCTGAACTTAGAATCATAGAATCATAGAATCATAGAAAGTATTGGGTTGGAAGAGGCCTCTAAAGGCCATCTAGTCCAACTCCCCTACAATAAGCAGGGACATCTCTAACTAGGTCAGGTTGCTCAGAGCCCTATCAAGCCTGACTTTGAATTACTCCAGGGATGGGGCCTCCACCACCTCTTCCTGAAGGCAGGACTCCCAACAAGAACTGCATGTTTTATACACAACATCAGGGTTGCTGAAACCACCAGTCCACCACCAATTTCCTCCTTAGTGTATGTGGCCCATTAACCATCACAGCATTAGGTTTATAATTCAGTAATTCTACTGAAAAAAACCAAAAACAAAACCAAAACCTCTGTTAGGTAGAGGGCGACACTCTGAACATAGTTTTATATGTCTGTATCCAACATTGAGTTTTATATAGCTGTATCCAAGATTAGAGTTTGATTCCAGCACCACCTCGCACTTAAACAAAACCTGGAGGGGGGACCTAGATGAACCTGCTTTGGCAGGGGGGTTGGACTAGATGATCTCTGAAGGTACCTTCCAACCCCTACCATTCTGTGATTCTGTGATTCTGTGACCTGCCAGTGATAATGGGCACTGAGAGAAGCAGACCTCAATGGCTGGAATTCCCCCTGCAGCATGCCCAGCATCCTTGGTAGCTCCCGTGAGGAGCCCTATGTTCAGATCTCCCTCAATAAGCACTTAGAACTTCTGAGTGGATATTTTTTGGGACCTTTGACAACTGTTAATGTGCTAGCTCCCAAAGACAAGAAAGAAGAAGAAAAGCAACCCTGGGTTTAGAGTTTCTCAAAATTTCTGGAAATTGCACAGGGGCTAAGGAGTCAGCCTATACCCCCCTCCATCCTCAGCCAGATCTGCATCCAGCATTCCTCTCTATGTTTACAGCTGGGGAGAAATTGAATTACCTACATAGTATTATTTTAGCATAAATGAACAGGAAGACTGCACCAAAAGTGATGACCCAGCGGGTGTTGCCCCTCCCTGACTGTACTGTATATGCAGAGCTTTCTAGACTCCAATTTATTGGTTTGTCAGAAACTTCAGTTATTTTCATCAAGTTGAGTTTTACATTAAACATTCCTCCACTTAATTGGAACCATACACTTGGGCAGCATCCATATTCCTGCTCAAATAAAAGGGGTACTTTGTTACAAATTCAGCATACTTTGCTGTTAAATTATATTTTGCTAGCAATTACAATTAAATATGAAGTTCACACTTAATAGCAGACCTTGCAATCATGTGGGAGTAGTTCTCCTTCCGTGAACATCACGTGTGGGTGGGAGAAGGGAGAGCCCTGCAGCTTCATTTTAATAATGAAATAAACAGTTCTGCTGGTGAGTAATTCAGGGATTTTAAAACAGGGCAGTGGCAGGATGGAAATTGTTTAAGAAGCTTATTTAACCCTCTCACCTGCTACTTCTAGCTCACTCAAGAATTACCCACCACCCAATTGCAGGCAGACAGGAGCAGCACCAAGAGATCTGGGAAGGAACCAGGGAGTGGGGCATTCAGTAGTGTCATGCCTGGTTTTATTCTTGCTTTTAGTCCTCTTGTGAAAATTGTTAAGGATAGCAAAGTCATATTTACAGAAAGCTTTTAAAGTTCTCTTTATTCCCCCAATTGAATTCTGAATTGTAATAACAATTCTCTAAAAATGTTCTGCTTTTCTGGCCTTTGTCTTGGAAAACAGGTAATGTTCTTCTGCAAACTGAGATTTCATTTTAAATCTCATTTGCGGTTTTATATTTTTATGCTTGTTCCCATTACCCGTAAGTGTGCCTGTTAAGGAAAGGTATCAAGTGGTTTAATTAGAAGATGAAGAGAAGACATTTTGCTATGGAAAAGCAGATTTGATAACTTCAGTCAGTACAAAGCAGGCTCTTTCAATCTTAAAAACAGAATTTGAAATATTGCAACTATTACATGTTATGGTGGTATCTCTACTATTCTCAAACACATTTCTACTGACTTGTCATTGAATTATAGAATACAAAAATTACAGTGAAATACAAAATAACTCTGAGAGCTACAGAAAGCACCATCCTACAATGCCATCACCCTATTTCTGATACTGCACTGGGGAATTAAACCCACAACAGCACATTGTTCTCACTGTAGAGCCCATCTTACTGTTTCACTGGAGTGAACTGCTGAACTCTCCTGGTCATCCCCAGTGCTGATGTCTCTCTTGGGGGGTTGGTCATCCACAGAACTAACATCTGTGGCAAACCACTTCCCCCCCGTTCAGCCTTTTCTGCTTTTACCTCTCCACTCCACCTGTGCAGCCATTATACCTGTAAACACTGGAAAGTCCATTTGTTTCAATTATACATGGGTGAACCTTGTGGCATTTGAAGCACTGAAGATGCCTTGAAATACTTTGGGGGTTCCTAACTACTTAGTGCAATTTAGTTCCATGTTTGTTATATTGCAGTGCTTTCCAGTCACATTTTCATTTTAAACTGGGAAAACGATTATTTTTTTTTTTACAACAAGGCTTTTCTAAAAAGATGATAAAGATGACTGCACAGACAGCACACTGAGCTTTGGAATCTCTGCTGTTTGACTTGTTTTGAAATCTTACAAAATAATAATCCTTAAAACACCCAAGAAGTGCCCCCGCTCTCTCACAAAGTCCCAATGTGTCCCAAAGAACATCCCTGGCCAGCACCTCGTGGTTTCAAAGATTCTCAGTGCTGTGCTCCAGCTATTCTACTGAGCCTGAAGCACCATATTTCTTTTAGAGCTTGAATCCAAGTCTCCATTATCCTGTAATAATGCCTGAAAAGGTACTGCACTGAAAATTACCCTGCTTTGCAGCGATAGATGTCTTCTGCACTTTAAACAAGTCCCCTTCAACAACACATATTCTCATCTGTGCATTTTTAATAGAAGCATAATTTTTATCATATGTTATAATGAATAGCATACAACTAAATGGTGCATATAAGACTGTAATTCCATCCGGGAGTTTGTTGACATTGATAAACCACTTGGGTTTATGCTTTTGTGTTTCATGCCATTACAGCAGCTCAACAGGATTACAGTCCTGTCAGGCATAGCTGGTTGTAGGCCTTATACCATATGACAATGACTGTATGTTTTATTAAAGAAAATATTTAAATATGTAATTGAAAATTCTCATCAATGGTCTGATAATACAGTGTTAAAAATTATCTTTAGGTTATTACCTGATTAGCTTGTTTATTTTATTTAAGATTCCTCATCTCAGGCAATGAGAATACTTTAGTTGAATTTAATTATATCTATGCTGAGGGACCAAAGTATTTCCCTTGTAATTTTGTGGCATTGCTACTTTTATAGGATATGAAAACCAGAACATTGCACTGCCCATAAAGGAAAGTGAACCAGACAAGTCTAGAGGTTTCAAAGTCGAAACCTAGTTAAACAGATACACACACACAAAAGCAGATAAACAGTGAAAACTGTGGGTTTACTTTTTTTTCTTTGATTTCCAGACACTAACAGTGATAGTGGTGGCACTGCTAGGGGTTGTTTAAAATACATAATAACATTTTCCTTTAATTAAATTACAATTAATAGATTGGCCAATCCATGTATGCATTTCCCTCAAAATGAAGCTTATGTTAAGACACTTTTCCCTCTTGTCTGCAAGTAAGCTATAAAAACTGTGTGAACAGGAGCTTTCATCCTTCTGCACTTCACTCTCGGTTTGTCTGCATCACCATGGGTTTTAAAAATTTCAGTCACACATCCTGTTTCTAGTGTGGCCTGTCTCTGCTAATTAGTTCACAGTTCTGTCATTTAGTTCACAGTGAAATAACTTTACTAATGAATTCAGCAAAGTCCAGATGTTCTAGGTTGGACAGAAGAGAAATATTTCTGATCTGCATTTTCCTACTTATACAAAACACTGGAAATGGCCACCACTGCCTGAGAGAAGGCCAGGGATGCTAAGTCTGATGTCCTGCTGTTTGGCTCTTGCCCAGTGTGCTCTGTGGGAAGGTTATTATCTCTAACACCCCTTGTATTGGATTTCCAGATTTCACTTTATGCACCAAGTAAACATTTAGCGGCACTGGCAGGAAAATCACTAGGAAGGGTCACTTCTTCCCCTTCCCAGTAGTGGCTTTACCAGGCTGCTGCTCACCCAATGTGTGCACACCAGGCTTAGGGGCCTCACCACTGCTCCCAGACGTTCACGCTGTTCAGCCACAGGAACTCTCATACACTGAGAGAGAGCAGAAGTACTCACACCATCTCCAGTCAGCAAAACCAGAAGAAGAAACTAGAGAGCAAGACTGCCCAAAGTGTTGGTGGAAGCTATTCTGCTGAAGTCTATGTGCTCTGGATCATCGTTTTGAGGCTCTGCAGGTGATGAGAAGCTTCCAGGCAGAGGCAACATTTGCAAAGCATCCACTCTAAAGGCCAAGCTTACCATTTCAAGTGTTAGGAGATAGTGGGGTACATTTGCCCACTTACTCCAATTTCTTGCAGTTTCAGACTCCACTCTAGACTAAAAAAACCTGAAACTTCACTTTCAAGGTAACAGCTCTTCCACCCTGTGGCTAGGGCCTTCTCTGTAGTACAAGATCTTTGTAGATGTAGCTTTCACAATAAACTCTCTTAGTGGAGATGTGGTGCGTACTGGCAAGAGATTTTTGCTAGCAGTGTTTATACCAGCTACCCAAATGACTTGAGTTATACCTCTCAATAGAGCTTTTTGCTGATATAGGAACATTTGCCAGAACTCACAATTTAATTACTGGTATGTTTCTTTTCTTCTCTTCCCATGCTCTTAGATGACAAAGCTGTATATGCAAAATATTTGAATGCAGACAGACCTATTACTTCTGGGGAAGCTGCACAACGGCCAGCAAATGATTCCAGCATCAATGGGGGAGTGGAGGGGTCTGAAACAAAACAGCCATGACATGTGGTAAAGCAGCCTCCTCATGGATCCTGGGCAATGTCCAACACACAAAAATCTGGGGTGGGATTTAGGGCTGCAGGTTGCTTTTACAGAAGTTCTCCAGAGCCAAGGTGGAAGAAAACAGAAGACAACCACCAATGAAGCTAGTTTTTCAGTGATTTAAGATGCCTAAATCCGTTCACTCAACATGTGTACTAAATTCTCATTAGCCTTAAAATATTACAATGATCAGAATACCTTCAGTATGGCACCTCCCCACTGAACGCTGCTGTTGTCAACTAGATACACCTCCTTGCTTAACTAACCAACACAGATTTTTCTTCTGTTAACATAGTCCAATTATGATGACTCCTGGGAGGGCGAGATGGAAAGAGAGAAAGGCTTGGGAGGCCAGACTCTATTCTCTCTTGCACATCATTAATAACATTGTCAGCCAAATAATTAAATCATCTTCATTATAAATGCAACCCAGAAAGAACACAACTTGATTCTGGGTAGGATCCACAACACTGACAATTTTTTAAAATATTGTTTAAAGTAGGCAAATTTGATCCGAGGCCATTGAAAGAATAGATTTGGAAGACCACCAGGTCACTTTTACAGAATCTGTTTTGTAAATGTAATTGCACTTTAATGGAAGTTACACTATATATACACATAAACAAGAGAAAATTAGTGTATATCAGTTATGATAATGTTTTCTGCTGAGTACTGAAAAATTACTGGAAAACCGCTTAATAACTGTGTAATGTTTTATAATACTGTCAGCTGAATGATTTCCTGCTCTAAGAGGAGATATGGTCCTGCAGTTAATTTCACCAAGTTGCACTCAGGGACTATTCCTATGCATACAAGGGCTCTCAGTAGTTACCTTGTTTGTGATTACATAAAAGAGGCTACAGAACCCACCCTCTGCTCTGCCAAAACCCAGAGACATGAGAGTTTTGGCATTATAGGCCAGCAAGAGAAAAGGCCATAGAGATTACTGGTATTTATTTTTGAAGCTTTAGCTTTATCCCAGGATAAGAAAGCCTGAGCATCTATGCCACAGCTGAACCAGGAATGCTCCAAGCTACACTACTGCGATATAGCTACTAATAACTTTTTTTACCTCAGGACTGACAAATTAAATAATTCAGAAGAAATTAATCAGGAACCAGAAAACTAAGACTGGACACTGGGCTAGGCATGGTACATATACCAGAATTGTTGGGCAATTTGCAGCTGGCATTGCTGAGTGCAACTAGAAGGTGGTGTCACCTGAAAGAGGTACAGCCATGCAGCAAATCTCCTTTAGCTCTTCCTCCTTCTTCACTTCGTGTAGCTCACCACTAGATGAAAGCTGCAACTTCCCTGTAACCACGCCGATGTCAGCACTGATTTGGAGTGAAAAGAGCTTAGATCTTATCGGTTCCACATTTTGTAGGGTCACTTTGTTTCCTATATTCAGTGAAAACGAAATTGTGCATCTTTCCTAGGGTTAGACACACTTGTTTTGCCCATATTATATATTGCTATGGCTAGATACAAGTCTCAGTCCTTGCAGCTGTTTGTATAAAAAGTGGGCACACAGTTCTGATCCCTTATTACAAAGCACAGGAGAAACTAAGTGTCCTCTGTGTCTTTCAGAATTTTTCAGAGGGGAGGAAACACCTTAACCATTACTTTTTAAAACATACCATCTTAAATAAACATGCTGTGAAAGAAGCAGCAGGGATCTTCTGTTGTTTTAGGTGTTTCCATTTCAAATAATTTTATTTCTAGGACTAAATAATCTCCAAACCCAATTCAAGAGTTTCCATATCACCTTCCACTGAAGCCAGTGAGGATGAAGGGCCCCACAGTGTACATCTACTTGCTAGTTCTTCCCTCCAAAGTAGGGGCAGTACGGTGTGCTTGCATTTACTGGGATTTATTTAACTGACTTTCAGCTTACCTGACTGGCCATGTGGGTTTGCAGCCTCATGGATTGCAATTTGAGCTTTGGGGTATATCCAGCTTGCATGCTGAGAGGAAAACTGCAACTTTGAACAGTTTTTAGGTGGTTGTGGTCAGGGTAAAGCAGCCATTTGGTACTGTGTACACACTATTTTTAAGCACTGACCCTGCCTCTGATCTCCTTCCAGTGCCTCCCTCCACGTACAACTCAGTAACAGAGCACAATACGCTTCTTTCTCTATGGCAATTCCTGAGCTTTTTGCCGTTCATTTTGTTGGGGTTTGTTTTGTTTTGCTTTGTGGTTTTGTGTTGGGTTTTTTTGAAGGAGGGAGATTCTCCCCGTTCTTACCAAATTTGGAGAACAAATAAATATTAGTGGCTGCTAGTCAGACTTCAGCAGAAAAAACATGGAGTAAGAAAACTAAAGGTTGTTCAAGTCAGGCTTTTTCTGTAAATTATTAAGTCAGGGCTGCTTAACTGTGCAACTCTGACCCTGGCCTGAGGTAGCTTTCTTCATGCACCACAAAGGCCCATGCACCAAAGGTATGCAGATATCTGGGTCAGGCATCAAAGGCTCCTTTTCTAGTTCTGGAGGAATAGGTACTTCATTTCCCTCACCATCTTAAACATCTCCTGTAAGATGAAATTAAGTGACCTCCATTTTTATTTTGCATTGGCAATAAGGACAGCCAGAGATGATGACAGTACCTTGTAGGTACACAGGTTTGACAAACCAGCCTTGGCGTCATAAACAGGGAGATGAAGGACCTTACCAGAAGAAAGTCAATAGCATTTCTGCTACTTTGTCCCATGGACTGCTTTTACATTTTAGAGACTCGCTGAAGAAAAAAATCAAAATCCCAAGAAATCACTTGGACACAAAGGACCAAAATTCTTTCTCCTCATACCCAGTTCAAGATTGTATACACTGAACTACAGATCAGGATCTCTCCTGCCTCCTCTCCTTCTTGCCCCAAGACTTAAGCTGCACAGGTCCACCTTCAACAGGGCAGGGGGGACACTACCTACACAGAGAGACCAAAAGGGCTAGATTACTTAAGAGAAACCAGCAAGAAATGCTACTAGAAAAACTTTCTAACACAGGAAATAGCTAATAAAATGAACATTTGTTTGCTAGAATAAAACTATACCAAATTAAAGCACTGCACATATAAACATTCTTAAGGACTTCAGATTTTTAAGGACAAATGAGTGTGAGACTCTGACATCAAGAAAGAAATGGGTAGAGCTAACATGAATATCTGCAGATACATTACCTCCTTCAGGGAGGGAAATACATGTGTGTGCACATTTGCACTTGTATGTGTGCAAACACATGCAGTGAGGGAGTCAGGAAAGGAAATAATTTCATTTTCCTAGACTCCCTAGGAAAAAGAAATTTAGTTTACAGCATACTGTTCCTTAAATAAACAAATTTAAAGTTGCAAAATAGCAACGTAGAAATGTCTCCTTTGTATCAGCACAGATTTCTGAAGTGTTAGGCTATAATGCACTTTATAATATGATGAATTTGTAAATGTTTTCACAAGTAAAGATAATTTGTTTAATCTAATGGCATATTATTTTTAAATATAACTAAAAGAAAACATTAACTGCTTGAAGCAAATGGTAGCTGCTCTCTTGACTTTACGCATTGTCCTGGTTTCGGCTGGAATGAAGTTAATTTTCTTCCTACTAGCTGGCACAGTGCTGTGTTTTGGATTTAGGATGAGAATAATGTTGATAACACACTGATGTTTTATCTGTTGCTAAGCTGTGTTTATAGTAAGTCAAGGACTTTTCAGCTTCTCATACTGCCCTGCCAGTGGAGGCTGAGGGTGAACAAGGAGCTGGGAGGGGACACAGCCGGGACAATGGAGCCAAAGGAGCCAAAGGGGTATTCCATACCATATGACATCATGCCCAGCATATAAACCAGAGGAAACTGGTCGGGAGTCACTGCAGCTCAGGGATTGGCTGGGCATTGATCAGCAGGTAGTGAGCAATTGTATTGTGCATCACCTGTTCTGTATATTCTATTACTATTATTCTTCCCTCTTTTTTCTGCCCTATTAAACGGTCTTTATCTCAACCCACAAGTTTGACTTTTTTTTTTCCAATTGTCTCCCCCATCCCACTGGACAGGGGGGAGTAAGCAAGTGGATGTGTGCTGCTTAATTGCCAGCTGGGGTTAAACATGCATACAACAAATTAGCTCGTTTAAAGCTGTAAGGATTTGTTTGGACTTCTCACAGTATTTCTGTTTGCCTTAATGTTATCCTACCATACTATCTTCTAAGTACAGGAAGTTTACTTGGAAACGTTTATTTAATTTTTTCTGTTGACCACAATTCCTTTAGATAATTGTTTTAACATTGCCTTTATGGCTGGGCTGTTTGAAGTCTATGTAGCATACCAAAATTATCTTGAGATAACCTGTTGAATTTCTTTGTGAGTTTTCTCCCAGGATCCAAAATTTAAAAAGCTATTCCTTTCTTCCCTGAGGTCATTTTCTGATGATAAGAGCTAGTGATCTTCTAAGCCCTCTACTCAAGGCACTGTCAGGGCGTTTCCTTCCACTCTGTTGTTTGATGAATTTTCTCATGGCTACTGAAGTAATTTTCATCAAGGTTCAGCACAAAGTTTCACTAACAACTGCTCAACAACTACCAGTGAGTTGACTCCAGATTCTCCAGGCCATTGAAATGCTGCAAACTGCCTTCAGACCTGGGAACTGCTGCAGCCAGAAACAGCCAGCTTCTCAGAGATGGAGAACATGAGGGACCATCAGGACTCCCTATAGGAACCAGGGAGACATTGCATGGATAAGACCTCAGTAGGTCTGAAGAAAATTAATTCATTAACCAGTTATAAATCAGTTCACCACCTACATACACCTGTTTTAGGAAAAAAGAGTTGGTACACACTGACACTCTCCCATATCAAAACATTACATTAGTGACATCATAACCATTAATCTCTTGTTGGCACATCATATGATTATCAGAGTATAAGATGATGGGAAGTCATTTGTATTTTAGGGGACTCTTCAAATATTCTGTACAACTTCAGTACTATTATTACCAGTAGACTGTGACTTTGTGTACAGAGATTGGGATCCATGATACATGCATCTACCACAAGGCAGTCTATGTCCTAAAGGGTTTCCAAGCTAAGTAGATGAAACACAGCAGAAATAAAAAGCCACACCACCCTCACTCTTTGCAGTTGGTGAGCTGAGGGACAGACATGTCATGTCCTAACCATAAAACCATGCTTGCTCTCCTGGCATAGAGAGAAACAGGAACATTCCAGAGATGCAAAGCAAACGCCAAGTTGTAGAATGGGCCCCTAAAGTATTTTGTTCCCTGGAGAGAGATTAAAGTCTTGCAATACATATAAACACCTGCCTAATGATGACAGAATTGAATTTATTGCTTCATGTAGCAAAAATGCCTCAGAAATAAGATACCAGACGTACTATTGAGATGATCCAAAACATAACACGTGTTGTAGTTATCACAAACTTCAGGTGATCAGCCTAAAACATCTGCAGCATATGTACTATCCAGTGAACACCAAGGCACAGCTTGTAGAAACTCTGCCCGGGCCCCTCCAGAGACTGTAAAGTAGCTGAGACATGATAGACTCGAAAGAGCACCTCACTTCATGAACCTCCACCACTACCCCAACACAGCAGCCCCAGTAGAAGCATTGCCAAATGCCTAAGCTGCAAACCCTCTCCTTCAGCTTATCACACTCTTGGGTTAGCGAAAACACATTTCTGAGGCTGGGATAATAAGTTTGAACAGAGACCCTAACACAGAACTGCTGCACCTTTTCCTTTGGGGATCAACTATTTTCTACAAGCACTTAAGCCACAAAGAATTTCTAGAAGAAGAAAACTGGGCTTCATAAATGTTAATCAAATGCAACATTTTAAACAAATCTTTCTAATCCCTCTTGATACATCCACATGTTTAAAACCCAAAGCTATAACATAACTAGCATCCGTTGAAACAAGTAGTATCATACCCATATAAAAAAGCTTTCCAGCTCTACTGGGTTTAAAGTTGGTATGAGTAAAGGCAATTTCCATTAAACTAAATCTGACAGTTATGTTAAAGGTGAGGTGCTGTAATTTATATATTGGCTGTAATATGGTTAAAATCCCGGTACAAATCGCAAAACATTCTATGCTGCAGTCATCTGATATTGTTGGATTTCTTTTCTCTTAAGAAAAAAAAAAGTTTTCATGGCTTTTTATTGATAGAAGATGTAATTAAAATGGTCACTCTCGACTGAAGAGAGTTAATCATGCAGGTTGAGGAGGAACCATATTTGCAGATCATAAATTAGGTGAAAAAGATCCATGTTTATTTATTTTCATTTTTTCTCCTCTGGACAAAAATCCCTATTTTATTATCTGGAGCAAGAGGCATATTTTAAAACATAGTTCTTACAATTTACAAATTTAGCTTCACTCCTCAGATCTCAGGCCAACTACAGCTAAGAGAAAGAAAAAAACAAATAAATCCTTGCCCCCACTCACACTTTCACCACCTTCATGATTCTGTTCCTCTTAGAAAAACTTGAGAGCTGGTGAAGTTTGCCGTGTGCCAGAGAATTCAGTGCACATGGGCTATTTCAGATCAAAGGAAGAATGCCTTCTGGAGTGCCAAGAGCTCCCTCACTATTATACCAAAAAAAGTGCCAGTTCACCTTTTCTGCTGGATGAAATATCATGGAGCAAGAAGAGCTGGTACCTAATACGGGCAGGCCCAAGTCATTAAAGACTCCATGGAGTGGGAAAAAACAACTTTCAACTCCTTGTAGAAATATTCCATCCTGGTGAACAAAGGCAATATACTTGCAGGGCAATAGATGGCATGTGCCAACTTTAGCCCTGGACTGACTTCAGTTTCTGAACTGGCTTGATAAGTAGTCCCAAGTGAAGTCCATCACTGCAAAGTAATTCCCAAGATGACAAAGGCACAGAAGGTATGGCCACTGCAAAACTGGAACAACTTCAGAATGAAAAAAACTGGCAAGCCTTTTAATAAGATTTCCTACAAGTATCCAGAAAGCTAACTGGATTAAATATGTTCACAATGCTAATATTCTCAATTTAAATGAGAGTAAAAAGGCTCATTGCTTCTTTCACTTCTATAATCTAACACCCTGAGCCACCTTCAGTCTCTGCTAGCCTTCAGTTTTGAGCCAGCTGCTAACTGAGCAAATTCCTGAAAAAGTCTAGCTTCTTGACTTCCAAAGGACTGAAGTAGCCACCTCCTCTTGGCTTGCTTTCTCTGCAAGTGCTAATGATTCCTTTTGTACCTTTTAAATGTCTGTGACTATAAAACGAGAGGCTTTAGGCAGCCATGTGGGCTCTTTTCAGCACTCTTGGGAGCGTGCCTATACTATCTTTTCCTATCAAAAATTCACCACAGGGTGAGACCAACATCCATTGCCCAGTTTTCTGCCTCCCACAGTGGCTGTCACAGAAGTTGCTTAGGGAGACCATGTGAAACAAACCACCGAGGTCCAAACCTTATGCTCCTTCCACATCCTGCTATTAGATTTCAGATATCACAGAAAATATTGCTGCTTATTCCCAATAGCATCTGGTTTGAACCTTTTATCCATTAATTTGTCTAATCTGTTTTGAACCTCTTGATGTGTTCTGACTTCACACTGTCTTGCAACAGCAAGTTGTAGAAGTTTATCACAGGCTTTGAAGAAAGGCACTTTTAAAAACCTGTTTTAAATTACATCCTAAAAGTCTAAATACATTTTCTCTGATCTAGTATTGTAGGATTTGATAAACAAGTTTAGCACTCATCTTCTGCACTGCCTTCTTGATGTTGTAAATCAGCTTCATCTCCCCTCAGCCTTCTCTCCAAACTGAAGTGAGATCATAAACCTATTACCTCCGTATAACAACGTCCTTTTTCTTTTTTTTTTTTCAAAGAAAAAATTACACACTTCTCAAGATGAGAAGACTAATTGTAAGCAATATGCAAGATGTGAAGGCATGAAGATTTTTCTACGGTGGCAAAATGTCATATTTGGTCACATTCTCAGTACCCTTCCTGACATGGGCAATTTTGGCTGTAGCTGAATATTAAGCCAACAATGACCAAGAGCTGCTAATTCAGCATAGCTTGGATTATTCTAAAGCACCACAGAGTTGTTTTGGGGCTGCCCAGATTAACTCCAGACAAGAGACTACATCACACAACACCACAGGATAATGTCATGCAGAGATACTTAAGCCCTGGAAGATTTATAACTACATTAATGCAGTGCACAGACTCCTCCTAGATGTGGCAGTACCTTGCCCAACAAGGGTGCCTACAATCATAGCACATCAAGTAAAATGGGCAGGCCAACAGTCTCCCCTGTGCATTTGAAATGTCTTCAGAATGATATCCTTTTTGAGGAGCTCCCTCCTCTCCCTGCAAGGCATCGAGGGCTCTGTATCCGATATGAGGAACATCTGAAGTCCATGTACTATAGAGTTAGTAATTATCTATAAAAATCAGTGACTAACAACAACTCCCGAATTTAAAACTTTTTCAGTCTCTGAGAAAATTTACCAGTACCCCAGCTGAAGGGCAAGGCATAGCTGTTATGTGACAAAGGAGGATGAAAAGTATGAACTACTTCCTCTTCACCCAATGCAGCACGTCTTCTCCCTCCCTATGTACACCACTGATGCACCTCAAAAAATATTTATGAGTTCTCATTCAAATACTTCAGCTGATAAATTTAATATCACATTCCCTGGGGTAAGCAAAAAATAAAATATTGCATTGGCCTTCGCACATGTGGAGATTATATTACTTTACAATGAAAGCCAGCAAGCTGCACATTACGGTTTTTACCACAATCTCCTTGGTAGGAATGTTTCAAATACATTGCATATGTGTGAATACAATATAAGCATACTGAAACGCTTTGAACACTGTAATACATCAGACACTTGAGGCAGTGGGGAAAAAAAAATGCCTTTACCTATCTCGGCTCTTAAGTCTATACTGTCATTTAAATGCTTAATTTGACACTAACGTTCTCTACTCTCATGGATGGGGCTACTTACAATGTACAAAGTGATCTTCCAAACAACTGACTGCTTAAACATATCCCCCAAACCTCTGCAAGTTTGTACCTTGCTCATTAAATATCTCTGTGGGAGAAAGCAGACGAGAGCGCTTGCTCCGTGCGCTACGGCTGAGAAAAACAGATTAAAGGCGTCACAGCTGGACAAAAAAGCCCTTTGCTTTATGCAAACACATTTCTACACGCCATAAAAGCCTGAACATCTGACTTGCTCGGATTTTACAAGGCTACAATACTGGAAAATACGCATAGAAATCGACAACATTCACAGGCATTAAAGAGCTCCATTTCACATTTGTTTCCTAAGTCGCCAGCTTGCTGGGATCACCGCAGCACCTGCTCCCGTAACTCCAGGCCGCGCAGCCGGGCGCTTCACCGGCCCGCTCCCGTTTTTCGGCCGCGGGTCTTTCGCTGCAGCACGGGCGCCATCTCCTGCCTCGCTGGGGAAGGGCTGCCGGGCCCAGCCGGCGGAGGGGCAGGGGAGCCCCGAGCTCGGCCGCTCCCGGCGAGCTGCCGGCGAAG
>VZZY01017159.1:364740-377450 GCA_013400335.1 Eurystomus gularis
CAAGCAGAAAGGGACTTGTCTTCACCGTCCTCCCAAAGGCGGTTATTTCCCTGTTCTGCACTTCGGGAGGTTATAATTCACAAGCTACAGGCATCCATCCATGTGGATGAGCCAATCTGAGACTCTTGTAAACAGTATTTTTCAAGGAAAAAAAGCATATTTGGTAGCTTTCAATGCTTGAACCTGAATGCCAGTAGGTGTGAATGTTCATTGGTCCTACAGAGCAAGCACATGGAAGTAGGTGCACACAGAAAATGAAAACACATCATCAGTCCCATTTCCTGAACATTTCTCAGGAACTTACCAACCTCTGCACGGGAACTCCATGGCAGAGGCAAATCTACAGCACTGCTTTTAACCACAGAACCGTAGGTTCCTTTCCTTCCCTTTCTTTTCTTCTTTTATACAACAACCTTCTTCACAGTAGAGCCCTGCACGAGTTTTTAGGGTCTGCTGGTCTGTTTTGCCTTCAAATTGCATAAGTTAACTGTAAAAACAACAGCACATATGTTTGAGGAATATATACATATGCCAAAAGACTTGAACAGTGTGGCACATTCAGCCTTTTTATTCCCTATGATTATCTCAAGCTTTGTAATCTGCCTTTAAAATGGCACATGCATGTGTACATGTGCATGCATCTCCCCGCTTCCACTGAATTCTTCTGTCCCTTGACAGTCATCCCCACTATGGGCCAGTGCTGGAAGACAATGAGAAACATCCTTCACCGCTAGTTTCATGGATGCTTATTGGCAAGAAATCCATGGTGAGGCCTCTGAAGGCTCAATACCCGATTCTCCAGTGTCTTATTGATTCAGCCTATGGCTATTTCTGCTATTCCTGCTCTGCCCCCCATCTACTATTAAGTTGACCAGTCTGCCTTTTCTTTCCTATGCATCCAATCCTCCCCCTTCACCCACCATCTGGAAGTGCTCCTTCTCTTCCCTCACTTCCCTATTACATCTCAAGTCCATGAATGGCAACTGCTGAACATCCCAATGAAAAGATTGTAAGACATTAGCTGAGGTTTAAAATAGTAGTAAATAACCCCCCATCAAGCACCATATACTCAAGTCTCAGAAATAGCTACGTTGCTTTAGCTAAAGTTTAAAAAAGTAAGATTGTACCTCCAGAAAGAACTATTTCAGGCCATGGAAAATGAGATTAGCAAAGTTCTCAACAATGTAATTAGGATCTTATGGGAAGGACTAGCTAACATTATCTATGTTCGCAATCATACTAGCTCAGTCAATAAGACCATGATAGATTTCATCATAAGATAATGGAGATGGCCACACATGAGACAGTGCAATTCCATCCTTGTTTCTTGACTGTTAACCAGTTTGGCTAGAAGTCTTTCTTCTTTTCAGAATATATGCAAAATCAGTCATAGCTCATGTCCATACAGCATTTTTAGGGCTATGTTTTCACACAATTGCAAGTAAAAAAGGCACATATATTGCAATTAACTTTCATTTGAAGAGGACATGTAAATAGCCTGGAGGGTCAGACAGAATGATGATGCTGTTGACAATGATTAGGAAAGGATCAAGGCATACTGGTCTTAAAAGGAAATGTTAAAAGCTGATATGCTGAGTTTAAACCAGCTGGTTAGACAGCCATGAGGGAAGAGTAAAAACCAGCTGAGACTTTGAGCTGGATATAAAACACATCCATGGAAGGAATAGAAGGGTGAAAGTCAGCCTCTGCAGAAACGGTAATTGAATTTATATGTTTTTAAGAATACAGTAGCTTGCTAAATTCCATGCACATAAAAGCACCTCTTGTATATGTGCTGACAAACATTTTATTTTGCTGGCCTGGAAAAAGCAAAGCTGAAAGGTGTTACTTGAATATTGTCCATTCAAATAAATGGATGAAAAGGAGAATATATACCATAGCTTGTATTGACATACAAACTTTTATATATATGGATATCTGAGGGTGTTTCATTTTTTTTGTGGAGGAGTTCGAATAACCATGACCTCCATTCCCTTAAACACTCTTCAAACTAGAAACATTTCAGGTCCGTTCCCCCCGCCCAGTTGCCTTCCTAAACCTGTCCTAAGCATCTGTATTATGTTATCCAACACACTGGCTGCTAACAATGCAATCAATATAATAGGTTACTTAGGGGGCATGGCTTTTTTCTGTCCTCAAGATACAAAGCTTATTTAAGTGGAGATTTGAACACTGTGGAAAGTGTCTTAGAAGTATTTGGAGAAAAAAGTAAAAGAGAAAAAAAAGAAGCATACTGGAATTACATATTTTTGGAGTATGAAGACAGGAAATTTGCTTTAATAAACATTTTTCTGCACATCAGCATAAAATGTTTTTTCAGTTTCATAACACGATTATAAAATTTTACAGGGTAGGAACTTGGCATGCCAGACGCTGACCTAAATGCCTATTATTTCATTGCTTTTAGGAAATAGTATCTCAGTGCTTACATGTTGGCATTTTTGTAGAGCCATCTACAACATCTACAAGAGTACAAACTCTACCATTGTGCTTCAAAGAGTGACACTATCTTACAGACATTAGCCTCAGTCAGGCTACAGCAAAACTGAACGGATTCCTGACTCGACTCACCTAGAAGACTGCTTGAAGGTATCAGATAAGCAAAACAATGGCTAGGTTGATTTATATATAAAAATATATCTACAAGGGGATAAGTGTTTATGTAACTCTGATTTGTGCCTAATAATCTTCAAGCAATGTGAAGTAACAGATAATTAAAAGGATTTTTACTTATCAAAAGTATCCCCATCTTATGTAACACTGCATTGCTCACACAAGTCTCAGAGAAAAAAATAATTTCATAGTACTGAAGTACTTAAACTCCCCCCCCAATTGCTTTTTAATTAGAACAGGAAGAGACAAGATGCTGTAAGTCAAAGTGACTTTCAAATTAGTTTCCACTAGTTCATGTAACATAACATGACACTTGGAATTAAAAGGAGGAAGCACAGTTACCAATGGCTGAAAGTTCAGGTATTTGTACAATTGCTTACTTCCATAAAAGATGGTATCATGTAGAACAGGTCAGCAACACGAGGCAGCTAATAAGGGTTTATGGCTTTTTGTAGAGGGACTTTCAAACCAATTCCAATGTATGAGAAAATTGTGAATGTAAGATCACTATATACAACAGAATACTAACCACTTCATCTGCTCCCTTTGTTAAGAAGGCTATCAAAATAAGTATTTATTTGCTGAAATGGCTGAAAAAAATTTCTATTTACTGAACTGTCTAAAACCATTGAGAAAATAATTTGCTATTACTTCTGCTTTCCCTCAGGCTACATAAATCAAGCCATAACTGTGCTCAGCCAACATCCAGTATCTGGTTCAACAGGCCTAGTACAAAAAACCTCCAGAGGCTTCGTATCTCCAAAGAAGATAAGGCTGACAAGTGGATGTATGCTCAGAATTCCTCACTGGATGAGAGACCTTCATTGAGGTCTCCAGGAAAGGGAGTATGTTTATAGGGACGATGTTTGCACCAGCTTCAGTAACGTGAACACAGGAGGGACACTGGCTTGCAGATGGGACATCTAGGTTCTATAGTATAAACAAGGACCAAAACCAAACAGGTAGAGGCAATTGTAAATCAGGAACATTAATCAGAATCCTGGAGCTTCTGCTTCTTACAGGAAGTGTTAAGGATAGTGTGTGTTTTAATACTAAATATATTTTTTCTTCAGGTGGGATTAGTGCTCCCCCTCCATAAAATACTTTGCACTAAGTAAGACTGGAAGATACACTTACCTTTTAGCACAGCAGGCAGAATAAACGCTTTCCCAACAGTCGGAGCTTGCAGAAGTGCTCGTGCAGCATGGCCATTTGCTGCTGACAAGCCCCGATCCCCTGACATTTGTGCTACTGCAAAATCTAACAGCACATTACAGTGGGAGATCCTGATGTGAATGAGCTGTCCTGATAAATCACCTTCAAGTGAGCACTCAGGCCCTCAGTACACATTACAAGCACACATAGTTCCTTCTTCAGCAGTAGCTAGCATGGAGTAAGTGTGGAGTAGCACTGCCATTATCCTAGACTCCAAGGGACTGAAAGAATAAAATGGGCACCGGCATGGGAAATAGCGGAGGGCTGATATAACCAACTGCCCTACAGTAGCCACAGTCAGGGATGCAACTCCATCAAAGTAGGAGCTGTGCAAGCACATGGTTGCAGCGGTGCTGTCTAGATGCTCAAACTTTTGATCTAAGGCAAAAGCTACAAGACAGAAAAGCAGTACTGACCAGGATGACGCATAGGTAGTTTCAGAACAAAATGAGCTTAACTGTTCATAAGATAATCTTTTTATTTCAAATGTCACATAAAACGCTCTTCCAATACTGTCTAGAAGTCTGTACCTAGCACCTTCACAATGACTTACCAGCATTTCTTCAAAGTGCTGTTAGCTTTCTACTTCACATGGAAATATAAGAATTTAGGACTGGAAAGGACTACCAATCCATGCAAACCCACTGAAACCTGGCAATTTAGTCCAAACAAAAAGGTATTAATTCTGCTTCTTCTGCCAACCAAAAGCTACAAAACATGCATTGTTGAGCAAACCATTCTGCAATATCCCTGTTCCACAACAAGGAAAACCTGCAAGGGGCATTAAATATGATCACCAACAGAGGAAGAGTCCAGGTCAGTCCTGGAACTCTGAAGTCTTCCATTTCCAGTCCCATGTTTAATGCTCTCTAGCCACATCTTCCCAAGGAAGAGGTAATGGGTACCTTTAGAGTGATGACTACAGATGGCTATAATTTAGAGTAATCTGGTCTACTCCTCTGAAACCTTATCTGAAATCCTGCAGACATCAATATCAATACATCTTCTACAGCAAAATGAAAATACCATCAATAAAGTGTGAAGAAACTGGGTCTTTCGTGTACAAAGCAGAGGTCTCAGAGAAGCAAGTACATGTCAAGTCTTCCAGTGTGAAGGACTAGCAATCACTTGTCTTCCTCTGCCAATCTGAATGAAAAACAAATTAACTTTCACAAAAGATGAAGATGAACCAGAAAGCTTCGGTGGAATTTAGTTCTCAGAAATATTTTTAAAATAATGAGTCATAAGTATAATAAGTAAAAAGTAAACTGAGTCTTACACAGATCTCCAGCTCTGACCCTGCATAGGTTCTAAGGGCACTTCCAGGAAATGAAACATTAAAGGAAAAACCCTAACTTGATACCTAAGCATTTATCAGAAAATTAAGAACTCAATCCAATTCTTTCTGACAAACGTATTTAGTAAGGCTTGGTTCTGTTCCAAGGAAAAGACCTTGGCACAAGGAGAGTTGTCATTTCCTAGTATTGATATTCACTGCCATGTAAAATGATAAGGCGACACTTAAAACAGCACAGCCCCAAATTTATATTGCAGTATTGTTCCACCACTGCAAAAGAAACACTGCCCAACCAGGTTGCTCATGGACTAGACCTCTCCTTACTTGAACCCCTTTTCTTAAGGTTTAACTGATTTTATTTGATAGTAATTAAGAGGAAATGTGCAACCCAGCTACTGCTGAAGCAACAATTCCAGTATCCCATGATGCAAAACACAGAAACCATTTTGATAATGAAGACGTTATTTTTCTCACACTGAAAATAAACAGCTAAAATGTGTTAAAGTAGAATATTCGGTAAAGTTGAATAGTTGGAGCCAGACTCTTCTTGAATTGATTACAGGTTTAAAGTATGTAAAACTCCTTCAGGACATTTACATTACAATTACAACTAATAGTTTGACTAAAGTTCATTGTGTTAATGTCCTGTCTTATGCAACTACAGATTCAGCATACATGTTCCCCATATATGGCTTTAAAAACAAACTAAACTAAAAAAAAAACCCTTGTTACGAGGAATTTCACTGCTCCTGTCAGAAGTAAAATGCAGTGTACTTGCTTCCAAGTGCATGAAAACACACATCTCGCCTACCTGTAGCACGACTCTGGAACTGGTGCTGTTGTACTGCAAAATGAATGTGATCTCACCGCAACCTTCTTGTAGGTTGTGAACACCTACAGAATATCTTCCTTCACAGCTTGTCCTATTTCTCTACAGTGTTACAGCTGGACAGGAAATTCAGTGATGATACCACACTGCAGCATACTATTTTGAAACGCTTTCTCCATTAATATTCAGGGAAGTACAAAGAGAACAACTTCAGATATTGAATACACAGTACAAGGTGAACAGCCTTCCACATCATCCATGGAGGCAATTACAGCTAGGTAACAACTTCAGAATTTTTTTAAAGCAACAGTTTATCAACTTTACTCATCCCTTTCAATGACAGTTACTTTTGCTTTCACTTCAAGATCATTAAATTCACCTGGACACAAGCACTTCCTTCTTCCATCATTATCCTTCCTATTTTTCCCCCCAATAGCAAATAACAGAATCATCTCAAGCTTGGTATGAGGGCTTCACACCACAAAATACCATTAGTAGGTTTACAAGAAATTAAGCTGTACCAGCAGAAATTTTCCATGTTGAATTGACCTCAGACTAAATTTTCACTTAGAAGGGCAAATCCAGTTTTAAAACAAAGGTCTATTGTTTGCCCATGCTGAAGCAACCAAAATTTTATCAAATAGCCCTAAAACCCTAAGCATATTAACTTCACGTTATCATATACATCCAAAAAGCAAATATAAATATATTATTTACTTGCATAAACTGCTTCTGTAGTCAGTGAAGCATATCTGAATGAGGGACCACGCTCTTCTCTGTTCCCCTGGATAATTTTGTGTTAAAAAAGTGAAAAGCTCTATTTCAGCCAAAGAGCCAAACATCTGGAAAAGCTGTTTGCCTGCACAGACTTAGCAAAGGCTTCCTTACCTTTAAGACTATAACTCTATGGATTTCACCTTTTAAAAGCAACTTTCACCCACTACCCTGGAGGGGCTCACTGGATTGCACATTTGTTATTGTGCATCCAGAGATATAAACAATTAGAGCATTTCACTACTCCTAGCAGGAAAAAACGTTCTGGTATAGAAAATTTTCAACCTCGGCAACACACAGGCCATTGAACCCAGGTACTGACCTCCAGTTTTGGATCCCAATTCCCTTTGTGAATTTAACTCCAAAAATACAGCCAGGCAAAGAAAAACAAACCATAAATCTATTAGCCTGCCAACACTAACACAATTTCAGACAATTCTTTCTCTAGAATGTATCTGCAAACAACATTATAAAAACTTGAATAACAAATAGCATAAATATTTTATCCAGAACTCTTGGAAGATGCACCTTTTTAGGACAAAAGATCAAGTGTGCTCTGATGAGCTCTTGTACACAGGAGTCAGATACTCAAAATTAGTAGCCAAACTCAAATGCAGAAGTTTTTCAGTAGTTGTGTCCTTCAACTCCATTTAGAAAGGAATATTCTTACAAATTGTTCCTATTCTCAGTGTTTAGAAACCTCCAGTAATTTAATGAAATAAGATCTGCAACTAAGATTTTTATCTACAGGAGTGGATTTCTGTGATTTCAACTATATTAGAAAACATCCAAATGGAAAATGGTAACATTCACACATTTGTGTTAATTTTGCTCTATTTGCCACACTAGCTTGACATTAACTGCCATGTAAAAAGCTACTTTAACTCCTTCACTGCAGATTTCAGACAATACTGAACACATACAGCACAAGGATACACTTGCTCTTAATCAGACTTGGAACAGATGACTCCATTAAGTACATCTGAAAATGTTACTACAGGAACCTCTCAAAAATCCAAGTCACCCAGATCTAGGTACTAGAAAGCTGTGAAAGCCAAAACCAAGAGACACTTCAAGAATTTTAATGAGCTGTAAGCAAGTGCATCTGAGCCCAGAATCCAAAGATACCTGCCTCTACTGCATCATTTGGAGTATCAAAAAAGGGGCTAAAACGTAATGAAAATTCAAGCTCAACAGCCTGAGAAGTACATGAGATACACATTCCTACCTCCTCAGTCTACAGCTGCCCAACCCCACACACGCACATTCATGTCCGACTTACCAGAATAACGGAGTAATTCCTTGACTCCACTTAAGACCTGCTCAACAGAAAATGTTAGACATACAAAACAACTTGCAGGAGAGAAAAAAGAACGTAATCTTAAATTCCAGTCTGAATCCCATCTTGTTTCTAAACAAGCAAAAAACTGACCAAAACACAAGTTCTGTACATCACCCAACTACTATGGAGACAAGGACACCGAGCAAGTCTGATTACAACACTGCCTTGTTTGATGAGTGAGATTTTAGCTACTTGGCTACCTTGACTGCTGAGAACTACAGAATCAGATGTGAAAGTATATGACAATACTTCTCATAAGAAGCTAATTCCACCCACAAATTGCTTCAGAGTTGATTGAGGGAGGGAACCAACAAAACATATCTTGTGTCAAGTTCCCTGAAGAAATTAAGACAGCATTTAGAAAAAATCCTGCAACATCTCAGAAGACTTGGGTAACGGTTAAGGCAGTTCTCCTCATTTGCTTCAGCAGAGGGAGCCAAGTTTTCATCACAGACGCAGCAGTACTTCGGATTTTCTCCAACAAATTACTCAGAATCCCTGCAAAAGTACAGGCTTAGGCACTGCCAAGCAAAAGCAGTTATAAACTGTCATAATTTTTGCCACTGAGGAGCTGTGCAGTTTCCTAAGTTGGTAACCTCTGGGGTGGGAACAGGAAACAGAAGCACCCTAGAACAGAAATGGCAGGGACTGCATTATCTTTTTCGCAAGGGGACAGGGTTAACATACTAAAAAACCTCACCGAGACCTGCAAAGTACTTTCATCTTCTGATATTATCCTTTGCAACCCAAGTGAACTATTCCACAGATACCCACCCATTAATCACACACACACTAGTCAGGTTCAAATTTTATTTTCCATTCATTTCTTGCACTTGAAGTACTCTTCGATGACATCTTTGGCCTGAGATTCCTTGCCATAATCCTGTAACACAAGATAACACATTAATAACATATAGGCATTCAAAATTTTGCAACTTTTTTAAAAAGGACAACTGAGATTCTGACACTTTCTGAAGGCATTCCTAAATATTCTGAAAATTCCATGCACGTAACCTTAAGCAATCTGCCAGCTGCCTTGCCTTCACTCTGTAATACAAGACTATTCTACTAAAGGACTATTCCATTTCATTCAAGTGTAACACCTATTGGTATAGGTCCAAACAAATTCTTCATTTCTGCTTAAAGCAAGCCAAGTATGTGAAACACTAGCAGAAGTATGAAAACACATGCAGAAGGCATTAGCCTTTATTGTGAAGATGTAGCCATCCCTTGGGACCTCAAAGACAACAAAGTCTTTAAGGCTCGTACTGTGGCTTTACTCTACCAGTGTCATTTTAAAAGATGCTCTGCAAAACATTGTCAAGTTGAGCAGATACACTGAACTGGCTTTTTTTTCTGAAAGAAGGCTTCATCTCTTCTAGTTAAAAGATCTTTCCTTAATGCTTACTGGCAAGTGGGCATAAATACTTTTAAAGACACAGCCATTAACTCACAGAATGATTATCAGTATTTTAAATAAACACTCATATCTAATTTAAACAAAAGGCAATATAGAATAGGGAAGCAGTTTATTTTCACTATCAACAATGGAAAGCAACCATTTAAAAAATTTGAATAAAATCTAACAGCTGTATTCAGTAGTCCCTTAACTAAAGCAACCTCATCTTTACTGCTTATCTTCATAAGTCAAGAAACAAACTGATTAGCATCTTACTTTGACAACCACACAACTGCAGCCCACTACTTTGCGAGGTTTTCCTTCTCTGTCGATCTTGCAGAGACCTACCCATTCACCCAGTTTCTTGTTGTCGTCAACCTGTGTAAAATATTGCATCAGATTAGAAGTAGCTATTTCTAATGTAAGTAGGTTTAGCAAAAAAGCTGCTGTACTCTCAGAAGTATTGGGTAACGGATGGCTGCTTTCCTCACAAGTTTCAGTAGAGGGAGCCAAAGTATCATCATTGCACAGCTTGTTAAGTATTTCCATTTGAAGAAAACGTCATGTTGAGACTCTTCCCATGCTCCATGGCTACTTGCAGCATTAATTCTATTTCTTATTATACATAACAGAAAAATCTGTTTTAACTTTGTAAAATGTCTGGTACACATCCCTTACCATTTACATCTACAGTTTTTATACTGCTTCTGTGACAATCACATAGAACTAAAACAATCTCTGCTGCCAAGAGAAATTTTGCCTAGATAAATCATATGCAGAATTGCAGCACAGTGTTTCAAAGATTCACCTCTCTGTATGCTGAAACAAGCATCTTATGTTCCAAGCCAGCTAACCATTCCAAGTCCAGTTCCAACACTCACCTTTATTAAGTTGATCTGATGTTCTGCACAAAGTGCTTCAACTAATTTTACATACGTGGGTTCATCACAATTTGAAGCCAGAACACAAAGATGGGCTTGGCGTCTAAAAAAAGTGAAAACTGACAAATGTGACTTCAGATCCCACTTAAATTTTCTTTGTAAACAAAACTGCAAAGAACAAAATTCAGCACATGCATTACTAGACAACCACTTCCCAAGTTCACTCTGTTTTTGAGACACCATATGCCTTCAAAATACTAAATATACTTTTGATATAATCTACTACTATTTATGTTTTTCATATACATAACAGACTACTCATACATTGTTAGCTTTATTATCAGATTCTATTCCCAGTTTAGAAGCTTCTAAAAATCCAGGTAAATTTTCTGCCATTGGAAAAAGGTGTAATGATTGGAAAAACACCAGGTCTCATAAAGAACTGGTGTCACTATGAGAAAGCAACCAAGTTACAAGTTGCTTTTTCTTGTTTACCACAGACTACAATAATTTAACATCAGAATTGCAATTATTGAAAGCTTGAATTTCCATGTCAAGTTGTTATAAGCTCTTCAGAACAATCTTTTCTACTTACGTTCAAAGAAGCTGTTCTGACAGGGCCCCAATTCTAATTAGGATCTTTGTATACTGTGGTACAATGTTAAGAATACCAAAGGGATACCTGACAACAGAGAGAGCTGTATAGGTTTTCTACGTTTAACCTAAAGTAATTCGACCACTGCAAAGTCACTTTCTCTACAGCTGCCTTTATCATGAGTTTCACTCAAATGTTTCAGAAAGTTTCCAAGCAAGAACCATCACATATAAATGTACGTAAACTTTACACATACATTATCTTCTTAACACACAGCATATGAAGCTGTAGCTGAACTCAGAAGAGCTCTCACAAACTAGCTGTCAGTCACCCAAGTTCTGTTTCTCTTCCATGATTTGGTACCCTGCCTTAGAGCTTTTTTGCATACAGGTTTGTCAGACTGCTGTTCTCACTCATAATACGAGTGAAGGGGTATCCGACAAAATGCTAAGTCATCACCCAAACACTGTAGCATTACATTTAGGCATTATTCTTAAAAGTACATGCTTACATCTTAGAATCAGTTAGATTGGAAAATACCTTTAAGATCATCAAATTCAACCATCAACCTAACACAGGTGTGTATGCAAATACACACATATATAGCACTTCACCTACCAAGAAACCGTAGCTAATTACCATAGTTAGCATATATATGACAACTTTTACATTGGTTTGATACTGTACCAAAGCAATTATTTATAGGTGCAACACACAAAATAATGAAACTAATAAAAAAATAAAGGTGAACTATGAATTTCAGTTTTTCTTCATAAAAACTAACCCAACTTTTCCTAGTTAAGGCTGACATACATACTAACCCTTCCAATTAAAATCCTATTTAGTCTTGAGAAGAGTTTATCACTTCTTAAAACACAAGGTTCTTGAGCCCCAGATTTCCATAGCTACATACCACAAGTGCCATTCCATTTTCTTCACAAAATCAATTTGTGAAGAAAACCACAAAACCCACATGAAAACTTGATGACACTGGAGTCATAAAATGACAGAACCTAATATACTATGTCCTGTTATTCTTTAATCACCTACTTTTGTATCTGTACGATAAAGACCCCAAAAGGGAGCTAAAGACAAAAATCACTGGCATAAGAACATGGTCTTGCAAAAGCCTTCAACTAAACATCTGGACAAAGTGACCATGTATGTGTTCAACACAGCTCATCACAACGTAGCTCATCCAATTTTGCTATATACAGTAGACAAAATAGGAAAACACTTACTTGTCCAAGGCTTTGGCTGCTTCACGAATACCACGAGCTAGGCCATCATGGATAAGTGCGGTCTTCAGCACTTCTTGCAGGGCGGTGTTAACGTCCATTACACCTCCAGCAGTAATGCTAAAGAGAGGACAGATATTGCTCAGATCATGCCAACACCTTACAACTACAAGCAAAAGCTTCCCATCACCCGCAAGCATCCAGTCCTTAACAGAAAACCACGAGAAAAAGCAAAGTAAACATTTAAGATAAAGAAGCAATGGAAAAAATATGAACAGAAAATAAACTTAATGGATTAACTCCTCCTGGCGATCCGGCCAGCTGCGCTCCCCCCACACTCCCTTACAAAGGGGAGGACGCCGCGCTCACAGCGACCGGCCAGCCAGGCCCCACTCCGCGCACCTCGCCTCTCTCGCCTGCAGGAAGCACGCAGCAGCAGCACGGCGGGGCCTGGCTCTGCGCGGGCAGAGCTGCAAGGCCCGCCACGGAGCGGCGCCGAACGCCAG